>CM065466.1:13061036-13632954 GCA_032872475.1 Leptopilina myrica (nomen nudum)
GTGGTCGGAAGATGCTAATTTGCGGGAAAAACTATTTTTCTTAAAACTGCTTTGATAAATTGAAATAAAACTTGTTACCCAGGGGTTTTCGGGGTCGCTGGTTACAAACATGATGTCAGTTTTTAAAAATTCAAAATGGCAGATCCAATATGGCGGCTGTCAAAATAAAAAATTAATCGGATTCGTTTGAAACTTGTTACTCAAGGGTTATTTGGGCCACTGATTACGGATATCAAGTCAGTTTTTAAAATTAAGAATGGCGGATCCAATATAGCAGACGAAAACATTTAAACTTCATATATTGGCTTCAAATTTGTTACTCGGGGGTTATCGGGGTCGCTGATTACAAATCTGCAATTGGATTCTAAAAATTCAAAATGGTAGATCCAATATGGCAGATATCTAAATTAAAATAATGATATACTTTAATAAAACATTCTAATTTTTGGCTTTTGGAGTCGCTGATTACGGATATCAAGTCAGTTTTTAAAAATTCAAAATGGCGGATTCAATATGGCTCATGTCATAATTAAAAGGTTAATTAATTTTATTAAAACATTCTGGTTAGAGGTTTTCGGGTTTTTTGGCTTATTTTTAACAAAAAAATTGTAGCTTGTATAAGTTCCCAACTTAAAATCCCCGTACAGGATCCTTAAAGGATCCTCTCGGGAGCCTGTACAGGATCCCATACAGGAAACCGTACTGGTCCTGTACAGGATCCTATACGGGATTTTGGGACAGGGTTCCTGTGCAGGTTCCGATGCAGGAACTTTAGTTATCAAAGATTTCTGTAAAGGTTCCTGTACAGGAACACTTGCAGGATCCAGTACAGGAAACTTTGTAAAGGTTCCTATACAGGAACCTTTGTAGTTTTGTAAACTGCAGGTACTTAAGTGTAAAGGATCCTGTAGGGAACCCGTAAAGGATCCTACACGGTTTCCTCAATTAATTTATTTATATTTTTAACTCCTGCGCAGTAGTTTTCTATGAGTTTCTCGAATGCGCAATACATTTTTCTGTCCAACATTGATATACGAGCCTAACATATTGAAATGTGAAGTCTATGCATGTCAAATGTTGCTTAACATATAAAAACTTTAAAAAATTAAAAAGTTTCCTGTACAGGATCCTGCACGTGTTCCTGTACAGGAACCTTTACAAGAACATTTGATAGCTAAGGTTCCTGCATCGGAACCTGCACAGGAACCCTGTCCCAAAATCCCGTACGGGATCCTTTAAGGATCCCGTACGGGGATTTTAAGCTGGGTTATTAATTTATTTAATCAGTTATGAACTTATTTTTACAAAACAGTAAATAAATATAAATAACTGAATGAAGTAGGTTCCAAGCGCGTGCGCGAATACTGACATGCGCGCTTGCACTGAAAATCGAAAAACAAACAATGGAGCGAATGGTCGCAGCTGTATTTTTCATTAATGTTAGAGGACATATAAGGGTACATAAAAATCATAAACAGAAAACCCTACCTAGTCCTACATTTCATTTATGGCCCTTTTCCTCCCAATTTTTGGTTGGTGAGACTGCTTCCTTATTATTGTAAATAAAATTGAATGAAAAACAAATAATATTATTTTCTTTACATTTTTGTATAATTGAAAGATGGATTGATAAATTCTATTCATAAAATATAAAATTTTTAAATCTTTAAATAAAATAAATCAGTCTAAAGAAAGTAAAGTTATAACACTCATATCGTACTTTCATTTCACATGACTTTAATGTTATATTATAAACAAACAACTCATTTTTGGGCAAAATAACATTTAATATGAAATTCTTTAGGGTTTTCTGAGTGAGACTATGTCATCATAACTTTATATTCCTTAACTTTAAAAAACTGCTTTTTTCCCGCAAAACAGCGTCTTCCGACCACTGTGCATTCGATAGAGCGCATATGGAAACATAAGAAATGATAATTCG
Organism: Leptopilina myrica (nomen nudum); assembly: GCA_032872475.1. Lineage (NCBI taxonomy): Eukaryota > Metazoa > Arthropoda > Insecta > Hymenoptera > Figitidae > Leptopilina > Leptopilina myrica (nomen nudum). The sequence continues at coordinate 13,062,979 of CM065466.1, forward strand.
TGAATTTTTCTATTGATTTTGAAGTACCGAAATAAGTCCTCAAACTTCATGCCAAAATTTTGTCCATCTGGGCGTTAAAGTGTTAAAGAATTTTATTATGGTAAAACCCAGGAAGCCTAAATTCTACCTAAAATGAATTATAGCACATTCGGGTATATGCTCTAGAGTGCTCCAAGATTGCTCCGACCAAGAGTAATGTGTTCGGGTTAACAACTCTGCTTACTCCGTGGCAGGCTCCCTCCGACCCGGGAGCAGGTAGAAAAACGAATTCGTGTTACATGCTCTGCTTTCAGTCAGAGCAATTATCGTATTCGGGAATAAAATTTTGCTTTAAAGCAGGGCAAAAAACGTATTCGGATTTTTCCAAATATCCGCCCCAGAGTTAATATAGAGCAGGAATTCTTGCCCCGTATATTTCGACGGAGCAGTTGCAATAATTTTATAACCTGTTACTGCGCAAGTCATTAATTTAAAAATTTTAAATGAATGCACAAATCGCACAAACATTATCGGTAATTACAGAAGTTTTAGAAAGTTCTATTGAAAGTAGTGAACATGAAAATTTGAAGATTTTTTATCAATTTAGAAAAGAAAAAAAAGCTCGTCCTAAAATAAAAGAATATGTGCGAATGGTTTTAGAAGAATTTGATGATATTGAGGTTAGTATTACGCAACAATAAATTAGTATATTTATAAAATTAATATAAAAATAAAAAATATATTTCCAAAATTAAATTGACATAGTTGTTTATTTTTGCAGTTTAAAAGAAATTTTCGAGTATCAAAAGGAATATTTTCTAAACTTAGGGAAATGTATAAAAACTCGAACAATGTAAGCACAAATAATCATGGTTTACCATGTACTTCCATCGAGTCACAAATTTTGCAGTTTCTTTGGTACGTTACTTGTTTATAAATATAACAATATGAATATAGTCTTATATAAAAAAATAATTTTTTTAATTCGTTCCTACAGGTTTGCAGGAAACAAATCTGTAATTCGAGACGTGGCTTCAAGATTCGATGTTGTTGAATCTACATGTCATCTAATAATAAATTCTATTATCGACTTTTTAAATGACATTTCAAGTAAAGTAATTAAATTCCCAAAAACTGAAGAAGAAAAAGTAGCAATTGCTGAAAAGTTTGAGGAGGTGAGTATTATGCTTTAATAAGTTTATTTTTGAGTTGATTGAATAAGTAATTTTATTATATAGTTTAGTAATTCAACCTGTTAATAATGAATTTTACAGATTGCCAGATTTCCAGGAATTATTGGTGCCATAGATGGAAGCTATATAACAATAAGAACACCAGCTCATAATGTAAAAAGCACTTATGTTAACCGACACGACCAAACTGCATTAACCTTACAAGGTATTTGTGATGCGGAAAAAAAATTTATAGATGTATTTACAGGAGTGTTATTCGGGGGTTTTTGGTACAAAAAGTTGAATATGACAATCAAAATAACAAAAAAGGATTAAATAACATTTAACCTTCGCAAGTTTACGAATATTGCAAAATTGAAAGTGGTTCAGGTGCACTTGAGTACCTGTATATTTCCAATTTTCTCTCTTCTGTCACTTTAAAAGAGTGTGAACTTTGAATCTTTGTAAATGGAGGTGCTAAAGAAAATCTTCTATTGCAAGCTAGCGCGTGTAGCTTTAAATATTTTTGGCCGTCATATTAGATGCGCTATTTTGAATTATTAAAATTTAATATCATATTCGTAATCAGCGACCTCAAAAACCCCCGAGTAACGAGTTTCAAGCGAATTTAGACATTTTAAATTTTTTTTGTCCGCCATATTGGATCCACCATTTTGAAATTTGAAAATTTAACATCATATTCGTAATCAGCGACCCCAAAAACCCCCAAATAACGAGTTTCAAGCGAATTTAGACATTTTAAATTTTTTTTGTCCGCCATATTGGATCCGCCATTTTGAAATTTGAAAATGTAACATTATACTCGTAATCAGCGACCCCAAAAACCCCCGTGTAACGAGTTTCAAGCGAATTTAGACATTTAAATTTTTTTTGTCCGCCATATTGGATCCGCCATTTTGAATTTTGAAAATTTAATATCATATTCGTAATCAACGACCCCAAAAACACCCGAGTAACGAGTTTCAAGTGAATTTATCAATTATTAAATTTTTTGTCCGCCATATTGGATCCGCCATTTTGAATTTTGAAAATTTAATATCATTTTCGTAATCAGTGACCCCAAAAACCCCCGTGTAACGAGTTTCAAGCGAATTTATCAATTATTAAATTTTTGTCCGCCATATTGGATCCGCCATTTTGAATTTTGAAAATTTAACTTCATATTCGTAATCAGCGACCCCAAATACATAATATCCAGTCATGTTTTGGTAAATTGCAATTATTTTCAAATATTATTTAACACAATTGTTTTTTGAGTATGGGAATATTTATGCAAAAAATGGCGTGGAGGGTACGCCATATTGAATTTTTGAATTCGCCACTTTTTATTCGAAAGAATATGAGCCTATGAATTTTTTAAGCCATAATAAGTCGATTTCTATTGCTTAGATTTTTGGGCAGAGCAATTGTCCACTTGACGTGAAACGTCCCATATATATATATATATATATATATAATTTATAATATATATATACATACTAGGAGGGGCTTACGCCCCCCTGCGCGTTCCGCGCGCCAACCCCCTAACTATTTCTTATATATATTTTAATTTTTATTTTAAAATTATATTCTCTTAATATAAATGCATAGCAATAAGTTAGAGTAAGTTAGAGTAAACTAACCCGTAGGTTAAAACTGCCGTTAAAATTGACTTAAATTTTGAGGGTACTTAAATTTTGTAGTACCATAACAGCCTACAAGTAAAGAAATTGTCTTTGGCATAGGCTTTGACGTCCTATTTGGCGCTCCTATTTGAGGGGGCAAGCTCTGACCTGTAGGTAAAACATAGACCAAATTTTGATGTAATGTGTTGGCCCACATTAAGGCCCCCTTTAAAACCCGTAGCTCAAAATAATAGGTAAAATTAAACATGTATTTTTATCCGTTATTTATCCTTTTTTTACCTATAGGTAAAAAAATAGGTCAAATTAGACATAAGTTTTGACGGCCGTTAGAAATCCTGACTTTATTTCTGGATAATATAAAGATTGTATGTAAAACACAGATCAAATTTTGACGTAATGTGATGGCCCACATTAAGGCCCCTTTTAAAACCCTTAGTTCAAAAAATAGGTAAAATTAAACTTGTATTTTGCCATAATGTAAGGACCTACACGGGGACCACGTTTTGACATATTGGTCAAAAAATAGTTCCAATTAAATATGGATTTTAATGTAATGTTATTTATTCTCTTTTTGCCCTATAGGTAAAAAATAAGTCTATTTTGACATAAGTTTTTCCGAAATAATGTCTTGCCAATGTCATAACGACTTGTTCTCCTAGAAGGACATAACCATTTTTACTGTCAGCCAATGAACAAGCCTGAATACCCCATTTCGTTGGTTTTGCAGGTTTATATTGTTTAAAAAACAATCTTCCTTTAAATCCTAGCATTGCCTCATCAATTGATAAATGTCGACTTGGAAAATAATATTTACGAAATTTCAAAGGTATATCCAAAATTGGTCTGACATTATCTAAGACATTAAAATCTGGAGATTTAGAATTAGGCTTTAAGGATTCATCATTCAAATGCATTACCTTGAAATTTAAATAAGTCTTTCATAACTCATTGCATTTGTCACAATAGGACAATTACAGAGTTCACTAGAAAAAATAATCTCTAATTTCGCACAACTTTACTATGCCCATGTAAATTAAAATTCCCAAATAAGCTTTTATTTATCTAGGCGTAACGTTACACCATATTGGGTCTGCAACTTTGGTTCTTTGACAATATTCTGAATATTTATTTGTCTTATTTGATATTAATTCGTAAAAAAATCATCTAAAAATAAAGCCAAAAAATCTTCTTCTTTGCTTCCAGGTGGTAAGTCATGAAAAGATCCTATACGTTCTTTAAAAACTTCTAGACAATTGTACACGGACAAATATTTGGGACAGTATCTGTACCTTTCGGTGCATTGGTTATCCCTGTCTAAAAACTTTACTATTCAATTCATTTCACACTTATTATTTCCTATTGTTTTTATATGAAGTGAAGTTAATTGTTGGATACATTTTTTGAAATGTGCACCTTACATTTTTCCGTGTATTTTATTTTTTTTACCATTTTTTTCACAGGATTTCACCTTTTTCCCTCTCTTCTTTAGAAGAGGTACATCTTCTTCGCTTTTTGATGAATCACTGCTACTACTATTAAATTGAAAATTTGCATTCTCATCATCGAAACTAGAATCACTTTCGGCCATATTTGTAGAATAATCACATAATATCACAATTTGTTAAAATGTTTTCCCCTAAAAATAATTAACAATTTTATGCTGAGTAATCATAAACGAAAAACAGAATTTTTATCAAGAAAATTGAAATGTTTTATTAAAAAGAATTAAAATCTTGTCAGAACTCGGGAAATAAGCATGAAAAACATTTAGTTTTTTTGCAAAAAATGATTTGTAAATTTGTTTAAACAATAACTGGATGTCAAGTTAAAAAACATTTCCGTATTTTCAAATAAAAAATAATTTTTATTTAAAAATATATAATTTATGACCACTAATCACAGAATTACTATTTAGTAACATTTCATTATTAAAATTAAGTACTTATTATTTTCTCTTTTAAAAAAACCAATAAAAAAATCTAAATTTTAGCCAGCAGTAATATAATTTAATAGAATAGATTATTTCCATTTTAAGGAAAATTCTACAAACTCAATATTATGATGAAATTCAACCTATTAATGTAAATAAATATAATAAAATAATTTTTCTATTTTTTATACTTTACCTGTAACTAATTGTTGCAATAATTTATATTAATTTTTTAATGCTACATTCTTTTATTAATTTATGAAATTGATTATTTTATGGTTAAAAATTAATTATTCTTGTGAATAGCACTTATAATTTAAAATTCTATGCTTCACAATTATTGTTTTTAATTTTGTAAACTGAAAAAACAATTTAGGCGCTGGATCATATAATTACGCTCCTGGCATAAAGCTTAATAAAGTTTGAATTTCACTCTACACATGTTTACTCGTATGTATGAATGATCTGATTGGTTAATGTTACCCTTGGTAACTTCCCACGGTGGTCTTGAATCAACTTTGAATGAAATGTTTTAGCACATCATTTTTTTTTGCTGATTTGGGTTATTTGCATTCTAAATAATGTGTAAAAAATTTATAGCCCATAACTTGTCGAGCCGTTTTTATATATATTATATATAACCTTTTCGTTAATTCTTTTCTGTACAGTAATTTTTATAATTTTCGTAAATTGGCAAAAATATGTGCCTTAACATGTATTGTAATATTTAAACAGAACTGACTTATTGTGTCAGAAATATTATTTAAAATTAATGAAAAGTATTAGGGTCAGTTGGGGTGAATCCGGACAGTGGGCAAATACGGACAAAAGGTGTTGGATCTTAATTTACAAATTAAAAATTCAGTTCGACGTCAATATTTTAAGCTCAGATCCTTTAAAAGAGATTCTGACTACTTCCATGGTTTTATCTCGACAATTGTCAACAGGATAATTTAAAAACTTAGTGTAAATCTGGACAGAGCTTCTATTACATTTTAGAAGGTGGTGTAAGTATTGTGATTCGATTAATTTTTAAAAAAGTCCGGCATATTGGATTCGGTATTTTGAATTTTCAAAATCTGACTTTGTATTCGTATTTAATGATCCCAAAAACTTTTCTTTATCAAGTTTTATTAAAATCCATTAAAATTTGTTAAAGCTATATATGTTTTTGATTATTACTTTTTGAATGGTTAATTTATTAACTTTTATGATACTACAACACTTAACTGATTCAACTTTTGTACATCTAGAAAGAATTTTTTTCAAGTTGTTCTATCCCTTAATAGAGTAGTATACTTAAGATAACTTTATTTTAAACCTTTCTTAGAAACTAAGCTGTCAGGATTTACACCAAATTTAAAGAAATTTTCTAAATCTTGGGGTAAATCCGAACAATAAAATGTAAAAAATTGAATATAAAATTTAAAAAAAAATAAAGAATTATCTAGGGAACTCAAGAAATAAATTAATGCAGTATAAAACGAAAGAATTGCCTTTTATTATAAAAAAAACTTACGTCATTTGTGAAAAATAGGTATTTTTTCCGGATTTACCCCAACTGACCCTATTTTAATTAATATTATGCTTAAATCCATAATTTGATACAAATATGTAACATTTTAAATAAAAAACTGATGATTTTTTTTCAAAATGAGTTTTCTCAAAAACGGCTCGACAAGTTATGGGCTATAAATTTTTTACATATTATTTAGAATGCAAATAACCCAAATCAGCAAAAAAAAGGGATGTGCAAAGACTTTTCATTCAAAGTTGATTCAAGACCACTGTGATTTATTTATAGTTAATATTTATTGATTTAGTTATTTTTTAAAAAGTTAGAATTTTTATTAAATATTTCACTAATTTACAATTATTTCAGAATGTAATTGATAGATTTTAGTTTTCTTTGAAGCAAATTAAAGGAAATTAAATTTTCCAAAAAAAAGTATTCACAACATTTTCTGATTCGACTGACGGATTAGAAGCTATTTATGAATTTCTTTGCAATTTCTCATTATTTTTAACAAAATTAAAAAAAACGATTGACTTTTTTTTAATTACATCATAAAATCATCGTCAAAGTTTAATTTGTTAGAAAGAAAGTAAGCCGTCGACGATCAAAATTGAACAGCAAATGTAGAAAATACATGCACTTAAGTAAAAATACAGAAAATTAATTTTTACCCAATTTCTCAATATCTATATTCATAATCGGATTCGGGAGCAAATTTTACATAAGAATTCACAGTAAAATGCCGCTATACAGACATTTTTTTTGTAAACTAGTGTTATAAGTATTCAAATACTGTCTGACTAGATTTACACGATAAGATCTGAAAATAGTATAATTAGATAACCCACATAGCACAATAATTTTCTGTTATCAAAGCCAAATTCGAAAACTTGCCTGACAAATTTGCAGCAAACGTGCGGCAAATACTAAAATGTCCGTTTGGTGACAAGTTTGAAGAGCAAATTTGCAGAAAATTTGCATGGCAAAGTAAATGTGAAATGCATGCGCAGTAGGCTTCTATGACATCTAGAGCTTGTAATGGATTTTCATAAATCAATAATGTTTATAAATTTTAAAAACAATTAAGTTAACAAAATATTATAAACAATCATAATAACAACTGCAAAAAAAATATTGTCTTTAATAAATAAACAAAATAAACAATTAACAAGATCCAATTCCATAAACAATAAATATCGCAAAATTAATAACAAAATAATTGAATATTAGATTTTAGCCAAAGTCTTTATACCCATTACAATTGAAAGGAAGGAAAAAGGAATACTTCGTACATTTCTCAACCCAATTAATTTGTTCAGCGACAGTCTTTTCTAGGGACATTTTCTTACAAAAAAATGAAGAAAATTAGAGAATTTACAAAATTTAGTGCAATTTTAAGGAAATAAGACAATTGATTCCCCGAAATTATTAGCCGAAAACAAGTACCTAGATTCCAGAGAAACAAGACTATTGACTCTCTAACAATCGTCACTTAAAATAAATTTTTAAAATTGAACTTTAGTCGGATTACAAACTAAATCAAGTACCTAGATCACAGAGAAATAAGATCATTAATTCTCTGATAATCGTCGCTTCAAACGAACAAAATTAAAAGTGACCAACTTCCATATTTAAATACCACATTGAATTTACATAACTCTAAAACAAGAGCAAAGGGGGTTTGCGTTGAGAAATGAACAAAATATAAAGGATTTTGCCGGTTAGCTAGGAACAAAAAGGGTCATAGGAGGCGTCGGGGTTCGAAGAAATTATACTCTAATTTTATAAGAACTTTATAAAAAAAAATATATATATATATTGTTTCAAAAAAAATTTTAAACTATTACATAGCGAGGGTAACGATAAAAACTTCATTTTCTGAGGCAATAAAACGATTTACAATAACAAGTCACATACATAAATTACATATAACAAACCAATAAATAAACAAATATTTATCGAAATTTCACGTAAACGTCAGGAGTGAATAAAATAAATTCAGCCAAGAAAGTTTTGAAAAGGGGAGGGAGGCCAAAAAGGGAAACTTGGGAAAGCTAAAGAGAGCATTTTAATTAATTAATAATAATAAAATTTTGAGGGGTTGGTAACATGGGTAACGGGAAATAAATTAATAAAAAGAATTTAGAAAATAACAAGGAAAAAAAGGATAACACATGGTCGAATAAGAGACATTTTGCAAAACAGCAAAATTTTAGGACTTGTATAAAATTCACATAATCGACTAACAAATTTCTTTTATAGAGATTTTAGAAAGCTTAACGCCATTACGAAAAAGGATAGTTACCCTATTCCCCAGATGGACGCGATACTATCTAAATTAAGAAAAGCTCGTTATATTTCAAAAATCAATTTAGACAAAGGATTTTGGCAGGTGCCACTTTCCGAAGAAAGCAAGGAAAAGACTGCCTTTGCTATACCTTGTATGGGATTATTCCAATTCACCCGCATGCCCTTCGGCATCTTCTGCATCTAAGAGAGTTCTACTAGCAAACGCGATAACATGTTCTATTCCGTCGATTTTCTGGGTCAAATCAGCGCCAAAGCCTACTTCGCTTGCGTCTGTTTGTAACTCAAAAGGGATTTCAAAATCGGGATGAGTTAGAACTGGAACGCTGGTTAAGGAAATTCGGATTTTATCAAACGCTGTTTGATGTTCTTCTTCCCAATGCCAATTTTGATTTTTGCGAAGTATATTATTTAGGGGCGAGGCTACTGTTGCGAATTAAAGAATGAATCTACGATACCAGCCAGACATGCCGAGGAATCTTTGCAATTCTTTGACATTTGTTGGAACAGGGTAAGTCAGGATAGGGGTAACTTTTTCCGGATCCGCTGACAAACCTCTTTCATCCACAAGAAAGCCCAGGTATTGTACTTGAGGGACTACGAACTCACATTTGTTAGGATTCATTTTTAGCTTATTCTCATTAAGCTTTTCAAGAACAATCTCTAACCATTTAAGATGAATTGGAATTATCCCATACCAGGTATAGCCAAGGCAGTCTTTTTCTTGCTTTCTTCGGAAAGTGGCACCTGCCAAAATCCTTTGTCTAAATCGATTTTTGAAATATAACGAGCTTTTCTTAATTTAGATAGTATCGCGTCCATCTTGGGAATAGGGTAACTATCCTTTTTCGTAATGGCGTTAAGCTTTCTAAAATCGAGACAAAACCTATATTCGCCATTAGGTTTTCTAATCATGACTATGGGTTTGGACTAGTCGCTAGAGAAGGGCTCTATTATTCCATCTCTTAACATCTTTTTCACTTCAGCGATAATAGCTTCCATGACCTTAGGGGATAACATGTAACAACGTTGTTTTATGCATGCATTATCCTCTGTATGGATGGAGTGTACTGTGAGGGTTGTTAAACCAGGTTCGTCAGGACTATCGGGTAAGTGTAACTTTAGAAATGTTTCTAGCCTCTTCATCTGCGGGGATGTTAACTCAATTAAACCGAAACAATCTTCAGAGGAGTCGCTCTATTTTCTTTCAAAGTTATAAATCTTCGTGACGCTCCACAATCTACTAGGGCTTTTATCCTATGATTACTAATAGAGACTGGGACGTAGAGTAATGGTTCCGAATCAGAGGGAGCTACTAAAGGGTATTTTAGACTTGAGATCTTATAACAATTGTTAGGGTTATCTCTTGCGAGATTAGTTTTTGTTGTTTCTATTTTGGAGAGATCTTGAGAGTTAGCTAAGTTCTCAACAGATTGGTTTTTCAATATGTAATCTTGACTACCTTTAATCTTTCCAACTTCACTTTCTTTGATAAAGAATTTACCGGATTCACAAAATATGAATATATCTGTGTCTTTGGGACTATAGACTCCATTAATTTCAGAAATGTCTGTTTCCAGATTAGGCATTTCAATTTCGATCCACTTAGAGAGGGATTTATCTTTACTAGAAATTGAAGGTGACAGAAAACTCGCTGTAGGGTCCGGAGGCCTTGAGGAAGGTATCAGGATTGTTCACCTTTTCACGAACAGTTAGGGCATTCGGGCTTGGTAACGCCTTCTTTATCACAGCCATAGCAGCGAATGACTAAGGGTTCCTTACACTCATTACGAAAAAGTCCTTCCTTTTTGCAGTTCCAACAGGTAGGTTTAGAGGCTTTGTTGGGACTAGATTTCGTAATAGATTCTGTTGCTTTAGGGGGACCGAATTTTGGTCTGTCACGGGTTTTAGCAGATTGAGAGGAACCTTGCCGTTGCGAATTGTTTCTAGGAGAATTTGAGGAAGAATTTGGGTTCTTGTTAGGTGTTTGATTCAACTTTGGCAAATCCTCAATTTCCATCTCATCGCGTTCTTCTTCGGAGATATAATCTTCTTCGATTAAATGAAGTTGTTCTCTTTTTCGGGGTGACGGTCTTGTCGAACCTCTGTAGGCCAAATCAGGAAGTAGGGAACTTTCGGGTCTTGGAAGGGGGGGTTGATACAATCGGGCAACCCATAATGATTTTTCGGAGGCAACCGCTAACTGTTCAAAGTGGGCCAAGTCTCTTATGACCGATCTGGGAAGTGTGAGATGCAAACTGGGTAACAAGTTGCTAAGGACAAAATTTATTTCTTCGTATTCTGTGAGTCGAGGGGATAACCTATCGAACATGGAGAGCATGCAAGCCAGGTAGTCTGCTACCGACTCTTCCTTTTCTTGAGTTCTACGATGAATATCTTGCATCAACTCGAATTGGAAATCTGGATCACTAAAGCGACTTCTGAAGTCTCTAGCGAACTCTTCGAAGCTGACCCAACGGTAACGATTCACTTCATACCATCTAGCGGCTATGCCAGACAGGAAAAAGGGGAGAAGGTTTAAAAGATCTTCATCTCTTACATAAGTCATGGATCTACCCGCTAAGATTCTACGCACAAATACATCTGAATCATCTCTTCGTTGACCCGAAAACTTGAGATCCAATTTCCGCATAATGTGATATGCTTGAGCTGCACTGTTTCAATTATTTCTTCGGTTATAGGGGTTCTGAATAGGAGGCAATTGGGAATATAATTCATAATTACTGTTCAAGGGCCTTCCTTGAACAGATGAGGTATTCAAATTAAAATGAACTCGAGGTCTTGGTCTCGAATATCCTCCGTAAATGGGGTGGGTTCTACTTCGGTTATTTCGAATTGACATTCTACCGAATTCTCTTTCGAACTCATCCGTAGGATGGGTTGGTCGTTCAATGGCCGAATTATAATCGTAATATTCAGGGGCTGAAGGACGATAGTGAGGGTCACGACAATCACTCTCATTGGGTCCAAGAGGGTTGGGAGGTAACGGAGGAACTTCTTTAGAGGAGGTTACACCCGAAGCGTTTTCTTCTAAATTTCTATTAGTACGTTCAAAATGGCGCTATTGTGAAAGGTGATAAGGTGAATTGGGTGACAAGGATTTGTATTTAAGACAGCCCTAACGACTTTAATGTCCATTTGGGAAGGTTTGTGTGTAAAAGAGCATTAGCAGCTGGTATCCAGATTTATTTCATACGGGGACTTTGTGGTACGATGACAGATATATTCTAAGCCTGTCCTCGACGAGCAAAAAAAATAATCTTCGCAAGGACTTTCAAAATCCTGCGTGACATTTAATGCCATGAAATATTGTGATTCTAGTTTTTACCATACGACGATTATTTTTATTATATCATAAAAAATTTTCTTGGAGTGAAGCCGGCGATAACAACGGGCAATAGTGAAGGGTTATTTTACAGTAATAAGGGGAATGTTACAACCTACCCCGATTATAGGTTTACCTTAACGCAAAAAAAGAAGCTCGTTTGAGCAACGTTAACATTAACAAATTTTTGTTAATATTCCTTAGTCGTGGGTGTACCTGATATTAGGTTGGGTGAATTAAGGAAGGGTGGTAACAAGGTGAGGTTATTTCGACCCGATTGGGAAGGGTCTACTTGTAAAAGGGATTTAGCTCCTGGAATTAAAGATTCATTTATTATAGAGAAAAGTAATTTTTACAATATTAAGTTAACAATAATGGTGAAACTGAAGGATAAATTCCCGCATCTGATTTTTCCGATTCTATCAGGTGGACGGGTGACTCATACTGGGTAACATAATGATTAGAAAATATGAACATAAAATTTAATTAGCAAAATTTTCGAACTGGCCGAAATAGCCAAACAAAATAGATGATCAAATATTCAAAATTAAAATTTCTAATCGATATAAACGAACAATATACTTTATTGATCACACAACATTATTGATTTAAAAAAAAATTTAATTTTTCAGCGAATTCTAAGTTTTAAAATAAAATCTGTTACCAACAAACTTTGATTTTTAAGTAAATAAATTCTTAACAGATTTGAAATTTCAATTCACAAATTTTTCGTAAAAAAATGTTTAATTTTAAAAATATAATGTTTCACATTAAAATTCATTTTTATTCCAGTTCTTATTCTTTTCATGGTAACTGGTAAGAACGAAAATTTGAGGGACAAAGGTAATTAGATAGACTATTGGTGACTCATACAGGGTGACACAATAGGCACAAAAATATAAACACAAAATCTAATTAGTGATATGTGACTTTTTCGATTTTATCGAAATCAACAGAATACAATATACTGTCAAATATCAATCTGAAAAAAAATTAAAACATTATATGGGCAAATAATACAATTTATTTAATAAAACAATTTTATTACAAACAACAACAAAAAAATTTAATCACTACTAGAGATGATTTTAAAATTAGAATTTCAACGAAATTATAAAAAAATAATATTTAACAACAACAACAAATAATAATTTAAAAAATACTTTCCAACAAGAAATAACATTGTTAACAAATTAATTTCACAAAAAAAATATATAAAATTGTTAACAAAGTTAAACATAATTTTACAAAAAAATATATAACAATTTTTAGTGAATAATTTATTTTTAATAAGAACCTTAAAATTTTTATTTTAAAAGAAAATATTAATTTCTTTTTGTTCTGAACTTCAAGGTAATTTTTAAGAACGAAATTTCGAGAGACGGAGATAATTACAATATGGTTGGTGACTCATACAGGGGAACATAATGGGTACAAAATATAAACACCAAATTTAATTAGCAAATTTTCGCTTTTATCGAAAATAGTTAAATAAAATATTCTCAAATATTCAAAATTGAAATACAATATAAACGAGTATTATAATTTCTTGCTCAAAAGAATATTATTAATGATTTACCAAAAACAATTATTAATAAATACACACAAAATTCTTTCTTTTTCTTAGAGAAAAAATTATTAATTACACAAAAAAATTATTAGTAATTAAAAAATTTATATTTTTGATAATTACACAAAAAAAATTTATCTTTCTGAGTATAATTTCTTGCTTTGGCAGCCCCACGTTGGGCGCCAAAATTTGTAATGGGTTTTCATAAATCAATAATGTTTATAAATTTTAAAAACAATTAGGTTGACAAAATATTATAAACAATCATAATAACAACGGCAAAAAAAATATCGTATTTAATAAATAAACAAAATAAACAATTAATAAGATTTAAATACAACATTGAATTTACATAATTCTAAAACAAGAGCAAAGGGGGTTTGAGTTGAGAAATGAATAAAATATAAAGAATTTTGCCGGTTAGCTAGGACCAAAAAGGGTCAAAGGAAGAGTCGGGGTTCGAAGAAATTATACTCTAATTTTATAAGAACTTTATAATATATTTATATTGTTGCAAAAAAAAATGTAAACTATTACATAGCAAGGGTAACGATAAAAACTTTATTTTCTGGGGCAATAAAACGATTTACAATAACAAGTCACATACATACACTGGGGTCAAAAAGTTTCAGTACATTTGTACTGATTACTGTTAAGTGCTCGCTTCACTTCAAATTCAAATATTTCTGTAAAAATAGATGTTAGAGATATTAAACTAGTATCATTTTAAAGTTCAATAAATTTAGAGTCAAATAGTCAAAGAAATAACCAATTTAATAGTGTAAATATTAAAAATATAATTCTTTAAAGTTAGAGATTTTTCATGAAAAATTCGATTTTGAAATCTAGAATTCAAGTGCACACCAATTGAAATTTTTTTTTAAGATTTGATAGTTGCACAATATCAAGTACAAATTCCATTCCTTAATTCTAGACCAAAATAATGCACATATATTAAGTATTTTTTTCAAATTCTATAAAAATAAATTCGCTTGCTCTCGAAATTTTTCAAAGAATATTAATTGAAAAGTCGTCGTTTTCGTTCACTTGTTTTTTCAATTAACCACACTTTTGAAAAATATGCACCTTTTTTATTGAAAAATAAAAAAATAGACACCTAGAATGAAAATAAGGAATAATGATAGAGGTAAAATTTGTAAAATTATAAGAAGAGGGATAAATTTCATGTAAATAACTTAAATTTCCTAATATGAAAAAGTTCTATATTTTCCAAAAGTGTAGTTATTTGATAGAACAAGTGAATGAAAACGACGAATTTGCAATTTATATTTTTCGAAAAATTTAGAGCAAGAGATATTATTTGTATAGAATTTAAAGAAAACACTTAATATATGTGAATGATTTTGGTCTAGAATTAAAGAATGAAATTTGTACTTTATATTGTGCAACTATCCAATCCTAAAAAAAAATTCTTCAATTGGCGTGCACTTGAATTCTAGATTTCAAAATCGAATTTTTCATGAAAAATCTCTAACTTAAAAGAATTATATTTTCAATATTTACACTATTAAATTGGTTATTTCTTTGACTATTTGACTCTAAATTTATTTAACTTTAAAATGAAACTAGTTTGATAGCTCTAACATCTATTTTTACAGAAATATTTGAATTTGAAGTGAAGCGAGCACTTAACAGTAATCAGTACAAATGTACTGAAACTTTTTGACCCCAGTGTAAATTACATATAACAAACCAATAAATAAACAAATATTTATCGAAATTTTACATAAACGTTAGGAGTGAATAAAATAAATTCAGCCAAGAAAGTTTTGAAAAAGGGGGGGGGAGGCCAAAAAGGGTTAACTGGGGAAAGCTAAAGGGGGCATTTTAATTAATTAATAATAATAAAATTTTGAGGGGTTGGTAACGTGGGTAACGGGGAAGAAATAATTTTAAAAAATTTAAAAGATAACAAGGGAAAAAGGGTAATAAAGGGCAACACATGGTCAAATAAGAGACATTTTGCTAAACAGCCAAATTTTAGGACTTGTATAAAGTTTACATAATCGACTAACAAATTTCTAAAATCTCGATAAAAGAAATTTAACAAATAAATTACTATTAATATATAATAAAAGGGAAAGAAAGAGTCTCTTATTCAGCTATGTGGCCAGCTGAATTTAAATTTTCACTAATGTACTTGTAGCACAATTTCCAAAAAGAATATCAATTTCAACAATTTTATTAAAATCTAAAATTACTTACAAATTCGAAGACAAAAAGGCTCACTAACTCCACAAGAACAATCGTCAGTACAAGTCACTCCGCACACCAATTTAATTACGTTAAACGAATACAAAAAAAGGGAGACAAAATTCGAAACGTTGAAATGCGTTTGGTCACAAAAAGAGCTGGATTTCAAGAGAGCGATGACAATTATCATTCCTAGCGTGCTGCCTTGCTGGCCCTTTCCCACTTTTCCTCGCCGGTGGCCCTTGCGAATCTTGTATTCTTACGCCGGAAAAAGGAGCGTAATTGCTGGAAAAGCGACAAGGCCTATTTTCACTCAAAGAACAGCTTTCTGCTTCCAAATCCCCGTATCTTGACCCGTGTGTTTCTCGCCGTCAACTGCTTCAGGGAATTAGTTACTAATTTGTGGCGACTCTGATTCAAAACCAACTAAAACAACTAAATAAATCAAATAACCAAAATACAAAAATCAGAGCAGGCATTTAGCAACGATTAATTCGGGCCTGATTAACCCCTTCGCAGTCCAGCTAAAAATCGCTTGTGGTCCAAAAACGGTCTGAGAAAAAAAAGTTTCTAAAAAATGTGATTTCGTTGTAATTTACTAGGGGGTTTTCGAGTACTCTGATTACGAATCTAATGTCAGATTTTCAAAATTCAAAATGGCGGATCCAATATGGCGGTCGAGAAAATAAAAAATCCAACGGATTTGTTCAAAACTTGTTACTCGGGGGTTTTCGGGGTCGCTGATTACGAATCCGATGTCAGATTTTGAAATCCAAAATGGCAAACCTAAAATTCGATCAAATTGCATGAATCTTAAAATTATCCGCCATATTCGATTCACCATTTTAATTTTGTGAATCTGACAGTATATTCGTTATCAGCGACCCCGAAAACCCCTGAGTAACGAGTTTCAAGCGTATTTGATAAATTTTTAAATCTTCATAGTCGCCATTTTAGGTCCACCATTATGAATTTTGAAAATCTGATTTGAAATTCGGATTCAGCGACCCCAAAAACCTTAGTATGCACTTGGTCATTCAAATCGAATTATGTTTAGTATTTTATTTTTGAGATGGACATGTATGACTACAGACGTAAAGGTAGTACGACTTTTTGTGGCCACATATGGGCCATGGACTGTCAAGGGGTTAACAAGAGGTTTTCACTACGAAGAAAATTTGACGAGAAAATTCTCCCTTATTTGTGTCATAAATAATACTCCTGAATAATAATAAAAACTGCGGAATAATAATAAAGTTAATAAATCTCAGGAGATTATTATTATTTATAACAATTCTCGCGTTAGGTACAAGAAAAGGTACCAATTTTTAAATTATTTCAATCTAAGTTGGGTGACTTAGTAGTTTCCGGTAGGTAGGGGAAAGCGAAAACCGGGAAAACATAGCGAAGGTGGCAAGTCTCGAAGAGTCATTTCTCAGGAGAAAGACTTTGATTTTTGATCTTTCAAGATCTTTGATTCGCACGAAGAAAGGGGAAATTGTCAATAATGTGAAGGGAACTCTGCTTGTAGGTTGACCGACGAACATCGTTTCCAATGATTTTATCAAATTTGAAATCTTCCGGGAATACGAAAAACAATTGTTTACTGAGGCGGAACAACAATTAATTTTACTCTGCAAACTTGCCATCAAATGGACATTTTGGTATTTGCCGAAAGTGTACTGCAAATTTGCCAGGTAAGTTTTCGAATTTCGCTTTGATAACTTGCCGCAAATTTGCAGAAAATTATTGTGCTATGTAGGAATTTAATAATACTTGGGATTGATCCGTATAACACATTGATTTACATAACCTCTTGGCCGCAAATTGATTTTAGTTTTTTTATTATTTATTTCTTTTAAAACTAATAGTTTTCCGCTGTATTATATATTTATAAACAACGTTCACAAGATGAACTCAATTAATTAATTGAATGTTATCGCTCCAAATATCAATGGATTGCTCGTTATCATTAAAATCGTATCTTTTTGCTTCCTCATGAGGAAGCTTTGCATTCGTGACGATTTTCAATTTTTCAAAAGAAAGTTATATGGCCTCATTTTTGTCTAGAACATATGTATACAGTAAACCCTCGTTAACACGTACTCGGTTAACACGAATTCTCTCATAGCACGAACAAAAACTGCGGTCTCGGCATGAATGCATATAAACTGTATGGAGACTTCCTCGGTTAACACGAAACTCGAACAGTATTTCCGTCAAGTGACACAAGTAACATTGTTTACAATGAGTAAAAGAAAACAAACTAGTATCGACCTTAAAACAAAGTTATTAATTTATTAATTACTCACCAAGTCGATACGATGTCAGAGCAGCTATAATTGTTATGGAAAAATACGCAGCTACCACAAACGTTTCCACTACATTTTTACAAAGTTTAGAAAAGATATGTTTTGAGTGTAGAGATAATTTAAAACCTTTAAGTAAACAAAAAAACATAACAGATTATTTGAAGTCTAAATAAGTAAATATAATAAATAAAGAGTTATTATATTTTATGTTATTCATTATGAGTGCCTCGATAACACGAATTATTTTAACACGAACTGCAAAATTTTCGGTCCCTTCAAATTCGTGTTAAGGAGGGTTCACTGTATTAAATTTTGAGCAAATGTCCAGATGTATGTGTGTATATATATTTCATCAAAATGTATAAAAGTAATCGCTATTTATATTTTTAAAAAAAGGTAAATTTTTAATTGTTGAGATTGTTAAAATGTTACCTTAAAATAATTACTATTCAATAAAAGATTAAAAAATTGGTACATATTATTAAATTCGAATTAAAACGATGTGTGAAAACTTTACTGATTCTCGTTTACAAGACATGGCACTTTCTGAGAAAGATACAAATAGTGTTTTAAATTGTAACGAAGTAAATATAAGTATGAACGAAGTCTTAGATTGGAATAGTGATTTTTGTGAGTCGCCGCGCCAGTTGTTCTTATTAAATTGGTCGTGGAGAATGCTACTTAAAATAGTCTAAATATCCAATGTACGCCAGATATTCCAGAATTATTAAATATCACAACGAGTATGACACTTGAGAAAGCTATTCCAGGTGGAAGTGGTTTAAATAATCAGATGCAAGAGGAAATAACGATTTCAAGTGAGGATGAGTCAGATTCTCCCTTGGAACAAAATCCTCCCATGTAGGAGGAAGAGTTCAAAATTCCTGGAATTTCTCATGGCCATGTTTCATTATGATAGGATTCAGTTTCAGCATAAAATTGTACATTTTATTTAAAAACTATTTCTTTTCATATGATAACCACCTACTGAACAGCTTATAAAAACAACTATTCTTTTAAACCTTTTTCATTTTTCCTTTGTTATTTAAGTTTGTGAATATTTTTAATTGTAGGATTTGATCTATAACAATAAAACTATTTGAAATTGTAGTATTTGAATTTGTATTTGTTTTATGTTTTATTAATAAATCTAATGGCAACGATTTGAAACTGTTATCGTCTTCTTTTTGTTTAATTTATTTTTTGTTAATGTAATTCAAAAATAATAAGGTTTTGACGTACATCTTTTTTGCTGATAAATTAAGGCCCATAGATGGATTGTTTGAAACTACATATTCTATAATAACAACGGGTATTTGATCCGTTTTCCAATATTACCTATTTGATCCTTTGAAAAGCGGCACAATTCAAGTGCTTCGCGAAGGGACACTTGTTGATTACTTTGTAGGGACATATTTTCTTGTTCTGATTGTAGAAAGTTTGGAAAAGGTGCTTGTTTTGATTTATTTAGAGTGGAATTATAAACTCTGCTTTGTGAGATTTGAAATTGGGTAGAAGCACTTCCTGCAGTAATTTCTGCTACGGCGCTCTCGTGCTACGGCTCGTTCTGCAAACATCGCGCGAGGCACAAAAACATTCCACCCGTGGTGCATATGTTATTTTCTACAAAACATGCAAGAAAAACGAGTGTCAACAAGTGTTTAAGAACGAGGAATGATTTATTTGGATAGCTGTTTCGCCTGTCAGAAATGAGACACTGTGGTACAGACTAGTGTACCGATATACATTGAAACGTACTCAGCTGTTTGATCAGTGTTGCCAACTTTGAACATAACGTGCAAGTATAGGGATTTATAGTAATATTTCGAATATAAGAGTTGGTACCTCTGAATCGTGAAAGAATATTTCTGAAAACATTGTACACTTCACACGAGCGACTTGAGCCAATGAAATTGAAGATTGAGAGTTTTTTTCCCTGCGCAAAAGTTTTTTTCCCGGCTAAAAGAGTTTTTTCCCGCTGCGTGTTACTAGTCTAGAAAAGTCTGTTTCTTGCCATGTTAACAGGTAAAAAACACGAGTTTTTCGTGCATGTGTTGTAGAAAAGAATTTTCAATTTCTACAAATTGTACGGATGATTTTATAAATATAAAATATAAATACGTCGAAAAGATGTGACAAATTCTACAATAAATAACTAAAATTTTTTATAATAATTCATGTTAAGATTTTAGCAATCGACAAATTTGAAAAAATTAAATATAACATATATATAGATCTTTGGAATGATCTTAGTTACCTCTTTAGTTATTATTAAATTAAAAAGTTTTTTTGACTAATTTGTTTATAAGCTTTCAAATAGTATATTTGTTAATTTTCTAACATTTGTATTATTACGTCCCAAAAATAGAATTAATACTTATTAATTAAATATTAAAAAGTTAAAAAATTGTTTTTAAGCCTGAATTTGTACATTTAATTGCTTAGGAACACTTTCCATTATATTTTTATTTCTTTGACTCAATTAGAAATAAGAAATATAGATTTGAAGGTGTTTAGTAAAACATTTACTAAAGTTAACAGTTAATAAAAATAGGACATGGTTTTTCTAGATTTTTTCATAAGCTTTCGAATGGCATAGTTTATATTCAAAAAACATTTTTTTGTTTTAGCGCCTTTATTTTTAAAATCTTTTGATGATGGAAACACGACATGGGATATAGTTCCGAATAGTTCCCCTGCCCAAATTAACTAAAATTATACCATACCTACGTATTTTGGTGCGCTGATTACGAAAATCATATTGAAAATTGGCGCAACTTTGGTATACATGGTAAAAACCATAAAAATCTGGTCTTTTGCATTTAATTCGTGAAAAATGCAAAATTTCAAAAAATGTTTTATACAAAAGATATAGATTTTAAAAAAATACACATTTTTTGTATTCACCATTTTTTTATAAAATTAATAGTTTTCGAGAAAAATGCAAAAAATCATAAAATTCCATAAAGTGTGGTTAAAATATACTCTCACCTAAAAGGACATCTAATTATAACAAATTAAAGTTTTATGATGTATTTTGGTGCGTTAATTACGAAAATCATAGTAAAAATTGTCGACTAGGTCAGCTTCATAGTAAAAACCATAAACCATTCTATATTAAAACGTGTGAGGAAATTAGGTGCGGTGGACATTGCCCGCCTCTGAGTGGTGCCTTCTCAGGCACCTATAAAAAAGGTTTTTTTTAAATGGTGGAGGGAAGTTGGTTCTGGGTTGGGTACCTTCTAGTACCAACTAGAAAGTCAATTTTGTCTCCCATTCTATATTAAAACGTGTGAGAAAATTAGATGCGGCGGGCCTCGCCCGCCTCTGAGTGGTGCCTTTTCAGGGCACCTAAAAAAAGGTTTTTTTAAAACGTTGGAGGGGGATTGGTTCTGGGTTGGGTACCTTCTAGCACCAACTAGAAAGTCAATTTGACTCCTTTTCTCTATATTAAAATTTTGCGTTTTCCACTAGTTAAACGCAAAAATCCATAATTTTAAGGTGTTTTTTATGGTTGTTACCAAAAAATTTGAAACTACACCAATTTTTATAATCACTTATGTGATCAGGGAATCAAAATACCTAAAAAAATGTATTTTATCAATACTTAATGTCCTTTTAACCACACTTTATGGAATTTTATGTTTTTTTGCATTTTTCTCGAAAACTATTAATTTTAGAAAAAAATGGTGAATACAAAAAATGTGTATTTTTTTAAAATCTATATCTTTTGTATAAAACATTTTTTGAAATTTTCCGTTTTTCACGAGTTAAATGCAAAAAACCAGATTTTTTTGGTTTTTACCATGTATACCAAAGTTGCGCCAATTTTCAATATGATTTTCGTAATCAGCGCACCAAAATACGTAGGTATGGTATAATTTTAGTTAATTTGGGCAGGGGAACTATTCGGAACTATATCCAAAGTTTCTTTAAATAACAATTTTTCGTCATTTGCAGGCATTAATTAACTTAAAAAAACTTCAATGTAATCAAATCATGTTGTGTTTCCATTATCAAAAGATTCTAAATATGTAGGCGCTAAAACAAAAAGTACAGGGACAAAGTCGAGAATGGCCTAAATAAAACATACTATCAACAAAAAGAAAAAATAAATTACCTGATTTAAAGAAATCAATTGTTTAAAATATTTAAAAATCAGAGAAAATTTTTCTTATGTATAAGTTAAAATAAATAACAACAACAATAAAAAGAAATAAAGAGACTTAATATTAATAAAATAAGATTTTAGGCCATAAATAAAACTGGCCTTAAATCTTATTTTATTAATAATACGTATTCTACATTAATAATATCAAAAATAAAAAAAAGAAACTTAAATTCAGGCATTAAATTGAAAACACAATTGAATT
The DNA here is from genome assembly GCA_032872475.1 of Leptopilina myrica (nomen nudum). Taxonomy (NCBI): domain Eukaryota; kingdom Metazoa; phylum Arthropoda; class Insecta; order Hymenoptera; family Figitidae; genus Leptopilina; species Leptopilina myrica (nomen nudum). Next base: position 13,085,344 of record CM065466.1, read on the forward strand.
TTAAAAGTTAAATAAAAATTTTTTAAAAACTATAATGCAGGCATAATATTATTTTATTGGCAGTCTCAACCCTGTAAAAAGCAGAGAGTAGTTCAATTTAGTGGTTCGAGGGGCTTTCTACAACAGCTTTTCTTCATCGACAAGAGCATAATGCACCATGCAAAATAGTTGCGCATTATGAAAGTTAAGCGTGTCAGGCAAAAGTTCAAAACTTTAACCCCCTCTCCCTCGGCCAAATTTTTATAAAATTCAGAAATATTTGTCTGACAAAGTACTAACCTATAGGACACATCATAAAAAATATTTTAAAATAATTAAACCAAAAATTTTTTTTGGGTGGACTTTTGATGTGTTTTCCACCATATATTAAATCAAAAAAAATATTTTCAAATAAATCAAAGTTATTAAACTCCGTAACTAACAAAATATTTTATCTAATAATTCAAAAAAATTATATGCACACTTTTTCTAATAATAGTAATATTTTGGCAAAGTTTTGAGAAAATTCAAGAACATAAATTTATTGACCTGGGCAGTTGAAGAATTTTGCCCCATATTTATGTAACTATTCCCACTACTGATTTCCTTAAGGAGTAAAATCTTGGGATGAAAATGTTGATGAAAGAGAAAAAGAGATTGTCAATTTTAGAATTGGTTTAAGGAAGAAAACGGAGAGGAAATACATTAAGAAAAAGGCCTAATTAGTGAATTGTGGGTCTGTCCCATTTTAATATATTTTACACGTAGGAGAATGCTTAAAACAGGTTCTACTGAGCCTTTACCTATCACGGTGGTCTTGAATCAACTTTGAATGAAAAGTCTTTGCATATCCTTGTTTTTGCTCATTTGGGTTATTCGCATTCTAAACATTATAATATATAATAATAATAATGAGTAAAAAATTTATAGCCCATAACTTGCCGAGCCGTTTGGAGAAAACTCATTTTGAAAAAGAAATCACCAGTTTTTCTATTTAACATGATACATATTTGTATCAAATTATAAATTTAAACATTATATTTATTAAAGTAGGGTTTGTTGAAGTAAATTCGAACAAAATAACTATTTTTTACAAATGACGTAAAATTTTTATAATATAGACAATATTTCCGGTTTTATACTGCATTAATTTCTTTTTTGAGTTCCCTAGATTAATTTTACATTTTATTTTTTTTATAAAATTTCATTTTTTATATTTTACTGTTCGGATTTACCCCAAGATTTAGAAAATTTCTTTAAATTTGGTCTAAATCTGGTCAGCTTAGTTTCTAAGAAAGATTTAAAACAAAGTTACTTCAAGTATACTACTCTATTAAGGGACCGTACAACTTGAAAAAAATTCATAATAAATGAATAAAAGTTGAATCAGTTAAGTGTTGTAGTATCATAAAAGTTAAGAAATTAACCTTTCAAAAAGTAATAATCAAAAACATAAATAACCTTAACAAAGTTTAATATATTTTAATAAAACTTTATAAAGAAAAGTTTTTTGGATTATTGAATACGGAATCCAAAGTCAGATTTTGAAAATTCAAAATGCCGGATTCAATATGCTGGACTTTTTTAAAAATTATTTGAATTACACTACTTTTTAAAATGTAATAGAAGCTCTATCCGGATTCACCCCAAGTTTCTGAATTTTTGGGTTAAATTCGGACAGCTTGTCATTGTTAATTAAATTGACAAAAATCCATTTTTGTACTGTCGAACAAATGAATGACTTTACTCCCTGTTCTCCTGTGGGGGACCCGGGCACAGAATATGCCCTCTGTGATCCGATGCATGTCGTAAGAGGCGACTAAAACGGGCTTGGAAGGTTGTTGCTGCTAGCGGTTATTCTCGGTTCACCCATGCTTTCTCTCAGAGCAGTAGCATTGCGATGATGATGAGCAGTGCCGTGTCGGTCCGGCAAGTCTAATATTGACCAACAACCTCACTTGCCGAAGCAAGGATGGTAAGACTCTTAATCGATTCTGATACCAGAGTACTAAACAGTACCATGGCATCGGATGCCCGCGGAGACTTGTCTCCAACCGGCCATTGGGTTGGAGGCTAGAGGCGTTGGGAAAAGATCGAAGCTTCGGCGTCAGTCTTAGTACTAACGTCGCGACATGTGAGTTGTGGTGCTAACTCAGGCGGTTACCTGCAGAGTGACCAGGGATTTGAAAGGTCCCGCCCCTCACTTAAATGTTTTTACCAACTTTTCAGAATCGGCAAATAACCTTCGTGGTCATCGCCGTTGGAGAGCGTAATCTGTCCCCATTACGCTCGTAGGCGAGCCGTGAGGAGAAATACGCGTATGCGGAGGTGCTGCATGTATAAACTACCTAGGCGCTTATTCCTTGTCGTCTGTCATCAGAAAGCGCCATTTTTGTGCACGTGGGATAAAAAATGTTTTATATGATTTTTAAGTTTGATACTTTTCAAATGCGAGTTGAAATACTGAATTAGTCTGAAAATTGATGTCACCTTTTTTTTGCATTAGGGATCTTTTAAGGGATCTGAGCTTAAAAATATTGACGTCGAACTGAATTTTTAATTTGTAAATTAAGCTCCAACACCTTTTGTCCACATTTACCATCTGTCCGGATTTACCCCAACTGACCCTAATACTTTTCTTTAATTATAAATAATATAATATAAAAATTTAAATAATATTTCTGACATAATAAATCAGGTTTGTTTAAATATTACAATACATGTTAAGGCACATATTTTTGCCAATTTACGTAACATATACCAATTACTGTACTGTACTGAAAAATATAAACGAAAAAGTTATATATTTGCCATTTAGTATGCAATTTAAAAAAAATAATAAATCGGAGTAATTTTTAAAAAATGAGTTTTCTCAAAAACGGCTCGGCAAGTTATGGGCTATAAATTTTTTACACATTATTTAGGACGCAAATAACCTAAATCAGCAAAAAAAATTATGTGCTAAGATATTTCATTTAAAGTTTATTCAAGACCACCGTGCTATCTCAACCTTAATAATTATTTAAGTAATTAATAGTACATTTAAATATCAATTATTGTTAATTTCTTTAAAAATTTATGATTATTACAAATAATAACAAATAGTATTATTAATTTCAAAATTAAATTGACAATTTAAAAAATTATTGAAAAAAAATGTTAGCACTTGGTTGTTTTAAATATTAAATTTATTAAATCTAGCGATATATATTATTATTATTATATTTTAATATTTATTTAATAGCATCTTTATTGTTAATATATAATATAAGTAGTAAATGCACCTTACTATGAATTTTCTACAAAATGCTTATATTTTATAAATAATTTTATATAAATATTGTAAATTATAAATTATGAAATAAAAGACTTATTTTTATTTGATTTATAATTAATACACATATATTATAATAATTAATTAATCTTAAAATTTACATTGTTAAAAAGTGTATTTGGTCATCTCAATATAATTCATTACTTGATTTATTGCTTCCTCATAAAGGAAGCCTTATAGTGATGTCGATTTCCGAATTTTTTAAAATCAATTATTTTTACAAATTTTCAAGTGTAGTATATATAATTCGTCGAGAGGAACAAATGTCCGGATGTATGTGTGTATGTATGTGTGTGTGTATGTGTGTGTGTGGGTGTATGTGTGTGTGTGTGTGTGTGTGTGTATGTAACCGATTCTTGTGGACAAATTTTCTCTTACACATCTTGATGGATTTTGATAAAATTTTGTAGGTGTATTACGGTCACGAATATCTTGAATCAGACAGAAGGATTTTCAAAAATATCTAAAAATAAAAATTTTTTAGCAATTTTTTAATTTTCGAAAAAAATGAATTTTTATATTTTTGGAAATAACTTCTTTATTTATTAAAATTTTTATTAATTTTTCTCAGCATTATATTCCTGGCATGAAAACGAATCGATTCATGTATATAAAGTATATATTTCATGAAAATTTATGGAATTAATAAATATTATAATTTTTCACAAAAAATTAAAATTTTGTATTTTTTGACATTTTATCATAACACTTTAAAATAATTATTCTATAATAAAAAATTAAATAATTAATATTTATTCAGGGTAGTTTACCCGGTTTATTAATTATATTTAATAAACTATTATAATTATTTAACTTTTAAAATTATATATAATAATATATATTGAGGAAGCTAAATGGTCATGAAATGAACAACTTGTTTTTTCTGTATTTTCCAACAAAACATTTAAAAACTTAAAATTTATCTTTTCTTGATGAACATTACTCCACCAGTAGACTAAGTTAAAAATTTCAGCTAATTTTGAAATGTGAAAGTAAAATTTTTTATTGAATAATTTATTTATTTTATGATAGCCGGGAAGGACACATATTTTACTCAACTTTTAGAGCCATCGTTCATAACGATTTCGTAAGTTAAAAATTTGGTAGGTATTCATACCAATACAGTTTTTATCGCTCTTTCAGAATCTGAAGTTCAAATTTTAAAAAACTTTTATCTGAGAAAGTTGTAAACATTTTTTCGACTTAATTGAGGAATCTGGTTGAAAAAATTCTTGCACTGGAGGTCAGAGAAGCTTGCCTCCTTGAGAAAGGGCTGCATTAAAGTAAGAAAGACATACACGCCATCTAATGAAAATCCCTTGGTGAAAGAGGCTTTTTAGGAGTCGAAAAAGAACTTTAAGACAGAGATCTGCAAGTCGCGACGTCATAGGTAGAACAATCTATTTGAAGCAGTCGATAAAGACCCATGAATCTAATCAAACCGAACAAGTCAAAGTTGTCTGGGTGCAAGAGGCTTTTAAATGTCTCTCGAAAAGACCGAGGTAATGCTAGTTACAGACAAACGTGGTCGTGAGTTCCTACAAATCGTGATAGATGGATTCGAGGTCAAGTGGAAAAGACAGCTTAAGGGGATCCCACTTATCGACAATATAGATCTAAATTGATAAAAAGAACTGCAACCGCCTTTTCTTGAAAAATATAAAATACTATGCCATATCTATTTGGGAATCTCATTTTTTATCATAAGAACACAGGATGAATATTTCTTTTTTTGTAATTGTTACAAAAAAATAAAGGTTTTTAAATTTTAAATTTCCTTAAAAACAACAAAACAAACTTATTTTTTACTTGGAAAATTAAATATATTTGCGAAATTGTCTTATTTTATATATTTTTTACCATTTATAATAGAAATTGAGTTTCCTAAATTGATAGGGCATAATATTATACAATTTTCAAGAAAAGGCGGTTGCAGATTTTTTATCAATTTAGATCTGCATTATTGATATGTGGGATCCCCTTAAATATCTTGGTGTGGAGTTGAATGAATTATGACCATTTCGCTTCCTCAAAATATCATAAACCAATTGCTTAATTTAATTTTAATATGTTAAGGTAATATTTAAAAAAACGCAAATATTGAATTTTTTGTGAAAAAGAAAAATATTGATTAATTTTATAAATTTTGATGAAATGTGCACTTTGTATATATCAATCGATTCGTTTTCTTGTAAGGAATGTAATTTTGAGAATAATTTATGAAAATATTAAGAAATAAAAAAGTTATTTAAAAAAATACAAAAAATTTTTTTTTTTAATTTTGAAAAAATTGTATAAAAAAAAATTTTGTGGATAAATTTGAAAATCCTTGTGTCAGATTTTAGGTATTAATGACTGTAATAAACCTGCAAAATTTCAGGGCAATCCATTAAAATTTGTTAGAGATAATTTGTACACAATTTTTTGTGACATACACACACACACATACATCTGGACATTTGCTCAGAATTTAATATACATATATCCTAGATGAAAATGAGTCCATATAACCATGTTTTGAAAAATTGAAAATCGTCACGAATGCAAAGCTTCCTTATGAGGAAGCAAAAAGTATTTAATTGTTTTTTAGATTGATATACATCATGGTGCGTAATTATATACGTAAAATGGATCTTATTGACCAAGAAATCGGTGGTCAATTTGGATAGTCTAAGAGACAGTTTCACCAATGACGATTAAAAGTTAATAAATGGTTAAATCCTTAATTACCCAATCACAAGCCGTTAAACTGGCTTTAATCACTGATTAATTTTTAATTAAGTTTAGTAAAATCACCCCTTAATCCAATAAAATAAAGAAAAAGAAAGTTCACTGATTTTCTATGACATTTTAACATTTGTATTTCTTTAACTATCCTTGTGCTGGTACTGGGGCAAGGATATTAGATTTTTTTACTTTTTCATTCGAATCTTGTAGGGATTTGAGTCTACAGTAAAATAATGTGTAGCAAAATTATAGCAAAATAATTAGGCTTTCCAAAAATACTTTTCGTTTTCAGATACATATTGAAGATTGATCGCTAGATCTGAAAAAGTTTCATTGAACTATCTTTGCCCTATCTTCCCTTAATAAATAATTTGTTATTTAAGATTGTAAATAATAAAATATCCGTTATTTATTACTAAGTTTTCATTAAATTTTTTACATCTATTTGATTTTTTTAACATTAATTGTTGTACGTTATTTAAAAGATTTTAAAATTATATGATAGAGCGGAAGAGTATATATGAAAGAGAAGAGATTATATGAAACACGGTGAAACGTGTTGATTAAAATTAGTGACTTTTGAATTAAACACTTATTACTTTATACTAAATTTTTAAGTTGTAAAACTTATGACTATATTTCATCTAAAATTTATGGATATTTGTCAATTTACTAATAAAAATTGCGTTTTAAATAAAACAAAGCTAAAATATAGTTTTTCTCTGCACACAGGCACTTTTTCAAAATATGCTCATGAACAATTGACACAAATCTTCTTAATTACTTTAATCAAGAAAATTTTATTAATCCATACAGAAACGCTGTTAATAACCTACTTAATTAGTGTCACAATAAATTTCATTTTATTAACTTACACTGGTTTACAAATTTAAATCTTTTTTATGTCAATCGAACGTTAATTTTTTTTCGGTTAGTAGGAGTTTTTTGAGTAAGAAAATCATGATTTAAATTTTTCCCCTTGTGCAATTTTGCTGTAAGGCTTCGTCCATAAATTACGTCATACGTTTTTAGCCCATTTTTGACCCCTCCCCCCCCCCTTGTCACACTACGTAACATCTGAAGGAACCCCCTCCCTCTAAATTACGTCACAATTCGTAAACCCCCCTTTAATCAATTTTTCCAAAATGAATCACTGTCAATATATAATTTTACATAAATAAAGTGGATTACTTCCGAATAAGGGGGACCTCCGGTCTCAATAAAAATTGATGTACCAACGTATTTTAATGCGTTGCTTACGAAAATGATAATGAAAATTGACGCAAATTTGATGGTCATGGCGAAAACTATTAAATTGTGGTTTATAAACACAAAAAATTACGATTAATCCAATCCAACGAGTTAAAAGCAAAAAACCACAAGTTTATGGTGTTTTTATGGTTTTTACCATAAAGATGATCTAGTCGCCAATTTTCACTATGATTTTCGTAATCAAGGAACAAAATTACGTGACCCTACTGAAAATCCTCGTACAAGATCTTGTACAATTTCTTGTACAAGATCTTGTACAGGAAACTATACCATTTGTGTCAATGAAAATGTACCATTTCAGCATAAGAAATTGAAACAAGTTCTTATACAAGACGTTGCACAAGATCTTGTACAAAAACTTGCACAAGTAATTTTTTTCGATTTCGAACAATAAGGTTCATGTACACTCAGATGCATTAATGTTGTCCTTCCGGTTTAAAGGAATTTTAAAAAATTGTGTCATTTCTATAAAATATTCTTAGTTCGTGGCATACGAATGTTGTCATATGTCATGAACTGAAAACATTTTGACAGAAATCATAAGACTTTACACAATACCGTCAAACCGGAAGGAAAGCATTAATGCATCTGAGTGTACAATTTCTTGAACGAGATCCTGTACAAGAATGTGTATTTGCACATGTACATTTTTTTCGCTTTTGAATAAAGGTTCATGTTCAATTTCATGTACGAGATCCTGTACAAGAATGTGTACATACACAAGATCCTGTACAAGTTCTTGTGTAGACAATATTTTTTCTTATTGTTTATTAATTTTTTTATTTATTCAAAATATAAGAAAATTTTTAAGATTGTTGTTAGAGACTCTCTGCATTTACGATTTAAAAACAACTGCGCAGCTGTAGAAGCCATAGAACAAGATCTTGTGCAACGTCTTGTATAAGAACTTGTTTCAATTTCTTATGCTGAAATTGTACAGTTTCATTGAAACAAATGGTATAGTTTCCTATACAAGATCTTGTACAAGATATTGTATGGGGATTTTCAATAGGGAAGTATACCAACTTTCATTAATATCGGAAATATGCGCTTTTATATATTTTATGTTTTTTTATGGTTTTCACCATAAACATCAAATTTGCGCTAATTTTCATTATCATTTTCGTAAGCAGCGCATCAAAATACGTTGGTATACCAACTTTTATTAAAATCGGAGGTCCCCCTTATTCGGAAGTACACCCAATAAAGTTACTTGTATAATTAGTATATTTTTTAATATTTTAAAAACAAGAAATATATTTGATATTTTTATTTATTACAATTTTCTCATTATAATAAGTAGAGTATAAAGTGTGACATAACAAAATAAAAGGTCCCCACCTCCCCTTTGTCACAATTAGTTACATTTTCATAGACCCCCCCCTAAAAAGTATGACGTAATTTATGGACGAAGCCTAACAGCAAATTATGCATTTTAAAGGTGTGACATCACTTAAACTCAACTGCCAAGAAAGCGGCTGCTTGAAAATTAATAAATTATGCACCATTTTAAAGGTATTTATATTTTTATATTATATATAAATACCGTATATATTTTATATTATACGCTGTGGACTTTTTATCATACAAATTTTTAGGATTTATCAAATCTAAATGTGTTTTTGTGATTTTTGTTAAAATAGCAGACTCATTTCTCGATTGTATAAATAGAATGGAAAGTCCTATTCCCTAATCGATTTCGTAGTTTTGTTTTAATAGAAGGCAACATGAAAAAGCTCGCTCCACTTCAGCATTGAAATGCGGAAGTGTACGAACGCGATTCAAAAGAAGAGTTAAATTGGGAAAGCGTGATTCGTTATTAATATTGATGAAGGTTCCGATATTTTCCCACATATCATCAAATGACAATTTTGCCAATTTTTCCTTCTCTTCAACACTGAGGTCTTTCAAGGAATGCCATTCTTTTCGAACAGTCTCAAATTCGAAAACTTCTGAAAATCCCAATTTCTCGCAAACTTTCCAAATCCATCGGAAAGTATTTTTTCGATTGGCATTAAATGACAGATTTGGTCTAAAAAAAGACACAGCAGTTAGTTAAAAACTCATCAATTTGAACAGAAGACAAAGTTTTCTCTTTTAAATAATTCATCGCTTCTAAACAAACGTCAATTTCATTCAACTGATTAGATGATTTAGAAAAATTTACGTGATTAATTATTTGAAAAAACAATTTCGGTTTAAGAAGACCTGGTTTTAAGTATTTACTCAGAATCCACTGGAAGAGTTCAGCAGATTTTGGCTGAAGTTCCTGAACTAAAGTTTCACGTTTCTGAAAAGTCGCATTGTAAGAATTAAACTTGTTCAAGGTAAAGTCAAGAAAATGAAAGTAAGCTAAAGTCAATGGATTATGCATTTTCTGTAGCAAATGTTTCACTTTTGTAACTTTTCCTTCTCCATCCTTTTGCTTTCCTTTCGGATCTTCCAAATCAATGATAGTTAAAAATTCAATAAGACGATCCCAGAATTTAATAATAACACAAATACAAGAATGTCGAACTAGCCAAAGAGTTTTCGCTAGACTAGGAATTTTCTTATATTCACCTTCTAATTCTAAACAAATTTCGCGATAAATTGCTGTCCTCTTTGGACTTGCATTAATAAAGCTCGGAATTGATTCAATAATAAAATCAACATCTGGGATTTTCTCGCATGAATTTTTAGCTGCATTGTGCGCAGAAAGATCTACGCATGGCAAAACTGTTACATTCGGATTTTTTTCTAGTAAAAGAGTTGTAAAAGATGAATTTTTTCCGAGCATAACACTAGCACTATCCGAAGCAAGGCCGACAATATTTGATAAAGGGATTCCCTCTTCGGATAAAGCTTTTTCAAAAGCTTTGAAGATTTGCCGTGCTGAACAATCCGTAGCATCTAAATTTACATTCTCAAGCAATTCTACCCTTACTTTACGCGTTCTTGTTCAACATATCGCACGACGATCGAAAGCCACTTTTTCGAAGTTATATCACTCGATTCATCTACGTAGACTGAAAATGGAGTTTTTTTGCAAAATACGCGATAGACGTTGAGTTTCTGCGGTACCAAGAACATTATTTACTATTGACGTAATTTTAGTACTGATACCGGCCACTGTTGAGTGGAGAGCGACTGGCTCAAAGGCGAGGAAGTAAAACTGCAAGATCCTTAACGTGAGAATGTTTTGGTGGCCCTGAGAAGGGCCGGTGTGCCTTGAAGGCGAAGTAGCGCGACGCGCTCGGGTTGAGGGAAACCTGTGTCCAGACGACCGACTCTTGGGCTACTCGATCCACCCAAAAGACAAGAGGTTTAGACGCAGGCGTAGAAATAGGCGTTTGGACAGACGTCTTCGTGAGGGCCGGTAATGGGCGTCCGAATGGCGGCGACCGTATCTCTCACTAGGGCTTGACAGGTTTTTACCCAGCCCTGGTGTTGCCGAACCAGAGGGTGAACCCGATGCAGCTTCACTTCTCGTAGGGACCGGCGGGTAGCGCTGATCACGTCGTCCGAGTCGGGGTTGGCCGTAACCACGGCGGCAACTTAGCATGGTCAGTACCAATCTTTAGTATGAACTATATTAATATTTGGTACGTTCATACGATTAAGTAACATAAAAAACATTGTTTTCTTAATCAATTAAAAAAATTGAATTTTTTCCCGTATTTCTCTGTAACAATTTTGGGAGTTAATGGGGCAATTGATGGGACAATTTTGGGACCGGTTCTGCGCGCGAGCTACCGGGAACAGGGTGCGACGGGCGCTGCTGAATTTGGCCCGGATGCGGCGGCGTAGCCTGCACACCTTGTGCAGAGGAACGGACCCTTGTGGCAGCGGAGCGTAGCGGCCCGGGGGAGTACAGTGACCTAGTGATTCCCGGATGTCCTCCTCCTCAGCTTCCTGGCCGTTCCACACCGGCTTCCTCGCGGCGTTGACGGTGGCGAGAGTTTTTAGCCATACGAGGTGACAGCTCGGTTACTTGAGAGGTTGTTCGTCAGACACAGAAGGTACCGGTTAACGGGCCTTAGGTTGCCTTCGGGTGACAACCTCAGAAGCGGCGCGGAAGGTCACGAGGCTTTAGGTCACCAAAGCTGCACCTGTATGGGCAGCGACCCCGAACTTCCTTATGGTGATGTAAGCGGATGGTCGCCGCGGCGTCGGCAGGCGGCTACTGGGTTGGTGGTCCTCGGCCTCCGAGAGACGTCATCTGCAAAGCGGCGATTCAGCTGCGGCTCCCTCACGGCGTTGACGGGATCCCCGGCCGTGTTAACAGCAGTCCGGCTTCTTGGGAGACTGTCTCTTCAGACCCGGAAGGTCCCGGTCAACGGGCCTTAAGTTGTCTAGAGGTGACAGTCTCGGACGTGGTGCAGAAGACCACGAGTGCGTGTTGAACTATTCTTACGTAAAAATCGCTGCCCTGAGAAGGGCAGATTGTTTAAATCAAAACGTAAAGGTGCCCTGAAAAGGGCAGATTGTGTGACGAAGGCGGTTTCTCGTTTAGGCGAGAGAGTGAATGCGCAGCGTGTCCAAGAAATATCCTTTTATTCAACTTTGTAGCGGAGAGCACGGTACTTCGTCTAGTTGGCAAGGACGATGGCAATGGAGAGAGCTTCTCGTGTGGCGTGGTCCCTCTTGGATGGTCGAAGGGCAAGTGAGTTCGCCCTGTGAACTCGTGGTGGTGTCGGCGGCAGCGGTGTTCCAATGAGCTTCGTCGGCGGGCGAGTCCGTTGTCAGGAGCGGGAGGTCTTGACACGTCCGTGTTCAGGTAAGTTATTGAGAGCGAAGCGGGGAAAACGAGCGGTATTTATGCGCCTCTGTCGAGTCGCATCCGCGGTTTCCCTTTCCCACAAGGGGGGAGCCAATTTGCGACCGAGATACCCCCACTCGGGCGCGCGCAGGCGCGGTGCGGCGGAGCGAGAGTTAGTCAAGCGGGAGCGGAGGAACGAGTAAGATGTGCCACGCTGCCCTCTCTCCACGTAATGTTTTTGCCATTACCAACCAGTCTCATACCATGCTCTAATACATTTACTATATAACCTAAATAATATGAATAATATTAACGATATTCAAACAGTAATTTTAATAATAAAAGAAAATAAATAATAATGTTATAACTCAAACAATAATATTATAAGATAAACGATATTATTGTGACACGAATAACAATATTATAATATGGATAATAGTCTTGTGGCACCAATGATGCCCAATGTTATAATATGATAATGTTATAATAAAATAATAATAAAGAAAAATTAAAACATTAGAGTTAAGCATGCTGAAACAAGTTTCAGCATTAGGGCAGATGGCCGACCACGTTACGGGTTTTTCCTCCACCCGAGCCAGACGCATTTGGGTTTTTCCTACGGCGTTGTCGCCGCTCGGGACAATAGAGGCTTTAAGGTCTCACTAAATGTTTTCACGCCTTAGCTTAGGATGTATATGCGTTTGCTTTCTCTTTGCAGGTATTGTTTGCAAACATAAACATCCTAAGCGGAGGTAAGTGAGTTTAACAGTACGACCTAAACGCGCTTCTTTTTAAACCGCGGGCTTAATGGTTTGAAAAAGAGAAATCATGTCATTCCCGACGGAAAAAGGAAGATTTTTTAATAAACAAGAATTCGCTATTCTAAGTTCTGCTTTCTTTACTTTATTTTGCAAAATTTTAAAACCGTCCAAATCGGAATTTACTTTATCGCAATGATTATTTAAAGAAGAATCTAAATTTTTATTTACATCTAAATCTTCATTTGAAGAGGCGACAAAAGATTCATTTTCGTCTAAATCTTTCTTTGAAGAAGACGCAAACAAATCATTTGTATTTAAAACTTCATTTGAAGAAGAAGCAAAAGATTCTTTTGGATTTAAAAGTTCTGTAAAAGAAGAGGCAAATGAATCATTTCTGAGTGAAATAGTTTTCGAAAAAGATATGTTACCGAGATTATTTTCAACTTTATGTAAAGAATCGGTGGTAAAATTTGAAATACTATTCTGACTATCAATCCCGTATGATAGACTTTTTTCAAAAAGTTTACACATTTTTTGATGCACGGAAGTCGATTCATGATCACGAATTTGAGATTTTCCACAATTCAAAGTTTTTTTTTTACAAAATTTGCAAAAAAATTTTGTTGAATCTGACGATTTTACCACCCATTCTTTCCTTGAAGGAAATTCCTCTAGCCAAGCTTCTCTGAAAGTTTTGGACTTTTTTATTTTTATCAAAGGGGGCGCGTTTTCCACGAGGATTTCCGAAATATTAGAAATTTTTTTGTCCATTGTAAAAAAATTCCAATGGTGCGAAAAATGACTCGAAGAAGTAAAGAATTTTTAAAAGGGACTTACCCGAATTAATTGAAAAAAACAACAAATCTGGAATCCTTTGACAAAATCAATTTTAAATCATGAAACCGCGTGAAAATGCAAAGAACGAACACTGATAACTTTACTACTGTTGGATTAATTCGAATTTAATTAAAAAAAAATAAAAATGATATATTCAGAATAACAAGAAGATCTAGAAAACGGAATTTTATTGCCAAATTTTGATTCTTACCTTTGACAGATCAAAACAATTATGGCTGCCCATTTATGACAAAAGCAAAAGAGAAACGAAAAAAGCAATGTCATTATATTTCACTCCATACTTAAAAAAGTGGGAATTTAAAAATAATAACATTAAAATCTACTATAAAAATAAAAAGCTGACAATTATTTTAATTGTTGACAATTTTTGTATAATATTAAATTCTTGAATTAATTCACAACGATTTAAGACCAAGATTAAAAAATTCAATATATATATTGTGACAAAGTGATTCGTCACTGGCACGTAAATTCGTTGGACACTTAAGTGCCCGCTTTAGTTCCGCCCCTGCGCATCATTAATGGACGCTTCCGTTTGTTTTATTTGAATTATTATTTTATTATTGTCTAATTACATAGTTTTAAGTTGAATTTTGTCCCATGAAAATTTATTTTTAGTTTGAAATTGATTTTTCATTGGAGTGAACTTGTGTTCTTAAGCGAGTTTTGTTTTATGTTGTTTAAAATTGTAGTTCACATTTGATTTGATTTCCGTGCGTTGACATGTGCTTGCCGCATGGATAAGAAAGCGAGTGCGTATAACGCCGTGATTGAGAGAGGACTATGATGTGTGTTGAGAAACAAACGACGCTTTATTTTTGTAATCTGAATTAAGAGAGTGAATTTCGCGGAGTTGTGTAGTTGTAGAGATTATTTGTGGAGAATAAAGAGTGGCGTAAATGCCTATAAATTACAGTTCTTAAGGAGATTTAATGAACATTATTTCTTTGCCCATTGTAATAAATTATTTTCTTAATTTTATAATTTGATAAATAGGAAAATTAACTGGCGCTCAACTGAGCATTTTTTTTTGTTGAGTTTTAATTGTTCGTGAGAGACATGAGAATTAATTGCTGATTAGATTCGAAAGATTATTTGATTAATTTATAGTACAAATAGCAAATAAAATCTAGGAAATTATTAGTTGATTAATTGGGTTTAAATTTATAGAAATTTATTGATTAAATTAAATTGGTAATTTCCCTTAGTCCCAATTTTTGGCGCCCAACGTGGGGCAACGTTGAGACTTGAAGCACATTTTTATTCTAGCGTCTATTTTTTTTGTTTGTGATATTTTGTGTATGTCCAGCGAAATTTATTTTTGTGTGGAACAATTATTATTTCCAGCGAACATTTGTGTGTTGTTTTTCCAGCGAATTTATTTTTTTTTTAATTTTGTGAATTGTTACTTCGACAAAATTTTTTGAGTATTAATAAATTTTTTTTTTAAATGGATAATTACGTGCAACGAGTTCTGGATTTTTTCAGTTTCGACCAAGCTGAAGCAGCTTGGACGGCAATTCGGTTATTATCACCAGGACAAATTATTCGTGGTCTTGATAGGCACATGGCGAGTATCGAAGGTAGTATTCAAGTGCTACGCGAGCGTTTGTTTCGTGCGGAAATGCGATTAAAGTTATCAGAAGACATTGATGTACCGTGGGACGAAATTTTTGACGGCGGAAACTCACAATTAATTTTTAATTATGAAGCATTGCCGGAGTTAAAATCGGAAGTTACTTCCAACGTGACCCAGCGAAAGAAACCGGATAGGAGAAGTTCGACGACGAGCGTTCTCGAGTCAAGTAAGGACTCATCCGTGATAAGTGTAGGACAGAGTTACGACACGGTGGTCGCACCTAATTCTACCCCCACCACGGTGACAAGTCAAACTTTCCCTTTAGTTTCTTCCACCCCGATAATGACATCCACGAGTGTAGTCACAACGTCGATTGTTTCAACATCGCCAAGCACCCATACCAGGGAAGAAAGAAGTTGTGTCGAAAAGTCCGAGTGCCGAGCGTGAGTCCAAGCAAAAAGTAGGGAAAGAGAGAGAGCCTGTCCAGACTAGCGGGAAAGGTTCACAAGGTCCAAAGGTGGGGGAAGATCTCCCTTACGCCTTCACGTCATCGTACGATGAGGAGGAAGAACCAACGTCGAACCATACCTCACAACGCCGAAGGACGACGACAACAGATAGGCGAAATAAAGTGATTAAAAACCTGAGAGATTGGGAAATAAAATTTTCGGGTAATAAGAAACAAAATCCCGAGGAGTTTCTGAATAGAGTCGAAGATTGTCAGCTTTGTGCAGCGATCACCGATGAAGAGTTATTGCAAGCCATACCCAGCGTCCTAAGAAGTAGTGCGAGCAGTTGCTATCGCACTATTCGAAACGATGTGTTGACTTGGCAAGAATTTCGTAAGGCGTTTCGACATGAATTTTCCAGCGAGAGTGATGACTTGGAAATTATGGAGGAATTAAGAAGCCGCACTCAGGCGAAAGGAGAGAAGATCACCGCATATTTGACTAACCTCAAAATTATTATGGGTTATCTCCAGAAGCCCCTTGCTCGCGACCTTCAATATAGGATCGCATATAATGGTCTTACACCCGAGTATCGTCGCATGTTAGTGAATTCGAAGACAAATTCACTTTCACAAATGGAACGAGTCTTACGAGAGTTCGAGAAAGCGAAGGCGGTGGATCTTCGATATTCACCACCTCTGCCAAAGGAGAAGATAAAATTTCCCTCAGCAGCGGCAATTATTCAAGGAAAAAGCGCCAAGGTGGAGGCGTTGAAAGAAAAACAAGCGGAGAGTGAATCGGAATCCAGCGTCAAATCATCGAAGAGCTCGAAAAGGGGAAGTAAAAAGAAATCAAAAAGTAAAACGAAGAGTAAGGACAAAAGTGAAAAGGTGGATGCACTTAAAACACAAGCACCAGCGTTGCCAAGTGTTTTAAAACCAACCCCACCTCAGCACATTCCAGCGCCATCTGCACCAACATTTGCTTCTGTTTTGATGGGAGCAAATCAGATTTCATCTCAACAGCAGAATCAACCAGCGTTGGGAAATAGTCAGAACAATGGAGCAAATCCAAAGGGTTTTGTGGGAGCTTGCTTCCATTGTCAAGGTGTTGGACACAAAGCATCGGAGTGTCAATTTCGTGTGTGTCATTTTTGCAAAGGACACTATGCAAATCAGTGTCCTTTGAGGCAAAAATGTCAAGTTTGTGGTACAACGGGAGTCGTGTTCGCAAATTGTCCTAATTGCGTACAATTAAGACAATGTCAGATTGCTTTGGGAAACGAGCGTGCGGGGGGACAGAACTGTCCTGCTCCCCCCACCATTACACCGGGGCAGCCAGCATGGACACCACGACCAATGCAAGGTGGGAGAAATTTGTGAGGGCAGTTGTACCAGCGTGTAGAAGTCAGAGTGAAGGGGATTCACTCTCAGTTCAAGTAGGAGAGGGAGGTGTCATGACAACTAGCGTACAGAGTGAAGGGGATCCACTCTCAGTCTCTAGCGAAGGAAATTCGAAGCGAGACACGAGAATGAGTAAGGCGAGCTCACTCCCAAAGATAGAGAAAGGAGAAGTTGAGAGGGAAAAATCAAGTGAGACAGACTTACTCCCTCCATTCAACCAATTTTGGTGTCAAGTGAAAGTAAAGGCGCGATTAAGAAATTAAAATTTAGTGACATTTATTTGGAAAATGACAATAAGAGTGTTAATAATAGTGAAAATAAATTGAGTTTAGAGAAAAAAGCGGATCGTGTTGAGAGTTGTTGGGGACAAAAATTTCTTTTATCTGACTTTTTAGTGAATGATTTACCGAATTCTGATCAATCGACAAATATTGTTCAAAGATTCAACGATCAGACCAGTAATTCAATCCAAGGGGGGGAGGAAACTGTTGTGGAAACAGCTAAGCCCACCGTGGATGACGAAGCTGTAGACGGAGCGAGGACCGAAAATAGATATTTCTTAAAATTAGTCATCGCCGATCAACCCTATCTAGCGTTATTTGATCCTGGGGCTATGATCTCAGTGGTAGGCACGAAACTAGCGGAGAAATTTAAATCGAAGCTTCAATCAACTGACACGATGATACAGAGTGCTATCAGTGGTTCTACAAACACTCTTGGAAAATTGAAATTGTGGTTAACCGTCGATGGTGTTTCTCAGCCATTCGAATTGAGGGCAATCGATTCATTGACTCAGGAAATAATTAATCAGCGTAGTGATAGTGACATTTTCGCGGAGTGTGCAGGAATTTCCGAAATAACGAGTGATCAGCGTGAACAAATCCAAAACTTAGTCAAAAATTTGATAATACCACCATCGACAGAACATGGTATGACAACGCTCACTGAACATCACATTGTTGTTTCTAATTCTTCACCAGTCAAACAACGACCGAGAAGAATGGCTCCTGCAATATTGGATTGTTTAATAAAGGAAGTTAAAAGACTGTTGAACATGAGAATAATCGAGCGTTCAGCCAGCGAGTGGAGTAGCGCTCCAGTTGTTGCTCTAAAAGGTGACGGATCTTATAGATTGTGCTTCGATTATAGGGATTTGAATAAAGTGACGATTCATGATGCTTATCCGATTCCCAGCATCGATTCCATACTCGATAAGCTTCGAAAGGCGCGTTTCTTTTCGAAAATCGACCTTAAACTAGCGTATCACCAAGTCCCTTTGTCCCCTGAAAGTAAAAAGTTCACGGCATTTTCAATTCCTGGATTTGGACTTTTTCATTTCAAGCGTTTACCTTTCGGTTTAACCAACGGTCCGAGTACTTTCCAGCGTTTGATTGACTCGCTCTTTGGTCCAGAGTTCGATCCCCATGTGTTCGGATATTTGGACGACATTATCATCATCAGCGAAACTTTCGAAGATCACCTTCACTGGTTAGAACTAGTGTTAAAAAAATTGGCAGAGGCAAAATTAGAGGTCAACCCCGATAAATGTGAGTTCGGTTGCTCTAGAGTTGCATATTTAGGTTACGTTCTTGATAACAAAGGATTAAGAACTGACCCTGACAAAATTTTACCAATACTTAATTATCCAGCGCCAAGAAATGTTAAAGAACTGAGAAGATTTCTTTGGATGGTAGGATGGTATTCGAGGTTCATCGAGAAGGATAGTGAAATGAAGTTGCCACTTTTGAAACTTCTTAAAAAGAGCCTGGGTTGGGAATGGGGTGAAGAACAAGAAGAACAGCATTAGGCGCAGTACTCACGCAGGAGACCGAGGATGGAGAACATCCGATCGCCTATGTCAGCCGAGTACTCACATCGTACGAGAGAAATTACAGCGTCACTGAGAAGGAGTGTCTGGCGTTGTTGTGGTCTGTGAAGAAGAAGTTTCGTCCTTATTTGGAGGGTTCCAAATTCCAAGTTATTACGGACCACAGTGCTTTGAAGTGGTTGCGTAATTTGAAGGAGCCCACAGGTCGTCTTGCGCGTTGATCACTGGAACTTCAACAGTGGAATTTCGACGTAATTCATCGCAAAGGAACACTACATCAAGTTCCAGATGCCCTTTCGCGAATAGTCGAGCAAGACGAAGAGGAGGAAATCGCGGCCTTCGAGACAATAAATGATCCGTGGTATTTGAAACGTCGTGAATTGGTTAGGAGTCACCCCCAGCGTTTTCCGGGTTGGAAAGTAGAGAACGAGATGCTATACCGATCAAGAATCGATCCGCTAATGACACCAGTCACCGGAAATGAGGAGATTTGGAAATTGGTTGTTCCCTTAGAACATCGTGAGGAAATACTTACCGTGGCGCATGCTGAATTCTCGGCTGGTCACCTTGGAGTTGACAAAACTTACGATCGAGTGGCAAGGGAATATTATTGGCAGGGTATTTGGCACGACGTTCACAATTTCGTCACACAGTGCCCTGACTGCCAATTTCATAAAGTCTCTTAGCTGGGACCACAAGGATTTATGGGAGAAAGAATCGCTGAACGACCTTGGTCTGTGGTGGCTGCCGACACGATGGAGTTTCCAGCGAGCAAGAGCCAGTACAAACATCTAGTGGACTTTCAAGATCTTTTCTCTCGTTGGGTGGAGTTGAAACCCATACGTTCAGCGAACGGCAAGACAATTGCCAAAGCGTTTGAGGAACTCATTCTTTTTCGATGGGAAACTCCAGAGTTCCTTCTCGCCGACAATGGAAAGGAGTTCGACAACCGTCACTTGAAGGAAGTGCTGTAGGAGTGCGGAGTAAAGCACATAACCACACCACCGTATCATCCTCAAGCGAACCCGGTTGAGAGGTCAAACAGAACGTTAAAAACAATGATTTCAACATTCATCGACTCAGATAATAGAAATTGGGACTTACATCTGCATGAATTGAGACACGCTATGAATACCACTACTCAAGCGTCAACGAAGGTATCACCAGCTTTTCTCAATTATGGTCGCCATCCAAGACCAGTCAAGAGTCTTCGGCGAGCTGTGGAAAGTCCAACTTCAGTCGTGAAAATTGATCCAGCGTTGTGGACTGATCGTATGAAACGATTAGATGGACTTCGAGATATGGTTGCAAGAGTTGTCAACCAAGAGAGGACCAAGCAAGCAGCGTATTACAATCGGGGAAGGAAAAATGTTATCTTTAATGTTGGAGACTTGGTGCTTTGGAGGACTCACAAATTGTCCAGTGGTATTCGCAAATTTGCAACGAAACTGGCTCCGAAATTCGAAGGTCCTTTCGAAATTGTTCAAATATTATCTCCTACCGTCTATGTGTTAGGCACAAGTAATAATAGGCGAATTCCCAAGGTGCACGTCTCAGAGCTGAAACGTTACATTTCACCCCGAAATGTAAACTAGGGTTAAATCTACAGTGATTGAGTATTTTTATTGTTATTTTTTTTAGTAAAATTAATTTTTTTTGTACATTAATTTATTTATGTTGTTCAAGCGTTAAATTGAATATGTTTTTTTTGCCAGCGTTTGATTTTTTTTGTTTTTGTGTGAATTGTTTAGAAATGTCAGGATCAGATGATAAAGTCCCAGCCAGATTCCGGGGTCGAGGTTTTTCCAAATTCCGAGTGGATTCAGCTGAACGTCAACCAGGAGATCGTGATCGATCAGTTGAGGAGGAAGTCAACAGAGATTTAATTCAGTGGGAAGATGTTCCACCCCTACCAGCGAGGATAGCATTCAGTCACCACAATCGCATGGCGGCAGTCGCAGGCAGAGGGAGAGTCCAATGCCCACCAGCGCCAGTGAGGAGGTTAGGAGAGAGTGAACAGGAGTGGGAGAGTCGTTTGGCTGTTGAGGAGTTGGAGCGAAATTTCATGGGGAGGAACCAGTGACATCACGGGAGAGGGAACGACTTCGGGATGAACAAACGAGGGCTATTCGAGAGATCCGTAGTAATATTTTGTTTCCTGAGAATTATGTGAGCCGAATTCGGACACCTTCGCCTGTACGACCAGTGACTCCCCCAGGACCACCGATCCGAGACCCGACGGCAACAATAGAATTTGCCAGTCTGCTTATATAAACAAAGAGGCCAGCCACCAAATCCAGCGTTGAACTGCCTATAATCACGAGAGGAGTGATGTTCGGGGGATTAAAACAAATCCCAACCGACCCCAATGTTGACCCTCCTCCAAACTCATGCATTAGCTGTTGGCAGAAGGGACACCCGCGTAGCCGATGCCCAAACCCGTACCAAGGTTATTGCCGTAATTGTGGAAGACGAGAGGTGACGCTGACAACCTGCCCCCGTTGTGCGGAGAGATATCAGGAGGATATGGCACGACAATTTGGAAATAAGATTACGAATCTTACCGGTCTGAGAGAAGTAGCAAAGTCCAGAAAAGACTGGCGAAGTTAAATTCAATCCAAAGAACCACAAATCCAGCGAATCACCAAGCCAGCGTTTCCAATGAAGTCCAGGAAGGACGTAAACGACCTTCAACTTCAAAGAAGGAGGAAGAACGGGAGGAAGATAACGTACCGAGAGGAGATGGAGTGCCCAGGGATAATTTGATAGATGCAAAAATTTCTAAATGGGTTTCAGCCGAAACCAGTCAACAGAAAGGGGTATCTGAGGATCATCAGGTGGAGGAAGAAAGCGTTGAGGTGATAAAACCACACCAACAATCACCCGATGAGATTTGGGCCGAACTCCAACGTATGCCTTCAGCCACTTTGCCACCTCCAAATTTTCCATTGGTTAGCCCCCCAGCTTCACTGTTCATCACACCGTCAATTCCTTTCGATTATTCGGTACCACTTCCAGCTTTATTCGTTCCAGTCCAATTTGGTTTATCACAAAACGTGAACGACCCAAGACCCTCAACGTTGACGCAGCCGACCGTTTTGTGGGACAAACCAGAGAGTTGGCACAAGCACTGCGAGGATTGCCGGAGGAGGCAATTATGTTGGCGATGCGCGAGTTTTTTGAGGAGAGACGGCACAATAACCATTGACTTGAGAAGTGTTAGTGAGAGTTTAGTTGATTAAAGTTTTCTTTTTTTTTGCGTGTGCGTTATTCTTAAAGTTTTTTTTGTTACTTTATTTTTCGGGTTTGACTTTGGGCGGTACTACGGACTAGTCTTGGCAAAGGGGGGGGGGAATTGTGACAAAGTGATTCGTCACTGGCACGTAAATTCGTTGGACACTTAAGTGCCCGCTTTAGTTCCGCCCCTGCGCATCATTAATGGACGCTCCCGTTTGTTTTATTTGAATTATTATTTTATTATTGTCTAATTACATAGTTTTAAGTTGAATTTTGTCCCATGAAAATTTATTTTCAGTTTGAAAGTGATTTTTCATTGGAGTGAATTTGTGTTCTTTAGCGAGTTTTGTTTTATGTTGTTTAAAATTGTAGTTCACATTTGATTTGCTTCCCGTGCGTTGACATGTGCTTGCCGCATGGATAAGAAAGCGAGTGCGTATAACGCCGTGATTGAGAGAGGACTATGATGTGTGTTGAGAAAGAAACGACGCTTTATTTTTGTAATCTGAATTAAGAGAGTGAATTTCGCGGAGTTGTGTAGTTGTAGAGATTATTTGTGGAGAATAAAGAGTGGCGTAAATGCCTATAAATTACAGTTCTTAAGGAGATTTAATGAACATTATTTCTTTCAGAATTATTGATGTGAATGACGAAGGAGAGAGAGAGTAATCGCCCATTGTCTAGAAGTCGAGTGAAACCTCTAATATCCAGCGTTCGATACATTCAGAATAAAGTGACGTTTTTTTGGAATTACTAGCGTCTTGTTTCTTACAAATCTTTAAATAACGATGAGTAAGTTTGAGAAAGTTGTTCTTAAAATTTGTGTTTCACGCCATGTGCTTTCTGTGGCGGTCTCAATAGAATTCATCCCTAACCTGTAGAGTCTCATTTTTTTAGATTTTTTCAATTAGTAATGGAGTAATAAATTATTTTTGTTAATTTCATAATTTGATAAATAAATATATATTTATTTATTATTTTATACTGGCAATAATCAACTTATTAATTATTTAATTTCAGAAAGTAATTAGAAATTTCAGTGAAATTGGCTGAATACCAATCATTGTTTAAAAAAAAATTTGCTTTGAAAAATTGTTATTTGTTAGGAGCAATTAACAATTTTTCGTTTTATTTAAATATCTAAGTAATTCTATAATAATTATACTTCATTTATTTCACTCTCTAAATTGAAATTAGGGATTGACTTCTTGCTTTCGAATTAGTAAATTTTACTAATAAATAGTCCATTTTTACTAATTTATAAAACTTACTAATTCAAAAGCATAAAGTCAATATCACTAATAAAAATTTAAAACCATTTTTATTGATTTTTAATCATTAAAAAGCGAAAAGTCACTGGTTAATTCAAATTATTTACTAATTCAAATTTAGAGAATATATTTTTATTAATTTTATTTAATAATTATTTAAATTATTACATGAAATTATTATTAATTATTAATATTTTTGTTATTAATTAAAAAATCTATATAAAAATAAAAATTATTTTTCTTTAAAAAAAAGTTTCGAAATTGAATAATTACTAATAATTAATATATAATAATAATAATTCATCATAAATTGCTATAATAAATAATAATATTATTTATTATATATTATTAATAATTTTTTTCAATAATAAATTTAATTATTAAACAAAGTGACTGGGAGAAAAAGTGACCTATACGATACTTTTTTAATACTTTACTCAGAATCAATGTAAGCACAACTGTTAATACTTAATTATGTTTGTTTAATTAAAAGCGTTTGTTTCAGTGCATAAAAACAGCTCTTTTATTGTCTCATATCCATAATTAACAAATAATATGAAAGAGGAAAATCCTCTAAACTCAAGTATATTATTTTTGATACCATAAATACGATGTAAATTTTTATTAATTTATTTAAGGTTATGTTATTTAGTGGTCACGTGCCCCATTTACTTTACTGTAGAAAAACTTCGCACTGAATAACATGACCTTAAACACTCATTGTTAAACAATTGAAAATTAAAAAAGGGGTATATTTTTTTCAATTTGCCTTGAATCCTATTGTTATTTTTACTTAAAATCAATTTGTTTATGTTTATGTTGAAACACTCTTCATCCAGCAAAATTTTTTAAAACAATTCACAGTGGGCCAGGAGATAAGCAAAAACGGCCAAAACTCGATTATTTTATTTATATTTTTTATATAAGTTATACCAATCTACATAAGTCAAAGTATCTTTTGTCAAATTTGTACTGTGATTGATAAAATATTGTTGGATCTATTGAACTTTAAAGTCTAAATTAATAGGGTCGTTTTAGGATCGGAATAATCGAAATAATTCCAAATTATTAAAGATTATATAAAATTTTACACTTGATTCTTGAATGGCATAAACATTAAAGTAATTTCATAAGAAAAAACGTTAATAAAAATGTTCAATACGCATTTTAATTCGATTTTATTATTAAAAATTTGTATTTATATTTCATTATGCGCGCTGCTGATTAAAGATTCTTCTAGATTCCGCAACTTATTAAAATAACTAAAGTATAAAAGGTTAAAGTATTTAATATACTTCAATTTTATTCTGCTCACTTTTGCTTGTTTTCATTTATTGCATAAAAATATTGCAAATGAAAAATTCATGTTCATTGATAGTTGCTTGACAAATTTGTGTGTAGATAATTTCCCCGCTTTGCCAATTCAGACTATATCGCTCCTGCATTCAATTGTTTAGTTGTTATTTTATAAACTTCAACTATTTTATTTCTATTTCATTTCACTAACTGACATTAATAACCACTAAATTTCTCTTGAATACAGAAATCTAAAATATTTTTTAATAGGTATTGTATCTCGAGAATGAAATAGTTATATTTTAATACTATTCAATACATTATATTGAAAATTAGGAAAGTTAAAATGTCAGAATTAACAAAAAAGAAAATTCTTCAAAAACTTGTCGAATTAGGTAATATAAACTTGGTAGTTTAGTATATCATTTGCAAAATAGACTGAAAATTCCTGAAATAATTGTTCCTGGCAATAAAACAGATAAAAGGGTCGCGAATTCTGTTGCTGGTGGTCGTCCGAGTCTTAAATTTAAAGATAAATCTAAACGATCCAAGCGACAAGAAGTCGCAACTATTGATCCTTATAAAAAGCATAATCAACCTATCATTGTTAACTGCTTGTCGTTAAGCAGCGAGTAGGTCTGGTAATCGAGATTTATACTCTGTCATTAATCACATTTTGAAATCTTCAGAACAACCAAAAAAATTCGTTAAATGTTGGAAACAGTGATTGTAAAAAAGAGCCCTGAGGAAGCTTTAGCTTTCTTACTTAATAACTCTTAATCGAAAGCTGTTCGTACCATCATTCGATTGGAAGTAAAAAGTGTGGTGTGGACATTTGGCCTGCCTATAATCAAGTCAGAGAAATTAAGCTGCAATGTAGACCTCCAGTAGAAGATGTTTCTTTTAGCGAGATAAAAGCAGAAGTATCTCTTCAGTCTCTGTTGAAACATACATTAACTAGAATTGTACATTTGCAGAAGGAAGTAATAATGCATTATATGACTGAAGCAGAAGTTAATGATATAGATACTGTCTTAATGTGTTCCTATGGGTTTCATGGTAGTAATGGCCAGTAATCTTATAAACAAAATTATAAATCATTGGATAAAAGTACAAATCAGAGAGATGATAAATTATTTGCAACGACGCTGATTCCATTACGATTAACAACGTCCGAAAATGTAGTTCTTTGGAATAACAGAACACTTCAATCGTCAAAATTTTGTCGACCACTTGCAATAGAATATGTTACCGAATCCAACGTGGAAATTCTTGCTCAAAAGAAAAACATAGAAAATCAAATAGATAATTTACAAACCTAAGCCAGGAGGCTCTGGTACCAGTAATGATGGAAATACAGCTAGTAGAGCTTTTGAAAAACCAGAATTGTTTGCTGAGTGTCTTGGACTTGATTCTCAATTATTAGGCCAATTTAAGACAATTTTAGATGCTTTTTCCATTCAACTTCCCATAGATGCTACAAAATTTGACAAATTTTGAGAGTCTACTGCTGAAAACTATGTCAACAACTATAAATAATACCCTACGCCTGCTACTTTACATAAAATACTTTTTAATGAAGCTGAAATTATTAACACAAGCATGTTACCAGTTGGAATACATGGCTAAGAAGCATCAGAAGCACGAAATTAGGATTATAAAATTTTTAGACAATATCAAGGTAGAAAACACGATAGAAAATCTAATCTATCTGATATATTTAATAGGGTAATGGATACTTCAGACGTATTTATTTCTAGTATCAGTCTTGAAATGCGACATAATCGAAAGAAGGTACTAAGCATACCAACAGAAGTTCGAGCTATGCTTGCCACAACAGAAGAACCAGAAACACCCACAAGTACAAGTGACAGCGATGATAATGATGAGAGGGGACACACACCAAAAAGCACCCCGATGTTTTAAGTGATATAAATTAAAATTGTTTATGAGAGGTTTAAGTTACTTGTTTTATAAATTAAAATTGTTTGTGAGAGGCGAGGGGACTCACACCAAAAAGCACCTCGAAGTTTTAAGTTACTTGTTTATATATATTAAAATTGTTTTGATTTATTTATCTCCTCCACAAAATACATTTTCTTTTAAAACGATAAGAAGAAAATTTCCAATAAGAGTTGCTTATGCATAAAAAAATTGTTTTAGAATCCTATCTAAAGAAAATTTAAAAATTCATGTTCTTCATAATGCTATATTCAAGAACTTAAATTATCCGCAAAACTCTTAGAAACAAAACTCTGTTTTCAGATAAAGTGGATGCTGTCGGATTTGTGTATAGAAAAATTCTGTTACTTTCTTTTAAAAAAATTGTTAATGCAGTAACTGGCAATACTATTCAATGCAATAATTGTGACTATTAATTATTTTGTGAACAGTAGTAGCTTGTAGAAAACTAAATGTGTTTTAATAAAGTATCATTTACACTAGAACCTCCAACGATTGCAGCGTGACCTTCTTGTGTGCAATAGATGGAGGTTTTCACCTTGACGCCATCTTTCCATAAAAGTGTCAACACTCAGGGCCGTACACATACTGTATGTGTGTATACTATTTGAGGTTCAGAGAAAAATTTCATATAATTTTAAATTAGAAAAATTTATTTATTTAAATTCTATTTCTTTATAATTTATACTATTACATAGAATAAATTTTATTTCATTAATTAAATAATTATAGTCAATAAATTATTAAATTTACATATAAAGTTTTCATAATGTAACAAATTCAAGAATTATTTAAATATTTAGTACTAAATATTAAGTAATTAATTAAATTAATTTATTAAATTTAATTAATGTAATTTATTTAAGTTGTTAATGAAAAAAAGCAATTTTTTCATTTGTTATTATAAACTAATACACATAAATTGAGAAACCGACAATAAGAATGTTTCGAATTTGGAATTATTTACATAAATGATTAGTCAAATTAATTAACAAAGACAGTTTATGATGTTCTTTAAATATTTTTCGTTTTCTATTTCCCTAATTTTGCACTCTATTTAAAATATATTTTTCGTCTGTCAACAAGTAGTGATACGTTCTCTCACATATTTTGTATTGGCGTAAAATGTCATTTTTATTCTCGACATTTTTTATTTTTTTTAAATATTATGTTTAGTTTCGGTGTCTAAGTGCGTTCTTTTACGTTTTTTGACCTTTTTTAGTCATGTTGAAATATGGAAATACAACTTTAAAAAATGAGGCGCAAAAGAACACTAAACTCAGTACAATACTGCCATCGCATTAATATGGCGGTGTCCTCCCTTCTCACCCCCCTAACGGATGACCAACAAACTTTCGTAAACAACTGCAATAGATAGAGATGCAATCGTTGGAGGTTCTAGTGTATGTGGAAAACATTTCATTTCCGAGGTAAGTTGTTCCTGTTTTAACTTCTTAAAGTAAATTCTTTTTATTAAAGGGATTTCATATGCGAAACTTTATTAAGTTTACTAAGTATTAAATATGGTTTTTTTATATTTACAGTCACATTTATGAGACAAAAACCAAATTCAATTGTTTTTCCGAATTGTTAAAGTATTTTGTAAAACCCTAAGTTTTTAAAATTGTTTTTGTTTCTTATCACCTAATTTTGCTTTAGTGTTCATATATGGTTAAAAATTGTAAAAGAGTGTTGGGACCAAGTCGCAAAAACGACCAGTAACTCGATCGTCGACCTCAACTGATGGTACCAGCAACGTTTAAAACACAAAAAAGTTACAAACGTTTAAAGTTGAAATCTGTTCCTAACAGCCTCAGTTTAGGTATGTTAATTGTGTAAAGAAAGAAATTTACTGTCTGACATTAAATTAAAAAGTTTTATTATCCTTTAAAGCAAGAAAATTAGAAACTTTGGAGCGCTTTAGACCTCAATTTTGCTAGTTTTAATAAAAAAATTACAATTTATATGAATAAAGAGAATTAAATAAAAAACTTAATACTAAACGGCAATAGTTGAAGTAATGTGTAGTTTTGATTTCATATATATATTTATTATGTCATCTAGGCCTTAGTTTTAGTTGTAGCGGTTGGGAAGTTTCAGCAATCAATTGCAAAATCATTTTCACTGGTTGTTTGTTTGCACATTCTATGTGAAAGTTTCTAAGGATCTGAAATTTAAAAATAAACTATTTCTTAGATTTTTCGTTTTTTACGTAATTTAAAAGTTTTATAACATTTAATATACATTACATGTAATATTTTTAGTTTATAAATAAGTTATTTCATTATATTTCGACTAAAATCGTCGTTGACTGATTTTTAAAAATAATTATTATGTTATAATATTATAATTAAGGGACTAGAGCAAATAACTGCCTACTACGCATGGTTGAAAGAGGCTATACCAGTCAGACAATATATATAATATATAATATATAATATATAATAATAATTATATTATTATTATATCTTGTTAAACTCAGGCGCAGTAAACCAGTAACTGTCAGCATTTTTTTACCATATTTGCGTTTTTCGTACTACGAACTATTATAATACGTAGTTGCAAGTTAAACTTTTAAGAAACGAAAAATTCATTATACAAAGATTGCAAAAGTGTATCGAACCTATGTTAATTAGTGTTAAGGCTGAATCCATTTCAAATCAGGCAGGTCGACTAACTTCAAGTCATAGATTAGCTGTAGCTAAAATAAGTTATTGTACATGAAAAATAAAGAGACACGTATTTTTTTATTTTTCAAAAAAGTTAAATTTAAAGAAGTTATGCACATTTGAACTTTGAGTGGTAAAACTCGAATGAATAGTGAAAAAAAATTGTTTTGCTTGGCATTTTTTTTCTTTTGAGTATAATTTAATTTTCTTTCTTGGGTCTTGTAGATGGTATTGTCTTCTTCGAAATCCAGTTTGAAATTTAAAAAAATATTTAAAATTATAAAAATAGGGGATAATTTTCTGTAAATAAATAAGATCAATTTCCTTAAAAACACCACCTTTTTTTCTATCCAAATTTTTACTACAAGTTCTTAAAATAATTGTGAACATTTCCTATGAATTTTAAGCGAGCTTTACCATTCTGGCAATCTAGAGAATTTTTTTTTGAAATATTTATTTTCGCAAATTTTCAAATTGTTAACGTTCACGTCAACAATGTTATAGCGATTCATTTGTTTTTAGAAATGCAAGTTAACAATTTGAAAATTTGCAAAAATAAATATTCCAAAAAAATTCTCCTTATTACCAGGATGGTTTAGCCCGCTTAAAATTCATAGGATATGTTCATAATTATTTCAAGAACTTGTAGTAAAAATTTGGATAGAAAAAAAGATGGTGTTTTTGAGAAAATTGATCTTATTTATTTACAGAAAATCATCCCCTATTTTTATCATTTTAAATATTTTTTAAAATTTCAAACTGGATTTCGAAGAGGACAAGACCATCTACAAGACCCAAGAAAGAAAAAAAAATTATACTTAAAAGAAAAAAAATGCCAAGCAAAACAATTTTTTTTCACTATTCATTCGAGTTTTACCACTCAAAGTTCAAATGTGGATAACTTCTTTAAATTTAACTTTTTTGAAAAATAAAAAAATACGTGTCTCTTTATTTTTCACGTACAATAACATATTTTAGCGACAGCTAAATCTATAACTTGAAGTTAGTCGACCTGCCTGATTTGAAATGGATTCAGCCTTAATATTTATTAAATGGGCTGTTCCTGAGCCTAGTTCATTTTTTCACATTTTAATTCAACTTTCGAGCAAGGAACTAAGAAGTTACAACTTTTCCTAGGGGCGCATGATTATTCTCCTCATTTTCCTAATTTTTAAAACATCGAAATTCTTATCATCAAAACTTTATTTTGCATAATTACAAGATTTCAATATTTCATTCAACATAATTTTTAATTTATCGAATTATTCTTTATCCTAATATTTAAATATGTTAATTGTTTTTAATATAATTTTAATGAGTCGAAAAATTCTTGGCGAGAAAACCCATTAGACGGGTGGTCCAGGCAAATGCAGGAACTCCTAATTTCAAGCCGTTCTGTAGACGCAAAAATTTAGTATAAGTATAGTATGTAAGAAAATTTCCACGAGGAACACTTGTAACGCTAGTATTAAGGCAAAAGACGAGTGTATAAATAAATAATAAAAATAATTATAAAAAATAGTCATTCAGAAAAATAAAATTTATGTTAAAGAAAGGCATATTTAAATATTAGGATAAAGAATAATTCGATAAATTAAAAGTTCTGTTAAATGAAATATTGAAATCTGGAACTTATGCGAAATTAAGTTTCGATGATAAAAATTTCGATGTTTTTAAAATTAGGAAATTGAAATTTGGAGAATAATCATGCGCCCCTTTTCCGAAATAAGAACCACCCCAATAAGCATTATTATTATCGGTTACTAAACATTATTAGCAATATAATGATCTGTTGCTAATATGTTTAATATTTGCCGATACTGTCTATTTTTAGCAAATAAAAAATTTTAAGTGAAATATTAGGAATATATAAATTTTGTAGAAATAGTAGGCAACGATTTTGGTCGAAATATATTTAATAAACCCTAATAATATCTTAATATCAAATTAAGTAAAGCTTTCTTTAAAAAAAACTTTGGTTCCGAAAGGAATGTTGATAATATATTGTTGGAACGAATATCTACATCATCTGCTTAATAAAAATTAAAATAGTAATAATTAAATCACACCAAAAAATCCAAATAGCTAATAAAATTATTACAATGTTCATTTGTATGCTCAAAGAGTTAATAATGAATTGCTTGGTAAAAATTAAAATAGTAATAATTAAATCACACCAAAAAATCCCAAATAGCTAATAAAATTATTACGATGTTCATTTGTATGCTCAAAGAGTTAATAATGATCTGCTTAATAAAAATTAAAATAGTAATAATTAAATCACACCAAAAAATCCAAATAGCTAATAAAATTATTACGATGTTCATTTGTATGCTCAAAGAGTTAATAATGAGAAAATTATCATGAACTTTTTTATAAGCAAATATGTTAATATTTTCATTAGGTTTATGAAAAGTTATCTAATATTTTGTTGTTAATTTGTGATATATCTTGGTTTAAATTGTTATTAGCTATTTTACTTTATATCATCTTATTGAATGAAAAGAAGTACGATAGAAAGACCGACATGCAAGTTGTCTGTAGATTGTAATACTTCGGAAATCTTATATATCTTATTTAATTATAATTTGTAATAAAAAAATTTAGTCCCATTGCAGTATTCACCTGAGCCAAAGCTAAACTTATTTTGATTTCCGCTAATTTTTTGCCAATGCAACTGCGAACTCCAATGGCAAATGGTATAGTAGCACCAGGTTTGTGAACTCCATAATAACCACGCTTCTCTAATCGTATCCATCTTTCCGGTAAAAATTTATCTGGTTCCACAAAATTTTCTGAACTTCTACCACTTGAATATAAGCTCATTAAAAGCAGTTCCTAATACATAGAAATGTTTGCATATTATTGTAAATAATTTTTTTAATTTCTTAGAAACGTCTTGGGAATTTTTCTATAATGAAGCTTCCAGAAAAAATCACATTTTTGGAAATTTTATGACTTTTAAAAGTATTTTTCTAAATTCTGATCATTTTTGTAGAATATTATATTAGAAACTTATTTTTTAAAGTTAACTAGATATTATGGTTTAAAATTTGAAAATTATTTCGGTTTTTGAAACAATTAAAAGTTGGGATCATTCTTTCGTTTTAATCAAGCTGTCTGAATGAGTGGGGCATTACATATAGAGTACCTTTTTGTTCACTGTATATCCTCCAATAACAGCGTCTTTAGATATATATCGAGTGAGAAACGGTGCCGTTGGGTAAAGACGCAGTGTTTCTTTAATAACTCCTTTCAAAAGTATGTCAGAAATTATTTCTTTTTCATTTTTACCTCGAAGACTGTCATAAAGTTTCTCTTGCGCTTGAATATTAGTACTTAGTAAATATAAAGCCCACTGCATAGTTGATGTTGACTGAAAAACAACATTTTATGCACTGTTAAAAATTGATCATATTATCAAATTTTCAGATTTTTGTAATATACTTTAAAAGTGAATAAGGAATAATAAATAGTAAATTTGAAAATAAATTAAAGTTTAAAGGATATAAGAAGATCTATTACCGTATCTCCAGCAGCAAGTATTAGGTCAGCAACAATTCTTACAAGATCCTCAGATTTAATTCCTGCATTCATCATCAAGTAAAGTAATCCATCCCCATTAAGTTTAATTAAAAGATGTACGATATGCTTGACAGCAGCCATGGCATCATCTACTGCGTTGACAAATTGACGCCACCATAATGAATTTCTCTTTTTTGCATTAGCTGCAGATATCACATTCAATCGACTAGAGTATTGAAATATTTTGTGTAAGATTACAGGTAGTTGGTCGGTTTCTTTCAAAATTTCTTCTTTACACTGGCACCATTTAGAACCCATTAAAGTAGCTAGTATTGCTGCAAAGTATTAAATTAGTTAATTACTAAAACATTGCATTTTTTGTATGTTATTCATTATTATTTCTCAATTAATTTGTTATTTATTATTATTTCTCAATTAATCAATTATCTATTTTTAGATAATTTTAAAATAAATATTATCTTAGGTATTTGCTTTTCTCAAAATACATGCATTTGTAAATAAATTTATTAACTACATTACCTTGAATAGAAAAATTGTAAATTTCTAATTTTAACTTTGGTACAACAAGTCCGTTTTTTGCATACGGATTTAAAGTGTTCACCAAATCTTTGGCGACTACATTACACGGATGGATCATGTAGTCTGTAGAATTAGTTTTAAGAAGAAGTGTGTTGAGTATTTTTCGATAGTGCAACCATTCTTCTCCATCCCTGCAAGCAGTTATATTATATTTTACAAAGTGAGAATAACATTAATAAAATTAAAGTATGCAATATGCGCTTATTGAAAATTCAGTTGGGTCAATCCATTATATTTCACCTAAAGCCGTTTCGGCCTATTTTTAAAAAAAATCTCATAATTTGTAAAAATGATGTTTAATATCCATAGAATTCATTTTTGAGAATTATTTTATACAATTTTTTGAATTAAACTTAGAATTTTAATTTTTAAGTTGAGTTTCACAGAAAAAAGGTTAGATTGACAGTTATGAAAATTTAATAAAGAAGCATGGAAATAATTTAGATAATTCAAATTTCTTGATTGATATTTGTTAAAAATGGGCTTATTTACTTGAATAAATAGATTATTATGCAAACATACCTAAAATAATAGATAAAAATTGATTTTAAAATTTACATATTAAATGTCAAAAGTCACTGCATTTTAATTACATTTTTCTAAAAAGTTTATAAATATTAACAAAATTCAATACTACATAATGTAAAGTACTTTCAATGTACTTTCATATTATGTGCTAACTTTTTAATTTTATAATAAAGAAATATGAAAAATTTTACCTTTAATATTGAGTGTTCTTTATTAAATTTTCATAACTGTCGATCTAACCTTTTTTTCTGTGAAACTCAACTTAAAAATTAAAATTCTAAGTTTAATTCAAAAAATTGTATAAAATAATTCTCAAAAATGAATTCTATGGATATTAAACATCATTTTTACAAATTATGAGATTTTTTTTTTAAATAGGCCGCAACGGCTTTAGGTGAAATATAATGGACTGACCCAGTTAAATAATTTTACTTTCAATCAAATTAAAACTTATGAACTATAAAAATATTAATATTAATAATATAAAATATTAATTTATTTACAAGGCATTATTCCTGAACTGCGCAAAAATAAAAAAAAGTTTTTGGATTTACTTTATACTTTAATAGTATGTTACCTTAGTAGGTATTAGTTACTACACCAATTTACATGTCCAACCCCCACCCCTATCAAAAGGGTGAGGGTTGAAATTTCAGCTTCAACTCAAACATGCGTTTTTTGAACATTTGTAGATTCTACTTAAATTATTCCATTAAAAGAATAAGTAGTGGTTTAGAAAGGTTTTTTGTGTACTTTCAAAATATTTTATTTATTTAATAAAAAAAAAATTATGCAAAAATTTTTAAAAATAAAAAGTTTTTTGCAATTGTTTGCAAGTCTGACAGTTTTTATTTTTTTAATAATCTCAAATGAAAGCTTAGGATTTACCCTAAGGGAAGATATAAGTCTAAAAATGGCTGAAAAATTTTCCCAAATATATAATGTAATAAGTAAAATTTTTCCGTCCGCTCGAACGCTCAAGCACAGTGGGATTTTTTTTTACAATTTACTATTGAAAATGGTCTAGAACCTACAAAATTTATTGGATGTTAATGTTCTTGGTTTAATGATATCATAGTCGATTTTTGAATTCTTAATTGTTTATTGCTTCCTCATAAAGGAAGCCTTATAGTGATGTCGATTTCCGAATTTTTTAAAATCAATTATTTTTACAAATTTTCAAGTGTAGTATATATAATTCGTCGAGAGGAACAAATGTCCGGATGTATGTGTGTATGTATGTGTGTGTGTATGTGTGTGTGTGTGTGTGTGTGTGTATGTGTGTGTGTGTGTGTGTGTATGTCACCGATTCTTGTGGACAAATTTTCTCTTACACATCTTGATGGATTTTGATAAAATTTTGTAGGTGTATTACGGTCACGAATATCTTGAATCAGACAGAAGGATTTTCAAAAATATCTAAAAATAAAAATTTTTTAGCAATTTTTTAATTTTCGAAAAAAATGAATTTTTTTATTTTTTGAAATAACTTCTTTATTTATTAAAATTTTTATTAATTTTTCTCAGCATTATATTCCTGGCATGAAAACGAATCGATTCATGTATATAAAGTATATATTTCATGAAAATTTATGGAATTAATAAATATTATAATTTTTCACAAAAAATTAAAATTTTGTATTTTTTGACATTTTATCATAACACTTTAAAATAATTATTCTATAATAAAAAATTAAATAATTAATATTTATTCAGGGTAGTTTACCCGGTTTATTAATTATATTTAATAAACTATTATAATTATTTAACTTTTAAAATTATATATAATAATATATATTGAGGAAGCTAAATGGTCATGAAATGAACAACTTGTTTTTTCCTGTTACTCAAAAAGTAAACAAATTAGGGGTCATCCATAAAACATGTGATACTTTAAGGGTTGGGGGGAGGTCAGCAAAATATTACACTCCATGTTAAGTGTCTATGGAAAAAGAATCATGAGGGTGGGAGAGAGTCTAGATTACCGAAAATATGTATCACATGCTTTATGGAAGACCCCTTACAATATTTTTCAAAAAAATTATATAATAATAACATAATATGTACATTCTTTCGAAAACTTAAAAAATGTATTAGTATTAACAATTGCATTTGTTCTAAGCAAATTATTTACATTTAAAATAAATAAATGGCTTACTTCATTAATCAATTTTTTTATATATTCTATCATAAAAAGGAACTCCTTAATGAAATGTGAATACATGAAATAATTTATTTAATGTTTATAAACATTATAAGTTGACAAATATTTAACTTTGTTCTTTTCTACAGACAAAATATTTTTATTTATGAGCGATTCCACGTAAAGTGATCAAGGGGTCTTACAGTGTAATGTTTATTTTAATAACTTTTTACTCTTAAACAATTAAACTTAAAAATTCGACAAAGTACATTTTGGAAAGGTTTTTTCATGCTCTTTCGATTGAAAATAAGCATTTAAAAAAAAATTTGGACTAAAAAAATCAAAATTAAAAATAAATTTCAATTTTTGGGGGAGAGAGATATGAGTTTTTTTAAACGAAAGTTGAGGATTTTTACTAAAAGGACATATATACCCAGATATGCTACCAGTATGCTATACTCGTATAATACGAGTACGATAATAGTATGGTGTGCTAAAGGTTTTTGTAATTGAGTTAATCGTACGGTTACTGTATTTGTACTATACTAGTACTGCGTGTAAAGCAGTATTTTATATATTTATATATATATATATATATATTTATATTTTATGATAAATTTTCTAAAAGAATCATTACTAAATGTAAGATCAATTTAATTTTGAAGTAATCTATTTTGATTAAAAGAGTTCTTTTTTGTACCTAAAAGATATTTATTACATGTAAATCATGTAACTTGTAATCACATTTACTTATATTAGAACAATCAGTGTTTTGTAGTATTTTAATTAAATAATTCTGCAGTGGTTTTGCTTTGTTAATTTTTAAACATTCTTTAAAATAATTATGAATAATTACCATTTCTAATCTAAAAGTACTTTAATGTAAGGAAAATATTTTGGACGTTCTAACCTATAATCGATGACAAGTGTAAAGTACAAAACAGTTGAAAATTAAAAAGTTGTTCATTGTTGTAGTAGTAATTAGAATACGCTAATGATAAAAATAAGCATGATGACAAAGCAAAACCACTTGAGACTAATAGTATACACTTAATACATATGAATTAATAGAAACTAAACCACTTATTTCTAATTTAAATATAAAGACAATAAAGAAAATTCTTTTTTTCAATGTTTAAACATTCTAGTCCTACTTTTTCATATATATGTACTTTTAGTAAAAAAACCCTCAGCTTTCGTTTTTAAAAAAATCGTATATCTCCCCCCCCCCGAAAAAATTGCAATTTATTTTTAATTTTTATTTTTTTTGTCAAAAAGAATTTTTTTTAATGCTTATTTTCAATTGAAAGTGCATAAAAAAACCTTTCCAAAATGTATTTTGTCAAATTTGTATGTTCCCAGGCGGAAAAGTCGGACGAATGCCGGATCATCCAACCGTCAAGGATCCGCGCCGATTGATTTGGAGAGTTAATGCCGGTACAGGCAGTCTGTACCGATTCGGGTGTTAATGTCTGCTGGCGCGGTACAAAGACGG
This sequence comes from Leptopilina myrica (nomen nudum), assembly GCA_032872475.1. NCBI lineage: Eukaryota > Metazoa > Arthropoda > Insecta > Hymenoptera > Figitidae > Leptopilina > Leptopilina myrica (nomen nudum). The sequence goes on from CM065466.1 coordinate 13,123,001, forward strand.
GTCCGACCGCCGGATCAAAATTTATACTGTGTTATAATGGCTATGCGTCCGGCTCGGTACAGATTTCAAGCCGCCGAACAACCGGCGTTGTACTGGCATTCGTCCGCCTGGCAACCGGAGCGGTGCAGGTATTCTACTGGAACGTGACTATGTGTTGTAATGGCTGCGCGTCCAGCTCGATACAAATTTGATACCGCCGAACAACCGGCGTTGTACTGGCATTCGTCCGTCTGACAACCCGAGCGGTACAGACATTCTACCGACTGCGGACTAATATCATTTATGTTCTTATTATTAAGATTTCAATTAATAATAATATGCTAATAATATGGCTATCGTCATTGTTTTTCTAAAAAAATTTAATGTTTTCTAAAATAATTTTTTTTAAATTAACACATTATTCAGAATTTTCAGAAATAGATTTTTTTACAATGCAAAAATTTAGCTATAGTCTTATTGTTTCAATAAAAATTAATAAAATAATAATTATAGTAATAAAAAATTTTAATCTATTATGTTGTAAAAAGTTTTTGTAAGAGAATTGTTTAAAGTTTAAATATTAAAAAAGGAATTAACAATACAATAGAATATAAAATTTAATTTTAAAAATTAATGAATTTGAAAAATAGGTTTTAATTATATTTTTATTTATTAATTAACAAATAAATTAAAGAATTAAATTTGTTTGTTATAATCAAATTTTTTAAATATTTATAAATAAAGTATACAGATAATTATTTATAAATATAAAAAAATGAATAATAAAAATAATAAATAAATATAATAATAATAATAATAATAATAGAATAATTAAAAAAATAAAAATTTTAAAATATTGTTTTAAAACACTAGATTTATTTACATAATATTCATAAAATGCTAAAATATTCCAAAGTATTTGTAAAATTATTATTTCATTTTTGCTTCGTAGCGGTATTACATATCGACATTATTATGCTCAGATCCGCATGCGAGCGAATAGCGTAGTGGTTAGCGTGTTAGACTTCGGTGCTTCGATTAGGAATAGCTTGGGCTTCGTATCCCACTTGCGAGCGTTTAGAATTTTAATGTGTAAAAAAAATGTAGAATGTGTTAAAAATGCTGGAAATGATCTATAAATAAATAGTAATTAACATGCACCATGCATAGTTAATGAAATATTTTTTTATTTTATTTTTCAATAGAAAATATAATTTAGTCTGGCTAGACGGGCGAATGCCAGTAGAACGCCGGTCCGCTGAAGCGAGTCGTCTTTGAAAGAATATTTGGCCCGCCGCGGTTGCTAGAGCGGACGAATGCCGGTACAACGCCGGTTGTTCGGCGGCATCAAATTTGTACCGAGCCGGACGCGCAGCCACTACAACACATTGTCATGTTCCAGTAGAAAGCCTGCACCGATCCGGTTGTCTCGCGGACGAATGTCAGTACAGTCTTACCGACGTCTGTACAGGCGCGGTACGATGCCAGTGGTAAATTTCCGCATGGGTTTAATTGTTTAAGAGTAAACTACTTATTTTAAAAAATTTGTGCAAAAAATTTTTTTTATTAAATAAATAAAATATTTTAAAAGTATACAAAAAAACCTTTCTAAACCACTACTAATTTTTTTTAATCGAATAATTTAAATAGAAACTACAAATGTTCAAAAAACACATGTTCGAGTTGAAGCTGAAATGTCAAACCCCCACCCTTTTGATAGAGGTGGGAGTTGGACCTGTAAATTAGTGTAGTAACTAATACCTACTAGGGTAACATATTAACAAACTATATAGTAAATCTAAGAACTTTTTATTTCTGAGGCAGTTCAGGAATAATGGCTCTTACATGAAAAAAAGTCCGCGCTGTTTTTTAAATTTTTCGTTGTAAAGAATCCAAGCTTCTGGTATAAAGTGCTTTGGTGTCGGTCCTTCCAATTCCAGAAAAATTTTTCTGTATTCTTCTGAAGAATTTATAAAAACTATTGAAGTAGATCCAGCATTACTCCGGTAAATAGGACCTAATTTTTTATGCCGTTGATCAACATATTCGTGTAGTCGTGCTCCCCATCTTGAAGCAATAAGGAAACGAATAGTACTCCAAACAGAAACTATAGGATCTTCTGGCATTTGATGAATTGAACCCGAAGAATTGACTCTCTCAGTAGACTTATTTATCTTCGGTTTACTTTTTTTCTCTATTTTTAAAAGTAAAGGACTATTAGCTCTTGTAGAGCAAAGTTCACAAATTATGCGAACCTGATTTTTACAAAATTTGGTAAAAGAGGAGAAAATATTGTTACTCATTTCTTATTTATGATGAATTTAACTTTATCTGGAAGAAACAAATATAATAATGTAAATGTAAAACATCTTGTTAATTAATAATAATTATTTTAATTTTACTTCACTTGTGCGCACTTATTATAAATACCTGACTAAAAACTTCTGTGAAGATTTTACTTATATTGTAACCTTTAATTTTAACTGCAAAGAAACCTTAGAATCTGCGACATTCAAAATTCTTCCAAAAAAGTTCGAATTTCTAAAATCGGAAAAGAAAAACTATTAGTTATTAATTTATTAAAAAAGTATTTATTAACGTAATTAATTTTGTTAAGCCTTAGACAGACTATGGCAAACATATCCAACAAATATTTTTTCCGAGTTGTTTAACACTTCTTAATTTGAATAATTAGTCTATTAATTTGGGTTGTATATAGACTTTTAACTAAAATAATAAACATACAAATTATTTTATTCAAAATCAGGCTCGACAAAGTTCTTGGAAATTTATTAAGCTTTAATTTAAAAAAAAGAATTGTAAATCGGATGAAAAGTACGACCTGTAACCCGGGCACTGATACTGCGCTGACACTGAAAGGTGGTCGCGGTTTCACAAAAATTGCAATATCTCAAAAACTATTCAAGTCTCCATCGATTTCTTTTTTTAATGAAAGGTAAAATTATAAGGAATATTTTATTAACTAACAAGAAAACTCAAAAATCGGTTCCGCTCGTGCAAAAAGGTTTTAAAAAATTTTTGACTTGTTTTGGGCAAAAAAAAATTTTATTTCTTATGTGATAGTCAGAAGAAACATGATTTCAAGTATATGCTATTCAAATTCTATTGAAATTCATCAAAAACATTCGGAAATATTGAGAATTAAAAAATATCAACAAAAAAATTCAAAATGGCGTAACTTCAACAATTTTGAAAATTTTAAAAAAATCTTTGGTACACTCATTTATATTATCCAATACTACAATTTCAACAATTTACAGTTTAATCCAAAGACCCTATGCAAGTTGTAATTTTTCTGACGGAGTCTTACCCTTAAACAAAAAAACACAATTTTTTTTTCATTTAAACTATATTGTTGATTGAAAATAGTAACAGGAATTTTTTTCGTAAATCAAAATGGCGACCTAAATATCTAAAATTCTGAATAGCTAGAAAAACAAATTGCAAACACATTTTCTTGTCACAAATGTCCAAAACTAAAATAAAACTGACATCTATTTAAAAATTTTATTACTATGACTAATTTAACAATATTTTTTACAATTTTTATAAACAAATTGTTTTTTTGAATGTCATAAATGTTAAACAAAATTTGTTTGTTCACATATAGCTCTTATTTTGATAGTGGCAATGCGAACTATCTGGGAGTACAGTGCGAATTCGCTGCAAAATTGAAAAGCGAATTAGTTGAAAACTTTAAATACGAAATCGCCAAAAAGTTAAAATATTAACCCATTAACGCCCAGACGGACGAAAAATTTCAATGGACTTTGAGGACCTGGTTTATTACAACAATGGATGCAAAAAAATTGACAAATAATATTTTTAACGTAAAATTTACTCCTCTTTCAGAATCTGATGTTAAAATTTGTTTACAACAAAGTGTTAAAAAGTTATAAACAATTTTTTCCAAAAAACACGATTTTTCGAGAAAAAAATTTCTTTTCATCTGTATTTTCACCAGAAAAATGTAAATAGATGCCCTCAAAACATCAAAATATCGCGTCCATGGACCCTCAGCTACAAAACCCTGAGGAGGCCAATTTTTTGTTTCAAAATGGCGGACGACAATTTGGCGGCAAAAACTAAAAAAATGGCTCACATATGAAACATAGTGCTCCAACTTTTTTGAGTCCCCGAAATCGACTGAAACTCGTTACTCGGGGGTTTTTGGGGTCACTGATTACAAATAATTATGATGTTATTTTTCCAAAATTCAAAATGGTAAGAGTCGGGCAAAGGCGAATTATTTGACGGCAAACGGACCATAACATTTTAAACAATGTGGAGTCATTTTAAAAAATGTTGTCCGCCATATTGGATCCTCCATTTTGAATTTTGAAAAAATAACATCATATTCTTAATCAGTGACCCCAAAAACCCCTGAGTAACAAATTTCAAGCAATATAGAGTCATTTTTAAAAAATTTGTCCGCCATATTGGATCCGCCATTTTGAATTTTGGAAAAATAACATCATATTCGTAATCAGTGACCCCAAAAACCCCCGTGTAACGAGTTTCAGTCGATTTCGGTGACTCAAAAAAGTTGGAGCACTATGTTTCATATGTGAGCCATTTTTTTAGTTTTTGCCGCCATATTGTCGTCCGCCATTTAAAAAAAATTGGCCTTTTCAGGGTTTTGTAGCTGAGGGTCCATGGACGCGATATTTTGATGTTTTGAGGGCATCCATTTACATTTTTCTGGTGAAAATACAGACGAAAAGAAATTTTTTTTGAAAAATCGTGTTTTTTTAGAAAAAATTGTTTATAAATTTTTAACACTTTGTTGTAAACAAAGTTTAACATCAGAATCTGAAAGAGGAGTAAATTTTACGTTAAAAATATTATGTGTCAATTTTTTTGTATCCATTGTTGTAATAAACCAGGTCCTCAAAGTCCATTGAAATTTTTCGTCCGTCTGGGCGTTAATGGGTTAATTAGCACCGAATTATCTGAAGGTTATCCGTCATAAGTTCAGAAATTATCAAAAGTAATTCTTATATTGGTTAGGGATATAAATTTGCTTAAGAAAATAAAACAAATATTTGTTAAATATTGAAAATATTTTATAAATATTGAAAATATTTTATAAATATTGAAAATATTTTATAAATATTGAAAATATTTTATAAATATTGAAAATATTTTATAAATATTGAAAATATTTTATAAATATTGAAAATATTTTATAAATATTGAAAATATGGGCAATTCCCCGTTAGATTTTTCTATGACTATTCAAAATCGGGTAAAAATATTTTTTTTCTCTTCTGTATTGAAAAAACAGAAACGTATTTTTTATTTTTATTGGAGGACAAATTTTTGAGTTATGAATTTTCGAAATTTTGGATTTGTAAACAGACCTATTTTCACTAGCCTATAGGATTGAAAAGAGAATTTTTAATTCACAAATGGTTTATTCCAGTGAAAACCGTGGTTGCTTATATATTTTTAAAAATACTGCAATATCCCGTGTAGAAATTAATAGTGGAAGTTTGGATCCATCCTCGCTCCACCCCTGGAAATGATATAGTCATCTAGCGCCATCCATGGAGCGAGTCGATTCCGCTAGATTGAAACATAACCTCCAATTTCTCCGGCATAAAGTGTCAAAACGTGAAAAATATTTTTAATTCTTTGATTTTTATCGCATAAATCGTAGTTTATTCTATATTTTTGAAAATTAGATGTTAAAAGTTTCCATAAATAATTATATATTTTCTATATAAATATTGTTTTTTAATGCATCTTCGACTTTTTCTCAATTACATAATAAGCATATTTCATTCGTGAATTTGTTATTCCTAATTTCTAGAAATACCTAGGGGTGCTTGCTTATTCCCGCTTATGAAAAAGTTCGAATTGTAATTGTATCAAATTTAAAAGTTACAAATATTAAAATAATCTAACAGATATTGAATATAATGCGATTTTATATAAAAGTTTAATTAATAAAATGAGTTTATTGTAGAATTTTTTTTCAAAAAATAAACAAATTCTCTTATTTACATTTACTATAATCATAAGCAAGTATGAAATTTTTTCACGCAAACTTGTAAGCGATAAAATAGTTGTTCCAGCCAATGTTTTTTTTCGTAATTTTATAATAACTTAATTTTAAAGAGTTATAATTTTTAATTTGTATAAATTGTATTTTAACAAATGTCTGTCAAGTCTAAATGTAATAAAATATAGTTTATTTAAATAAAATGTCTTTTTTGAAAAATAATAGGTAGTTTTATATAAATGTTATATTTACTATAGAATTTTAATCAAGTGATAATATTAAATAATTTGAATACCAGCTATTCCTGAAGAAGATGAAAAATAAACTGTTAAAATGGTTATTTCTTCATATATTTTTATTTTTTAGTTGACATTTATTGAAATGCTTAATTTTTAAAAATGCAAGTTAATAAACTAATTATGTTATAAAAACTTAATTTTCTCGAATCTTTATTTACCAAAATTACTATAAAATATATATTTTAATGTTTATAAATTTCATATGACAAAATGTTTACTTTAACAAATGTTAATTGTAAATAATATTTATATACTATAATGACCACTTTTCCTAACGTCAAAAAACTCAAATATGAATTTCATCTAAAACATTGACTACTATTTATAATTCACATTTTTCGAACAAGTTTCCCAGCCATGATAACTGATTTATATTGGTAATAGTAGATACAGATGTCACTACTGAATATTTTTATAAAAAATTGAAAAAAATAAAAAATTTCTGCTTAAAGAGAAAGACTTTATAAAAATGTAATTATTGATGAATGAATATAAATTTGTTTATTAATTTACAGCGACTGTTTTAAATATCATTGTTTATATTTAAATGTCATATTACATTGACGTGTTTTTTTAAAGAAAAATTTAATCCGAAGTACTTTTAGCGGAAAGAAAGTTATTAAAAAGTGTTTTTTCTTTTGACTTGTAACCTAAGAATATTTTTTTTTTCTAATAATACATAAAGTTAAATTTTTCTTTGAATAAAAAAAAATTGTTAATTTTTAAAATTAAATAAATAAATTATTTTACCACCTTTTTCTCTGATGAAAATACAATCTAGTTGGTACGAAAAAACTGGACAATTTTAATTGAAGCTTATTAAGAGTATTTTTTTGTTTCCTATAAGATTTAAAAAAAACGAGTAAAGCCCTTTTCGAAAAGGGATTATTACTTGAATTTATTTTTCGGTTTTAGATTTCGAGATAATTCAGACATGTTTTATAAAATTACCTCTCCAGTGGTTACTCCATATGCTCCAAAAATTTACTCGTAAATAAGCGATTGTATTTCTCAAATATAAATCAGTTATCATGGCTGGGAAACTTGTTCGAAAAATGTGAATTATAAATAGTAGTCAATGTTTTAGATGAAATTCATATTTGAGTTTTTTGACGTTAGGAAAAGTGGTCATTATAGTATATAAATATTATTTACAATTAACATTTGTTAAAGTAAACATTTTGTCATATGAAATTTATAAACATTAAAATATATATTTTATAGTAATTTTGGTAAATAAAGATTCGAGAAAATTAAGTTTTTATAACATAATTAGTTTATTAACTTGCATTTTTAAAAATTAAGCATTTCAATAAATGTCAACTAAAAAATAAAAATATATGAAGAAATAACCATTTTAACAGTTTATTTTTCATCTTCTTCAGGAATAGCTGGTATTCAAATTATTTAATATTATCACTTGATTAAAATTCTATAGTAAATATAACATTTATATAAAACTACCTATTATTTTTCAAAAAAGACATTTTATTTAAATAAACTATATTTTATTACATTTAGACTTGACAGACATTTGTTAAAATACAATTTATACAAATTAAAAATTATAACTCTTTAAAATTAAGTTATTATAAAATTACGAAAAAAAACATTGGCTGGAACAACTATTTTATCGCTTACAAGTTTGCGTGAAAAAATTTCATACTTGCTTATGATTATAGTAAATGTAAATAAGAGAATTTGTTTATTTTTTGAAAAAAAATTCTACAATAAACTCATTTTATTAATTAAACTTTTATATAAAATCGAATTATATTCAATGTCTGTTAGATCATTTTAATATTTGTAACTTTTAAATTTGATACAATTACAATTCGAACTTTTTCATAAGCGGGAATAAGCAAGCACCCCAATACCTATGAGGTAAAAAATCACAATTGTATGCATTTTTTCTTATCGTATTTGACCCAAAGAAAAATTCGGTTCAATAAAAAATAGTTAAGACGATTGAATGTTATATTTTTTAAAAATAAATATTCAATCAAAGGATAATTCGGTTAGGTAAATATTCTGCATGACGAAAATTTGATTATATAAAAATTCAGGTTGGTAAAATTTTGAGCGAATGACAATTTTGTTAAATGAAAATTCGGGCTAGTAAAATTTCGATCGGACGCAAATTTGTTTTAATATAAATTCAGCTAAAGAAAATTTTGGTTAAAAAATTTTTACTGCTGCAACAACTAACCTTAAAAATTCTAATTTTTTTGTAAATTGTTAACTTTGAAATTACTTGAATTAATTGAATAATTAATAAACCAATAAATATGTTCTACATTTATAGTAGAAATATATTATTCTATTTTTGTATATACACATATATAAACAATTTAAACACACTTTTTGTGAAAAAAAATTTTTCTCCGATCAGCTGGCCGTATTTCTTTTTTGTTAATATTATGGAATAAATAAATAGAAATAAAATTGATAAATGCATAATCATCATTACGTTGATATTCGACGATTCATTTTTTAACTTCTCAAATCAAATAACATGGTTAATTTTTAAATTCGCGAAAGAAAAAGTTTTGACAGATGAAGTTATGTTTGCAATCTCGCACTGCGAGCCGATTGCGAGGACGGCGCGAGCGGCGCGAGACGACAAAGGTGTTTTAAATGCTAGTAGCGCCATTACAGTGCAATGGAACACTAGCGTGGTTCCTGCCTAGCTCCACGAAATTTTTCTACACGGGTAATTATATAATACTAGCAAACTTTGCGCGCATATCATGTTTCATATTTCACAATGAAAAACTTACTATGATATATGTATTAACCCCTTAAAGATATGTTATTCACGTATCCCATATATTTGATTATGGAAAAATATGTCACATTAAATAACATGACTTTAGTTCTGATGCGAACATGAATCAGAATTCAGAAATTAAATGTTTTAATTTTTGCCAGAGGCCTAGTAATAATTATTTCTGTTAATTTTTTTTAAAAAGTTAGATAAAAAAGAAAGTTTAATATTTTTATTATTAATTTTCTTGCAAGTTGTTTATTAATGTTTAGAAAGCACAGAAAAACAATTAGAAAAAATAATAAAAAAAATTTTTAAGTTATAAATTGCTGAATTTTGTAACTGAAAAAAATTCTGGTTGACACGATAACTAAAAATCTACTCAATCGATTTATTTCAAATTTTGCAGAATTCTTCTTTAATATTAACCAAGTATTTCTTTAGGTTTTTTGGTTTAGAGCATTACAAAAATCTCCACACTGTCAACCAGTTTATACTTTCTTTTTTTCAACCCCCCACTTTACCAGTTTATAACATTAAAAATTTTTAAATATTTTACCCAATTTTTTGTTTGAAAAATTCAATTTATTTTCAATAATTAATTTCTTACTCAAATGTAACACTAAATGTAAAAAACAATTTTAAATAATTAATATAAAATTTCGAATTTTTAGAACGATGTCTTACTTGAATGTAATATTCGAATAAAAAATCGCTGAAAAAATTTAAGTTTAATTAATTAACTATACAATTCGTTACTATTTATAGAATTAAAATATAAATTGCTTAATAATGAGAGATGTAGATAAAATTCATTAAATTTTGATTCGTCCCACTTGATAGTTTGTAAATAACTTTTTTCATTTGTAATTATTGCCTGCTGCTCTATTTTTCCTAGTTGAATTTCTAACGTCACCATCAAATGACTAGAACATTCTGCGATTACATTTGTACTTAAGTCTATTATCTCGCTTAATGCATTTTCATTTGTCCAAACTAAATCAATGACACTACATCCTTGCTTTGCAATATAAGTATAATTTGCCGGTGAGTCAGAGCGAGTACGCCCGTTACATAGGATGAAATTATTCATTTCCATAGAGTCTATCAATAATCTACCACGTCTTGTTATGGTGCTGTCAAATGAAAGTCTATTGTAATTTAAAGCAGTTGAATAAAATATATACTTATCGAGACAATTCAAATCATGTACACGCGCATTAAAATCTCCCATTATTATAATAAAAGTATTATTTGAATAATCTTCTGTCAAATTAGTTAAAAAATCTTGCAAGCTTTCTATACAAAAATCAATATTCGATGAGGGGGGCCAATATACATTACCCACTATAACTATTTTATCTGGGAGTTTCAATTCAACAAACAACCAAAGGTTACATACATCTAATACAGAACAAGACAATAATACGTTCCTTTTAACCAAGGTCATCAGCCCACCACTTCCCCTACCATGACTCCTCTCTTTAGTCGCTTGTCTCGAAAAAATCTTATAATCCTTTAAAAAATATGGAGGGTTAATGTCTTCCGACATCAACCATGTTTCGGCTAAGCATATTATTTCGTTACTAATAATTTTATCAATTTTCTCGTTATCTAATTTATAAATATTACCAAAGCCGCTAATATTCCAGAAGGAGAGACGTTGATTCTGCCGCGTAACTATAGAAGAGTTTTTGTTAGGAGGGGGTTGTCCAGGACCTTCACAAGTGTCGTTGAGTGCGCCGTCAGGATACTCGGTTGAGTGGGGTGTAGTTAGAAGTCATTCTTCATGCAATTTATTTCCCAAAAGCTTTTCCCCTTTCTCAGTTATTTTAGGTTGATTTCTCTTTATGTACACATCCATGGTGCCACTATCCTGGTTAGCTGTTTTTTGAATTTTATTAGAGGTGGATCCAGTAGGGCGTCCTCTTTTACGCTTGTTAGCCGGTGGTAAATTGTCAGGATTCGTGGATGTGTTGGTTGCTAAGAGTTTCTCCAGACTAACATCTTCAATATCTTCCGGAGAATATTCTATATCATTTATCCATATTACCCCATTTCTCACTTTAACATTGGCTCCAGATTCCCTGAGTTTTTTAAAGATTTGGCGGTGTTTGCTAAATATAAGTTGAGTTTCCTTATCCAGATCGTTATTAATGTATATATCTGTTCCCCTGAGTTTTCCGCGGTTGCCGATAATAGTTTGTTTTGCCAATCCAGAATTCAGACAGAAAAGAACGTTTCTATTGTAATTATTTCTTGGTTCTCCAAGTCTCCTTAGCTGGTCAACCATGTTCAATTCCAGAGTGAATCCCATCTTCTCTTGTAGAATAGTACGAATATTATCAAACAATGAAAGCTAAGTTTCCCCATTGCTTTCATGTATACCGCAGACAATTAAATTATTTCTGCGTCTTAGATTGTCTATAGTTTTGTTTTGCTTAAACACTTGCTCCTTTAACTGGCTACATTCATTTTTAATGAGTTCTATATTTCCCGTATTTTGACTAATTGATGCTGCCAATATGTCGAGCTGCTCTTTAATTACGGTTTCAGTGTCCTTCCTGATATTTACTTGTAACCCTTCCAGGTACTTCTTAAGAGTCTCCTCAGTGACAATGTTCGTCATTTTTGTAAATATTTTGAGTCCTCAATGTTTCTAAATCACTCTTATTGTTATACACGACAATCCGTATATAAATATACGCACACAACACTGAAGTATACCCGAGAGTACACCTAGCTTCGTATTTTTCAATTGAAAAGAAAAATCACAAGAACTCATTAAAACTTTATACACTTTATAACTCTGCTGCAAATAGCAGAATGCAATTTGCAAAAAAAAAAAAAAAAAAAAAAAAATGCCAGAATCACCAACAAGTGTTTGTACCAACCAAAATATGACTATGTAAGAGAACTTTCGATATAAAGTCTCTTAAAGCACTTTAAATCCTATGTTTTTATGCACTTTAGAGTCCTTTATTGCACTTCATATGTCATTATAGACAAAAGTCTCAATAACACATCCAATACGAGATAAATATAGATTAACCATCAAATCGGCTAAGACACAATATGATAATACAATTTTGAGTGCACTTTCCAACGTTAATAAGACTAAGGATTTTTGGAAAGTAATTAATAGATTTAATAGAAAAGCAGTGTATTGTAATGAACTTGGAGTGCAGGATTGGGAGAAATTTTACAGTCAGGTCTATCATGAAAGAATGTTGTCGAATACAAAATTCTTTTCTGTTACTGATCCCTTTTTTGATAGAGATTTCTCCTTAGCTGAATTAAAAAAATGTCTTAATAAATGCAAGCCTAATAAAGCACCTGGCACTGATAATGTCACTAACGAAATTTTACGTAATCTACCAGCGAACTGGGAACACTATTTACTAAATCTATATAATGTCGTTTTGGATACTGAAAATATCCCAGAAAACTGGTCTCTTGCCATTATGCGCATGATATTTAAAAAAGGAGATAAACTCAACCCATACAATTATAGAGGGATAGCTCTCTTGAATTCAATTACGAAAGTGTTTACCGCTATGATTGCTAGTAGAATTATGGAATGGGCTGAAAAAATAATATCTTACCTGAAGAACAAGGAGGTTTTAGGGGTAAAAGAAGTACAGTTGACCATCTTTTTACTTTAGCTTCAATAATAAATATTCATATAGGTTTGAACCGGAAACGTGCATATGTTATTTTTGTTGATTTCAGGAGAGCTTTCGACTCGGTTAAACATGATCTCTTGTGGGAGAAACTGCACAAATTAGGAATAAGCGGTAAATTACTAAGATTAATGGAAAAAATGTATGATAACGCTAAGTTTATTGTGAAATGTGAGAAGTATTCAAACCCAATTGATGTTACTGAGGGCGTCCTCCAGGGAGATAGTTTGAGTCCGTTATTATTCATTCTATTTCTGGGAGATATATGTGAGTTCTTTCGGAAAAAGGGTGTTCATGGTATGTCTATTTCCTCCACTAAGGAAATTTTGTTACTCCTATTTGCGGATGACTTGGCAATTTTTGCGGAATCCTGGCACGATGCACAGAATAAAATAAAAATTTTGAAAGAATATTGTAACTTAAATGGACTCCAATTAAATGTTTCAAAAACAAAGGTTTTACCAATTAGCAAAACTGGTCAGTGTAAACGTGTGAAAAAAATGTATTGGGGCAGCGAAAGTCTGGAATATCAAAATTCTTATATTTATCTAGGTGTACCGTTCTCATGTTCGGGTAAATTTTATGCGGCTTCAAGGTACTTCACATCTAGGGGGGTGTCCTCCGCATGTAGAATACAAAAAGTATTGCTTGCTTGTAAAAATAGGTCTTGGGATGCTACTGTAACATTGTTAAACTCTGTCATTAATGCTACCGCCCTATATGCTTCAGAAATCTGGGCCTTACGTTATTTGCAGGATGTAGAAAGCGTTCAGACAAAGTTTTTTAAGAGCTACTTTCATTGGCAAAATAACACACCGAACCATTATATATGGCAAGAAACAGGGTTATTACCGCTTAGATTGTCGATTGTAAAGCGCGCTCTAAATTGGTGGAAAAAAATCTTGAAAATGCCGGAAAATAGACTCCCGAAAATCTGCTACAACAGACTTCTTGAATTGGACAAGCAAAATAAAATTAAATCGTGCTACAATTGGGTTACCCAAATTAGAGAAATTGTCGAAAAGGGGGGTAATAACGAGATGTGGAATGATCAGAGCGTCCTGAGCAACAGAGAAATAGACGGGGGTGTAGATGCGTTGTTCTTAAATGGGAGAGTATCATAAAAGAAACAATTGTTGAAAGAATTAATAATTCAAATTATAACAAAATCTACAAGCATATTAACAATTTAGAAGTAAAAACTGAACTATATTTAAAAACAAAGCTACCACTGCATAAGTTAAGAGTGATTAGCCAACTAAGGTTGGCCCATCACTCTCTGATTAAAATAAGCTGGAATAAAATAATATATAAAATAGACACGAAACAAATCTGTACTCTCTGTAATCTTGGGGCTCAGGAGGATCTGCAGCATCTCTTATTAAAATGTCCAATTTACACTCCGCTCAGAGAAAAGTACTTAAAAACTCATTTATTAAGAGAAAATGCGAGCGAAATTAGTGATTTTGAGTTAGTTAAAGTAATGTTAAACACCAGTAACATCGAATATATTAATGATTTATTTTACTTCGCAATAAATGCACTCCAAGTTAGGTCATTCATAATTAATGAATAGAAATTTGAAAATTTTGTCATATGTAAATCACATCAACTTCAACAATTATTGTAAAATTTAATTATACAAATAAAGAAAAAAAAAAAAAAAAAAAATTAACTATACTTAATAATTTATTAAATGTTTTTTTAATTTTATTTTTTTCAATTTAATGTTACATTCAAGTAAGACATCGCTTGAAAATAGAAATAGAAAAAAAATTCTTTTTTAACTTAGTTAAATAATTAAATAAATTATTTAATTTCAAATAATTTATGAATTAAATTATTGTTTTTTCAATTCAACCGCTCAAAGAAATTGAAAGTCTTATAAAAAATACATAGCAATAATTATTTGAATCATATAAATGATTTTTTTTAATAATAATTTAATTTATTTAATTTAGTGTAATATTCGAAAAGAAAATCGCTCAAAAAATCAAAATCTCATAAAAATACAAAGCAAAATTATTTGAATCAAATAAATATTTTTCTTTTAATAAATTTAAAAAATAATTTTATTTATTTATTTAATTTTTATTTTTTTATTTTTTAAATAATTTAATTAATTTATTATTTCAATTAAAATTTTTTTTAATTAATTTGTTTAAATAATAATTAAATAAATTTATATAATTTTAATTAATTTAATGTTTAATTCGCTCGCATGCGGATCTGAGCATAATAATGTCGATATGTAATACCGCTACGAAGCAAACAATAAATAATACTTTTACAAATACTTTGGAATATTTTAGCATTTTATGAATATTATGTAAATAAATCTAGGGTTTTAAAAAATATTTTAAAATTTTTTATTTTTTTAATTATTCTATTATTATTATTATTATATTTATTTATTATTTTTATTATTCATTTTTTTATATTTATAAATAATTATCTGTATACTTTATTTATAAATATTTAAAAAATTTGATTATAACAAAAAAATTTAATTCTTTAATATAGTTGTTAATTAATAAATAAAAATATAATTAAAACCTATTTTTCAAATTCAATAATTTTTAAAATTGAATTTTATATTCTATTGTATTGTTAATTCTTTTTTTAATATTTAAACTTTAAACAATTCTCCTACAAAAATTTTTTACAACATAATAGATTAAAAATTTTTATTACTATAATTATTATTTTATTAATTTTTATTGAAACAATAAGACTATAGCTAAATTTTTGCATTGTAAAAAAATCTATTTCTGAAAATTCTGAATAATGTGTTAATTAAAAAAAAATTATTTTAGAAAACATTAAATTTTTTTAGAAAAACAATGACGATAGCCATATTATTAGCATATTATTATTAATTGAAATCTTAATAATAAGAACATAAATGATATTAGTCCGCAGTCGGTAGAATGTCTGTACCGCTCGGGTTGTCAGACGGGCGAATGCCAGTACAACGCCGGTTGTTCGGCGGCATCAAATTTGTATCGAGCTGGACGTACAGCCATTACAACACATAGTCACGTTCCAGTAGAATACCTGCACCGCTCCGGTTGCCAGGCGGACGAATGCCAGTACAACGCCGGTTGTTCGGCGGCATGAAATCTGTACCGAGCCGGACGCATAGCCATTATAACACAGTATAAATTTTGATCCGGCGGTCGGATCCGTCTTTGTACCGCGCCAGCAGACATTAACACCCGAATCGGTACAGACTGCCTGTACCGGCATTGACTCTCCAAATCAATCGGCGCGGATTCTTGACGGTTGGTTGATCCGGCATTCGTCCGACTTTTCCGCCTGGGAAACATTATATTCTTTTTTGTATATCTTCTGTTATGCACAAGTTACGTAACAGCTACTAGTTTATTACTATTTTCTATTAAATAAAGATACAAAAGATAAGACAGAATTTACAAAACATAAATGATATATTTTATGATATTGTTTATTAATTATATCGACGCCTCCTGACGAGATAATATTATTTCAAACGTCAGTTCAGTATGAATCTATTTAAAAAACAAATGCAAGATAAAGTTAACTCACAAATTAATACGAGACAATTTTATTTCATTCTTCAATTCAAGATAATGCTATCTCAAGATCCAATGCAAAAAAAGCTAAATTTGTTTTTAATTCGATTTTAATACACGGAAAAAATTAGTCGCTGAAGTTTTCAGCTATCACTCGAAGACTCTCGGATATGAAAAAATACTTTATAAACTTATAGAAATACTCTATGATTTTAGCAGAAATTCTCTAAAAAAAGTCGAGGACTTTTTATAAACCTAGTAGCGGAAAAAAGTCGTGGAATTATTGTAACACTTTGATAGAAAGTTTCGTCGACGAGTCGAGGAAAACGGTGCGCAGAAAAGATGCGCATACTCTCAGGTGATAAACGCGACCTACAGTCATTTTAACACCGTTCATTTAAACATTCTTGTGTACAGTGTTTGTGAATTATATTGGAGGATTAAAATCTTTTTGTAAATATAAAATATAATTGGGTGATTCTCCAAAAAA
The DNA here is from genome assembly GCA_032872475.1 of Leptopilina myrica (nomen nudum). NCBI lineage: Eukaryota > Metazoa > Arthropoda > Insecta > Hymenoptera > Figitidae > Leptopilina > Leptopilina myrica (nomen nudum). The sequence goes on from CM065466.1 coordinate 13,139,801, forward strand.
CCTCATTTTGCATGTAGTAAAGATTTTCTAAATAATTATAATCATTTGGGAAAATACCAAGTCATATTTCTCTATTTTATCACTTTTTGCTTCCTCATAAAGGAAGCCTTATAGTGATGTCGATTTCCGAATTTTTTAAAATCAATTATTTTTACAAATTTCCAAGTATATATAATTCGTGTAGTATAAATAAATATAATAAACTATTATAATTATTTAACTTTTAAAATTATATATAATAATGTATATTGAGGAAGCTAAATGGTCATGAAATGAACAACTTGTTCTAAATGTTCTGCAAGAAAAAGTTGTAAAATTTTATTGTTTAATATATTTTTAAAATATTTTACCACCTCAAAATCAATTTTCTAACCTGTCATCTAAGTGCTTTTCATTTTTTCAATACGTAAAACAATTATTTAAAACATGAAAATAGGTACTGTATCAATTTTTTCTAAAAGTTATGATATTTAAGAATAATTTTCTAAGATATGAATAAAATATGTCGTTTAGTTTTTTTAAATATAGAAAATGAAATTTGTCATGTAGTACCGCGTTATTCCTCTCACTCGTTGAATATTATCCAATATTTTTGCTGTGGGTAGAGATATTGATTAATTATCGTGATCAATATTTAAATTAACATCTCTAATATTAATTTCTTAAGTTACTTTTTAAAAAATGTAATTATTTTGCGTTAAAAAAATTAAAATTGAAACATAAGCAGAGATTCACAACCTAAAGCGTCATTCCTCTCACCCCTAAGAAAAACAATATTAATATATATAAATTGATCGCAAATTTTTTTTCACATAAAGTTGTCCTTTATAAACATGATAGGGCATTCTCAGCTGGAGGAAAATTATTTGTCAATTAAATAAAATTAAAAAATGTTGAAATTGCCATTCCTCTCACCCGTCATTCCTCTCACTTTTTTGAATAAAAATTAAAAATTGATATGATTGTCGATTGTTTACAAACTGCCAGTGAAAAGTGAACCTAAAATGTATGAAAAATAATTTTTGACCATTGTTAAAAGAGATTTTTGATAACTGTAAGTATTTCAAAATCTATCAAATTTATAGATAATATTAATAAATTATAATTATTAAATAATTTTTTATAAATGGAAAAATATATATAATAAAAAACGCCGGCGACAAATTTTAACCTCTTAATTTTTTTGTAAATTTTAATTTAAAATATATACTTTAAAAGCAAAATGTTAGCATGATCATGCTATAGAGGTGGTAGATTTTTGTAAACTTAATATAATTGACTGAATTAATCCATAAATAATAATTTTTTTCTTTTCTGTTTGTAACTCGCAAAAAGGAGTATTTCGGGAGAATCACCCAATTATTAATCGTTAAATAAGTTTTTACAATAATGAACAAAAAATAATTTTATTGGCTTAATTATTATTTTAATTAAAAATTATCATTTTTCTATTCATCTAATAAATTAAAAATAATTGTAAAATAGTCCTTAACGTATACTGAAATACTCTTTAAAATTCTAAAATATGTTGAAGAGAATTATTTGAGGTTTTTAATTTTCAAAATATTGCACTTTTTCTTGCAAGCGGTAAAGAAAGGTTCCATTTAGTATATAAGGACGATGAAAAAGTAAATTCATATAGCGTGCGAAACAACGAAAGTGTAGGATAATATGCGTATTGGTGTTAGCTATTTAGTTTTAGGCAGGTTATTAGTGATTAAAAAGTGTCAAATTACATGTGATGAGTGTCGTGATTATGTATAAATGTAGGATTTTAATTAAATATAAGATATAAAAGGAATGAAATAAATAAGAACTGATAGAATTTTTTTTACTGGTCCGCAGAATTTTTCATTTTCCGCGACTATCGTTGAAAGTTTAGAATATTGTAGAAGAGAATTCGGACACGTATTTTTTCCTTGACTGTCGCCGAACCGTTCACGCTGGCTGTGTTTTCATTTTCCTCGACTGTCGCTGAAAGTTTCAAATGCTTTTTCTAAATTCTCTTCGAATGTAGTACATTTTTTCTTCGTTTTCAATATGATTTTTAAAACAGAGTGATTTAAAAAATTTAAATACTTTTAAATATATCCTGGAGTCTTCTACAAAGTCGAGGAAAATTTCAGCAACTAATTTTTTCCGTGTATAATATTAAAATAATTCTAAATGTCAATAAGAAAATTCATTTTTATTTTGGAAGTCAAATTTATTGATCATATTTATTATTTGTGTTTGCTAATTATTTATTTAAATATTTTTATTTATTTATTATATTAGTCAAGCATCGTCACTTCGAACACAGTCAAAAATATTGTATTTGTACTAAATTTTTTTGTGAATTTGTAAAACATGATTATTTTGAGACAAGGTAATATAGGTGAACATTCGATTATAATTTATTTAATATAATATTTATTAATAAAAAGTATTTTAATATATTAATCGGAATTAAATGATTATAATTAATAACATATATTTCGAGAGGGAATCATATTTAACGTTATACCTTTAGTTGTCATTTTGTTGCCTTGAATCTTGAGATAGCATTATCTTGAATTGAAGAATGAAATAAAATTGTCTGGCATTAATTTGTGAGTTAACTTCATCTTGTATTTGTTTTTGAGATAGATTTATACTGAACTGACGTTTGAAATAATATTATCTCGTCAGGAGGCGTCGATATGCATGCACAAAGACGTTTCCGTGCCTAGAGGGGTATAGTATATGTATAATTATGTATACAAAATACATATACATTAGTATATTAAGTTATTAAACTTAATAATGTAGGACCAATATAGTCGCTATTTACACGATTTATATAAAAAAACTCATAACTTTTAAAAAATTATAACTACAACTAAAAATTCGTTTTTGTACAATATTATTATAATTTATATCTTTAGTTATAAAAACTATCCTATAGAATTTGTGTTTTTTTGCCGATCCTAAAATTTTTAATATTAAAAATATTTATTAAAAGATAAATAATATTCATTTTCTAACAATGTTATTGAATTATTGGGTAATTAGTTGAATATTTAACATTTTGAATGTCCCGCATTTCGTGATTTGTGGCGATTTTTTTTCAATAGATGGCGCCGAACTATCAATATTTGTTGGCAACATTGAGCGGAATCATGTCTATATCAGTCATTATTAGTAATTATTAGGTCATAACGGCTATAACAAATAACGCAAACAAATAATCAAAATTTGTCCCTGACTTTTTCGGCTAAAAAAAAGACATAAATCTAGTTTGTTGTCTTTGTTCAGTTCTCGATTTATCATTGTTTATTTTTAAATTTAAAATTTAAAATTTAATTTGTTATATTTTATTAATAACCCTGCCGGAAGAATAGACTGAAATTGTACTGGGGAATTAGTACTGAGAGCTCAGTCTATTTCAGTCAAAATTTGCTGCGTTTTAGCACTGAATTTGTACTGGGAAAAATTACCTACAAAAGGGTCGCTATAGGTGGTGTTTATGACTTAACCGTCATTAAGTTGAAGGACGAATATTTCTTTGTTAATGTTAAAAATAATTTTTATTTATATTTCAACATTATATTTGTTTTTCATGAACTCAGATTCTTTACAAGTAATTATAATATATGCTAAATGTTTATGTGAATCAAAATTCAAAAATAATATCTGTTTTTACGTAACAATTAGGGTTTGCGAGATAGTTCATAACTTTTTTAAATAATAATTTTTTATAATGAATTTTAGATATTTGTAATCATAAAGCTTTACAGATTTAAATTCTTTTGTTTTAAAAATTGAATTATTAAAATTGTAAACTTTTTAAGTCATAAAATTATAATCCCATACAACAATAGGCTTTCGGGTCTATTGTTAAAGCAGGGGTTGCAATATAAGTTTAAAACATTAACGGGAATTTCATTGAAAATTTTGTTAACCTTTTTTATTTTCACTTCCAGACTGTTAAAAATGGTTTGTTGACATAACCTACATTTTAAACTATTGTTAAAGGACTTTAAAAATGTCTACCGAAACATTTTTAAAAAATCAGACTGAAATTGTACTGAGGCCAGTACAATTTCAGTCCATTCTTCCGGCAGGGAATAAAATCTGTAACTTGTTACATCCAGAAATGTATCTACATTTTAATTTTCTCTTAATAAAATATTATTAAAATTCACAGTTGCAATTCATCAAACCTATACTTACTATTTAATAAACCAATATTTATTGTTTATAGAACTCATAATTTATCTTTAATAAATCATACTGAGGACGGAAATAAGGAGAAATTTAATATATACAAAATAAAACTGTTGGGATTACCGTAAATTCTTAAAAAAATTAAGTGATCGGGTTTACCCCGAGGGGTGAGCGAATTTACCCTGGAAAATTGTGATTTTGAAATTTGATATATGTGTATTAAAAATTTTCCCTAAGTAAAAGTAAGAAAGATAAATCAAAAATTCTTTTTTATTTTGTTAGTAGAAATCATAAGCTTTCAAATTATATAAATTAATTTGGATTTAGAGAATAATTTCCTAGGTTTTTACCGTTCCACAGTGGGCCAGAACACCTTGATTCCTGGCCAAAAGTCGACTTTTTGAACTTTATCTTTTGTTAAAGTAGTTTATGACATTCTAATTAGTGATAGTTCTGGTATCTTTTTCAGTAATGACACGGTTATTTATAAATATTTCACACGTTAATAATTATGTAAAATTTAAAAATATTTAAAAATTTCTCTTAAAAATTTCATTAAAGTTCTGTACATTTCTCGAAATAGAGTTAATTTTTTCAAACAATTACGTAATGATGTTCAATATTAGTCTCAAACAAACAAAAAAATCAGTATCTAATTATTGGATAATTTATTTTCGATTAATTTTATAAGCATAGAAGTAAGAAATTAAGTAAAGTTGCGTGAAAAATAATATTTGATTTAAGAGTTCCCCGGAGTTCCCCAAGATTTTGTAAAGTTTCGCATATGTATGTATTCTTTGTTATACGTATTTTAAGAAAAAGTGGCACATTTTACCACAAATTCATTTGTTTACTAAAACTTGTAAATATTAAAGTCAATGATTGAGTCACAATATACGTAGTGAATAAGATTAGGAAAAGCTTGTCTACAATATCAACATCCATTCAAAAGTGGCTAAAAATTTTTACTCAGAGGTTTTTGAGGTTGCTGATTACGAATCTAATGTCAGAGTTTGAAAACTCAAAATGGCGGATCTAATATGACGGATGACTTTTTTAAAAATTAAGGGGGGAGCCTACATTACATGGTAAAAAAATCAATTTTTTTTGCTTAAATCGTTAGAAAATACATCCAAGAATATGTACCTAAGGTTTTAGAGGCCAATCTAAATTATTTTTCATATTTTTCGTTGATTTTTGTCGAGTGTAAAAAGTTAAGTTAAAAAACATTGAAGGTTACAACCAATTGTTGAATTGTTATAAATAAACTAGAGGAAATGTAAAAAAATGTATTTTTTTATTTTTCGAAAGTAGATAAAATTTTGTTCAGTGACTTAAAATCGCGATTTTTTTATGCAAAATTCGAGCACATTTATAACATTAATAATTGCTTGGCCACCCGCCAGGTGACCCGTCGGTAGCGCGAAAGTTAAAGCGCGTTTTCTCGAATTTCACTTTTTACGAAATTTACTAACTCGTGGGCAGGATTGACAGAAACTGCCTCGACCGATTTTAATAAATGATGTCTTGTTTTACTCAGTAATCCCTCTTCTACTTAAACTAAAAAAAAATTAAAAATTTTTTTTTAACAATTTTGAGAACTAGTTAAAGTCATTATTTTTTTTCAAAAAATGATTTTTCTGTTTTTATCACTCAAAATTATCGAATTTCACTATTTCTTTGGAATTTTTTTTAAGTTCAAATAGAAACTACATACGTAAACTTTAAAATTTTTCTTTATTTTTATGTTTCAAACCAGAATTGCGGTCTATATCGTGCCCACCATTTTTTAAGTCCAGATGTGCACCACTATCAACAATTAATTTTAACTAATCTATTTTTTAATATTTCATGTCAAAAATTTTATCACAAATGCTTTAAATATGTACAAAAACATCTCAAAAAGCCCGGAAGTCTAAGTTATTTTTCTCCTTCCCAAAAAAAATTCTTAAAAAGCGCTTTTTTTAAGCCTTCTAAAGTAGGCACCCCCCTTAATCAGATCCACTTGAAACTCGTTACTCAGGGGTTTCCGGGGTCACTAATTACGAATTTGTTATTAGTTTTTAAAAATTCAAAATGACGTATCTAATGTGGTGGACGAGTTTTTTAACTGCAGATAAATTAAACCTTTTTATTTTTAAAGCCTAAATATGAGGTTTAAAATTATCAACATTAAAAACCCCTAGATATGCAATTATAAGAAAATCTGTTAATTTTATTGCGTATCGTTTACCTTCTTAAAACGGCCAGAATAAATTTTTCAAATCTGACATTAAATTCGTAATCAGCGACCCCGAAAACCCCCGAGTAACGAGTTTTAAGTGGATCAGATGAATTTTTAATAAAGACATCCGCCATTTTGAATTTTTAAAAACTAATAATGGATTCGTAATCAGCGACCCCGAAAACCTCTGCGTAACGAGTTTCAAGTGGATCTGATGAATTTTTAATAAAGACATCCGCCATCTTGAATCCGGAATTGTTAATTTTTGAAATCTAACAACAGATTTGTAATCAGCGACCCCGAAAACCCTCGAGTAACGAGTTTCAAGTGGATCTTATGAATTTTTAATAAAGACATCCGCCATATTGGATCCGCCATTTTGAATTTTTAAAAACTAATAATGGATTCGTAATCAGCGACCCCGAAAACCTCCGAGTAACAAGTTTCAAGTGGATCTGATGAATTTTTAATAAAGACATCCGCCATATTGGATCCGCTATTTTGAATTTTTAAAAACTAATAATGGATTCGTAATCAGCGACCTCAAAAACCCCCGAGTAACAAGTTTCAGGCCATTTGAAATATAAATTGACTTTTGGCCACCGAACAGGTTCTCCTGGCCCACTGTGCGTTCTGAAAAAAAGTGAGCGGGTTTACCCCAGTCTCCCCTACACAATATTTTGTGACATACACACATACATCTGGACATTTGCTCAGAATTGAATATACATATGTTCTAGAAAAAAATGATCCCATATAACCTTCTTTTGAAAAATTGAAAATCGTCACGAATGCAAAGCTTCCTCATGAGGAAGCAAAAGTAATTTATTTAAAAGTATAACGTTTATTTATAACATTAATTATTATAATTATATATAAAATTTTATAATATTGTTCCTTTCGCAAGTTTGCCTTCCAGGCAAATATTTAATTATGTAGTAATAAATAAACAATTTTATATTTAATGTTTATTTCTATTAATATAATTAAAATTAATAACAATGGGAAAATTAATATATGTCTTTATTAATTTTCCTAAAAAAGTGGACTAGTATATTATTATCCATGATCAACGGATAATAATAGAAAATTGTTTTAACCCTTTAAAGCCTGACTTTTTTTTAGAAAAGTGCAATTTTCGTTATTTTTTTGGACCATAATTTTTATTTTGTAAAACTGACTTCGGATTGGTAATCAGCGACCTCAAAAACTCTCAAGTGGTCATTTTCATTAGCTTAGCTTTATTTAATTTTCGATTTTGTAATTTTTTGTTGTGTATCTTACCATTAACATACTTTTTTATTATTCTAAGAATTAAAAGATTGTTAATTCTTTATTGCACTATAAATTTTTTCACAAAGTAGAATAAATTTGTGGATGTTGGGGTTTTGAAAATCAAAACTATTTTTTTTGTCAAAGTTATTAAGGTTTAAAGTCAAAAGTGGTTTTAAACGTAACCGCTAGGCGTTAAGGGGTTAACAAACTTTGACTACTTATATTATCAATTAAGATAATATCGTTAAGTGTTACTTTATAAGACAGATACTTATACCCTGTGCGATACAAGTCGTTCACTAGAGATAAAGTTCTAGCCATGTAGCAGGGAGTTTGAGAATTATAGGTGAAACATCTATTAGTTCTCTACTTCCTTGTTAGATGGCTACGAGTACTTACGGTCTACGCAGAATAGAATATTTAACCGAAACCGTAATCGGAAGCGTAAGCGTGAGAATGGGTTCAAGAAGGATAGGTGAATTGTTTATCCTATTCTAACTCATTCTTACGATTACGATTGCGGTTAAAGTTAATATTTTATTCTGTGTATGCTTTGAACGATATTATCCTAATTGATTATATTAGTAGTCGGCGTTTGTTAAGACGTTAACAATTTTCTATTATTATCCGTTGATCACAGTTCATAATATACAAGTCTAATTTTTTGGGTAAATTAATAAAGAAATTTATTATAACACTTTGTTATTAATTTTGATTATATTAAAATAAATAAATATTAAATATAAAATTGCTTATTTATTAGGGGAGACTGGGGCGAAAAGTTAAACTGCCAAAACCATTAAAATTCATTATCTTTCGAACGGGAATAATTGGAGCATTGTAATTTTAATTATAGAAGGGTATTATCACCCTAAATAAATGTCCGGAGTTGTGTGCAATTCTGTTAATTTTTGTGGTGTCTATATTGAAAGTTTTTTTTCAACCTACTTTTGAAAATTTTTTCGAAAAAGAAAATATCAACTTTTAAGTATATTTTTTGCATTTATCCTCACCGCGATTTTTTTACTTCATTATTCGGGTCCCCTGAAGAGATACCTAAAAGTATTTGCTAAATATCTTTAGTCAGATTTTTTATATTTGTTGTGAAAGACAAAAACGAACCCTGGGGCGAAAATTTAAATGTATTTTTACATGTATTTAATTTTTTTTAATTTTTCGTTTTTTTAGGTTTGTTTGTTTAAAAATTATTTATTTAACATTGGGCAAGTACTCTGTCAAAAAACAAAACCGTTCACATGAAATAAACCAAAAAAATTTTTTTTTTGAAATTTTAATTTTTTAAGTTTACATCTATTCTAAAGCTTTTGTTAAATAAACAAAGAACTTTTATTTACTAAATTACTTGTTTACGTATACTTTAACTTGTCTAATACTTATCACCTATCAGAAAATAGTTTTAGTAGGCTAAAAATAGCATTTAACTTAAAAATTAAATTAATTAATTTTGTTAAAAAAACAAAATTTTCAAAAAAGGACAAAACATGTATTTTATGCGAAAATATCAGGAACTTTTTTATTGAAAGTTGTAGAGGACAAGTTGTTCTACAATATTGATATACAAATATTTACATCTAAGCGGATTATATTGCAAAAAAAATAATTTATGCAAAATTTAACTTTTCGCCCCAGTCTCCCCTACTATATAATTAAATATTTGTCTAGAAGGCAAACTTGCGGAAAGAATAATATAAAATTTTATATAAAATTATAACAATTAATGTTATAAATAAACGTTATACTTTTAAGTAAATTACTTTTTATTTAATTCCTTGAATTAGACATATAGTCCAGTCGCCCTGTGTTTTTTCGTGCCAAAATTGATACCTGAAGTCTGATTGTGGATTCATATAGTGTGGGGTGGTTGTATGAATATGTATATGTTTCCCACTCGAGATTTCTCATGCTGCGCGTTATAAACAATTTTGAAGGTGCCGAAAAACAGTTTTTTGATGACCGTTCTTTCCCATCAAATTATAGGGGAAAAAGTTGTTAATAAAAGTTATAGAGCTCGAAAATACCTTTAAAATGATGGGTCATATGTTAAAATTGGTCCATTTGTTTACTTGCAAATGAATTTAAACCACTAAAAATGGTACTTTCTTATTTGTTTAATAACATGAACAAAAGTTAACAAATTCTTTCTATATTCTACAAAAATATACCTCTCAAGACCCTTAAGACATGTGCCAAATTTGAATCCGATTCGATAAATTGTTTATCAGAAATTCCATTTGTTAACTAAAAACATGGTTTTTTAAAATGGAATTTCTACATTTTTGGCCGGATGAAAATCAATTTTTTTTGTTGGGTTCTCTTCATGAAATGCCAATCTATCAATCACAATTTGTAACAAATTGAATTTTTACAAAAAAACTAGTTTTTGGGGGGGGAGAAATTTTTGGCTTATAAACAAATGAACACTACATCAACCATTTTTACTTTAACAATTTGGCATAAACGCCATTTGATTACTTATTCTTTTCTGCAAATTTTGCAAAAAAAAATTTTGATCTAGGTCAAAAGGGGGGGGGGGAGATAATTTTTTTTTTCAAAAAATTCCTGAGCCTTTAATTATTAATATTTTTTATTTTTTTTATTATATTTGTTTAGTTGATTAGTCATACTAATTATAAAAAAATCAATCTAAACATCTATGCACTTCTTGTTCGTAAAAATATTTTTCAAAAGTATGCAACGATAGAATGCAACGTTTGAGCAGCCTAGATGCTCTAGGATGCATAGTGGGGGACATCATCAGTCGCTCGAGCTAAAGTTGAATTCAAACTTTCAAATTCGTAAAAGTTGTCATAACATTCAAACAAATTGATGAATTTTGATCATTTTTTTTAAACTGGGCTAAAATTTTCTCAGGAATTCAAATTTTTTATTTGTTTTTCGAAAAATTTATAAATAATGTCAAAATATTAATAATTAAAAAAAATTTTTTTTTGTTTCCTTTTTTGAAACTTTAGCTCGAGCGACTGATGATGTCCCCCACTATGCATCCTAGAGCATCTAGGCTGCTCAAACGTTGCATTCTATCGTTGCATACTTTTGAAAAATATTTTTACGAACAAGAAGTGCATAGATGTTTAGATTGATTTTTTTATAATTAGTATGACTAATCAACTAAACAAATATAATAAAAAAAATAAAAAATATTAATAATTAAAGGCTCAGGAATTTTTTGAAAAAAAAAATTATCTCCCCCCCCCCCTTTTGACCTAGATCAAAATTTTTTTTTGCAAAATTTGCAGAAAAGAATAAGTAATCAAATGGCGTTTATGCCAAATTGTTAAAGTAAAAATGGTTGATGTAGTGTTCATTTGTTTATAAGCCAAAAATTTCTCCCCCCCCAAAAACTAGTTTTTTTGTAAAAATTCAATTTGTTACAAATTGTGATTGATAGATTGGCATTTCATGAAGAGAACCCAACAAAAAAAATTGATTTTCATCCGGCCAAAAATGTAGAAATTCCATTTTAAAAAACCATGTTTTTAGTTAACAAATGGAATTTCTGATAAACAATTTATCGAATCGGATTCAAATTTGGCACATGTCTTAAGGGTCTTGAGAGGTATATTTTTGTAGAATATAGAAAGAATTTGTTAACTTTTGTTCATGTTATTAAACAAATAAGAAAGTACCATTTTTAGTGGTTTAAATTCATTTGCAAGTAAACAAATGGACCAATTTTAACATATGACCCATCATTTTAAAGGTATTTTTGAGCTCTATAACTTTTATTAACAACTTTTTCCCCTATAATTTGATGGGAAAGAACGGTCATCAAAAAACTGTTTTTCGGCACCTTCAAAATTGTTTATAACGCGCAGCATGAGAAATCTCGAGTGGGAAACATATACATATTCATACAACCACCCCACACTATATGAATCCACAATCAGACTTCAGGTATCAATTTTGGCACGAAAAATGACTACTTTTTTCACAGGGCGACTGGACTATAAGTTTTATTACTATAATTGAAATTATTATTTAATAACCTAAATTTTAGCTTTTAATTTATTTCAAAAGGACAACAAAATGTATTTAATTATTTTGTTATTTAATTAAACTTTATTCATAATATAAAAATAAATATTTATTTTCATATTATGAAAACAAAATTAAATTAAATAATTATTTGAGGTTCTATCTGTAAATCATATTTATTATTTATTTTACAAAAACTTTAATTATTATGCATTGCCATTTAGTTCCTTTTGTCTGTTTTGGAGGTTTTGAATGTCTTGGAGAATACCCAGCTTAAAATCCCCGTACAGGATCCTTAAAGGATCCTCTCGGGATCCTGTACAGGTCCTGTGCAGGATTCCATACAGGATCCCGTACTGATCCTGTACAGGATCCCGTACAGGATTTTGGGACAGGGTTCCTGTGCAGGTTCCGATGCAGGAACCTTAGCTATCAAATGTTCCTAAAGGTTCCTGTACAGTAACACGTGCAGGATCCTGTACTGGAAACTTTTTAATTTCTAAAGTGTTTATATGTTAAGCAACATTTGACATACATAGACTTCACATTTTAATAGGTTAGGCTCGTATATCAATGTTGGACAGAGAAATGTCCCCCACAACACCGAAACTTTCCTAAAGATTTCCTAAAGATTTATTTGAAATGTTCGATATATTTAATTACAATATTTATTGAAAGTTGTGTAAAGATTTAAATGTCCCGATTAAATAAATATTTAGCGCGAACCTTTCCTGAACATTTCAATTACATCTTCGCATAATTATAATTATAATTATAATTAGGCGAAAATTTTCAGGAAATGTTCAGGAAAGGTTCGTGCTAGACATTTATTTAATCGAGACATATAAATCTTTACACAACCTTCAATAAATATTGCAATTAAATATATCGAACATTTCAAATAAACCTTTAGGAAATCTTTAGGAAAGTTTCGGTGCTGTGGGGGGTATTGCGCATTCGAGAAACTCATAGAAAACTACTGCGCAGGAGTTAAAAATATAAATAAATTCATTGAGGAAACCGTGTAGGATCCTTTACGGGTTCCCTACCGGATCCTTTACACTTAAGTACCTGCAGTTTACAAAACTGCAAAGGTTCCTGTATAGGAACCTTTAAAAAGTTTCCTGTACTGGATCCTGCAAGTCTTCCTGTACAGGAACCTTTACAGATATCTTTGATAACTAAGGTTCCTGCATCGGAACCTGCACAGGAACCCTGTCCCAAAATCCCGTATAGGAATCTGTACAGGACCAGTACGGGATCCTGTATTGGATCCTGTATTGGATCCTGCACAGGACCTGTACAGTCTCCCGAGAGGATCCTTTAAGGATCCTGTACGGGGATTTTAAGTTGGGTACTTTTTTATTTTAGCTAAAAGTTATAATTTTCATTGCGTTCGCTACAAGTATTATAGGTAAACAAACACGAATCACGAACTGCCACGAACTATCACAACTATATTTTAGGTTGTGTTACACGGTGTAGAAATAAACGCACGTGCGAAAAATCCTGTGTCCAATTCTACATTTAAAATTCAATAATAAAAACGTTCAAAACATTACATTTTCTTTAAATTTATAAAAAATAATGTTATTGCTTTATTTAGAAATAACTTAACATTAAATATTTGTTCACAAAACGCATAAATATATTTATCTTTCTAAAAGCACTCTCAACTCACTACCCAGGCGCGAACTGACGCTGGATTCAGGCTTTACTGAAGCTTGGATGAGGATTGGTCAATATTGATCAAGCCTTGGCGGGACGGCGGAAGCAAGGTTGATTCTAGCCATAATGTAACATTTATTTAAGCCTCGCGCTCCAGTCTTTGTTGAAGATTGGCGTTCAATCTTCAATCAATGCTGCGGAAGCCTAATTCAAGACTGAAACAAGGCTGCTTCCACTGTTCCCCAATTTACGCGACTCTCGCGCCCATTCAATATAATATGAAAATATCAATTGATAATAATAATAATAATAATAATAATAATAATAATAATAAATATAAAGAACTTTATATTATTAAGAACTTTATATTAATTAATGAAATCCAAAAAATAACGAACATCATATATATATAATAATAATAAATATTATTGACATTATTTTTATTCATATTATATATGTGTATAAATTTAATTGCAATATACTATTAGAACAATTATATATATTATTTTCATGTAAATAATATATTATTAAAAATAATTGTCATTTGAAATAGTAACATTAAAAAAATAATTTTAGTAAAAAAAGATAATTTTTCTGTTAATCGGTACATTTTTTTCTTGATTTTTTAACAGACTTTTAATATTATTTACAAACATTCACATTTTTTATTCACAACACAACACACAATGTTATTATTTTATATATCGCTTAGAAACGAAAACGGAAAAATATTCGCTCGCATGTGGGATCGAACCCCCCGACGCATACCCGACACCTCTATAAACGCACCTATTTAAACCGCACGGCCGACGAAGGTTGGAAGGGAACCTGCTTAATCAAGTATATCACTGACAGAGCATGGTAACTCAACATTGATTCAGCATTGGACACCAATGTTCGTTCCATGCTCGATTCAAGACTCAGTCAATCTTCGTGAGCGAAAATACAATATTCACTTTCTTTATCACCGTGTGCACTGAACAATATTAAATATAAATATTTATAATTTATTTTATATTACAATATTTATTTTTGATAATATGTTTAATTTTATTATATATTATTTTTTTCTTGCACAGTGTCAAATTATTATTTTTAAAGAACAAGAGGTTCGTTTGTCTGAAAAATTTTCAGTGATAAAAAACTTCCAGTGTAAAAATTGTTCATTAGGGTGTAATAAATATTTATGTCAAGTATTTTTATACTAGGATTAACCGTTTAGTAAATATTATCAAAATACTATTTTTTGTCAAATGCGTGTGACCTTGCGACTCAGCGTTGCCAACTCAAGAGTTTAACGTATGTGTTGAGTTGGCTACGCTGAGTCGCAAGGTCACTCGCGTTTGACAGAAAATAGTATTTTGATAATATTTTCTAAACGGTTAATCCTACTGTAAAAATACTTGGCATAAATATTTATTACACCCTAATGAACAATTTTTACACTGGAAGTTTTTGATCACTGAAAATTTTTAAGACAAACGAAAGCGAAACTTTTGAAATTTGTAAATAATAATTTTACACTGTGCAAGAAAAAAATAATATAAGATTTAACTTTATTTATAATATAATATCATTAATGTAAATATTATACACTAAATAATTATTAATATTTATTTACCACTGTTATCTTAATATTATAATTATAGTATTATTATTTTAAATAATAATAATAATTAATAATAATACTTATTATATTATATTATTATATAATTATTATTGTATTAAATAATAATATTATCAATTATTATTAAATATTAAATAATTATTTATTAATATTTATTTTTTAATAATTTCTAAATATTTACATTTAATATATTAAATGTAAATATTAATAAATTATTAATTATTTATTAATATTTATTTTTTAATGATTTCTAAATATTTACATTTAATATATTAAATGTAAATATTAATAAATTATTTAATATTTAATAATTATTTATTAATTTAGATAATTTTTAATATTATTTAAAAATGATTGATGAAATTATTGATTATTGTTTAGTGCATACGGTAATAAATAAAGTGAATATTGTATCATCGTTGATTCAAGCCTTGATTCAAGCTTGAATAAAGATTGGATATTCAAGCTTCACACACGAAGATTGATCGAGTCTTGAATCGAGCATGGGACGAACATTGGTCTCCAATGTTGAACCAACATTGAGTGACAGTGTTTTAAAGACTGCTTCAACTCTGGATTACCCACGCTGGGCGTTCAAGGCTCAATAAAGCTTCAATCCATCGTCAGCATTGGTCTTTCGCGCCTGGGTAATGAAACTTTATGTGCTCTTATCTGAACTAGTGATTTTCAAAGTTAAATTAAATATTTTTATCTCAAAATATTGTCAGTTATACTTCATTTCAAGACAAATAAAATGCAACTTGAAAAATTAAAATCGATCAATAAGTTTTTGAGAACTTCATTTTTCAATTAAATACGTTCAAAATTTTCAATAGTTAATAACATTAACGAAAAATTTTTTTTTGCAAAATTCTTTGGTAGTATGATTTCTTATATAAAATACTATTGAAATAACCACATAAGTACGAAAAAAAATTAAAAGGTTTTGGTCGTGGGCTCGTATCCCACCATGCTAACCAATTTTTTCTGAGTTCTTTGATAATTTTAAATTATTAATTAATTTGAAAAAATATTTTCTGAAAAAACAGGTTTCTGTATTCAGGATGGCTGTGCTGTCGATACATATGAAACTCAAGAGCTTAAAAGAATTATTTTGAGATTTATTCGGATGATTGTTAAATTCTTTCACTTTAATATTAGTAATAATTTCCGAATGATAGATTCACTCCCTTAATTATGTTTTTATTGTTATAATGTTTAAATTACTATTTTATGTAATAAAACAATAGTTTATCAAAATTCTTATTATTCCCAAAATTTTTTCGTAAAATATTAAAATAATCAATTTTAGTGTTATTGTTACTATAAATCAGAGACCGTTTCGAAAGTTTAGTTTCGTTTTAGTTTTTGAGATGGCACGAAAATAAATTAACAAAGTGACTTTAGTTTCAAGTCTGCACGAAACTAAACTAATAAAGTGTATTATGTATGTATTATGTATGTAACTTACATAATTACGTTAGTTACGTACGTTTAATTTTTTTCGAAAGTTATATTAATTACGTCAGTTGCATTAGCTTAATTATTTACGTTAGTTACGTAAAATTGATAAATCGCGTAAGTTATTCTAGTTACGTAACTTACATAAGTTGGATTGTTTACGTAAATTATTCTAGTTACGTAACTTACGTAAAATTAATAAATTACGTAAGTTATTCGAGTTACGTAACTTACGTAAAATTGATAAATGACGTAAGTTATTCTAGTTACGTAACTTACGTAAAGTTGATAAATGACGTAAGTTATTCTAGTTACGTAACTTACGTAACAAGTTGTTCATTTCATGAGGAATTTAGGAAGCTAAATAGCTTCCTCAATATATATTATTATATATAATTTTAAAAGTTAAGTAATTATAATAGTTTATTAAATATAATTAATAAACCGGGTAAAGTACCCTGAATAAATATTAATTATTCAATTTTTTATTATAGAATAATTATTTTAAAGTGTTATGATAAAATGTCAAAAAATACAATATTTTAATTTTTTGTGAAAAATTATAATATTTATTAATTCCATAAATTTTGATGAAATATATACTTTATATACATGAATCGATTCGTTTTCATGCCAGGAATATAATGCTGAGAAAAATTAATAAAAATTTTAATAAATAAAGAAGTTATTTCAAAAAATAAAAAAATTCATTTTTTTCGAAAATTAAAAAATTGCTAAAAAATTTTTATTTTTAGATATTTTTGAAAATCCTTCTGTCTGATTCAAGATATTCGTGACCGTAATACACCTACAAAATTTTAACAAAATCCGTTAAAACGTGTAAGAGAAAATTTGTTCACAAGAATCGGGTGACATACACACACACACACATCCATACATACACACATACATCCGGACATTTGTTCTTCTCGACGAAATATATATACTACACTTAAAAATATGTAAAAATAATTAATTCTTAGAAAGTCGAAAATCGAGATCACTATAAGGCTTCCTTTAAGAGGAAGCAAAATTGATAAATGACGTAAGTCATTCTAGTTTCGTAACTTACGTAAGTTGGATCATTTACGCAAGTTACTGTAGTTACGTTATTTACTCTAGTTTCAGTCATTGTCACTAAATTGAGCCTTCCAATTCTATAACTCGCCCGACGCTCGAATGCACACGCTAATACCAGTCGGGTAGCAGTGGTAGGCCCAGAGGCGGTCACTGCTACCCGACTGGCATTAGTGCGTGTCCCCGAGCGTAAGGCGAGTTATAGAATTGGAAGGCTCAATTATTGTTTTTCAATCTTTAGTTCCGAGTTTACACACAGAAAAAAGTACGTGAATCATTCCTTGAAAGTGCTTGACTTTTGGATAGGACACAAAATACTAGGCGGTGTATTTAATACACTTGTATTTTAATATTGTATTTTAATACACACTTGTATTTCTAATACAAGTGTGTATTAGAAAATATAAGAATGTCCTAGAATTATTCTAGTACTAGTATGGGCCACAGTGTTTTTCAAATTTTAACTAAAAGTCATTTGTTCACTTTTATAAAGTACGTGAAAGATTAGTTGACTGCGCTTGAAAATTCTGTAGAGCTTGCGCAGTGTGCGTTGCGCGTTTTTATCCAAGGTAAATGACAGCTGATCGTCTGTTTCTATTTGTGGTTATTTCAGATGTGAATATACTATTATTTTATGAAAAACAAATAGTGTTAATATATATTTGTCGTCATGAATTGACTTTCAAAAAAATATTTTCTATGTTGTTTTTCTCACAAAACAGAATGTTATGTAATTCTCGAGGTACCGTCCCATGACGGCGTAAAAGCGTCGGCGTAAAGCAGAAACCATGTGAGTGAGTGAGAACATGATATCTGTTCATCTCTTTCTATCGCATGGTTTCTGCTTTACGCCGTCATGGGACGGTACCTCGTTTCCAGTGAAATAGCATGGGTGTTTTCGACGTCGTCGGTCGTACCGGTCAGTTGCCACATTAAGGTGCTCAAATTGTTTATTTCAGACTATATAGTTCCACCTAAATAGTCTCAAATAAGCACCTTTTTGTGGCAACTGACCGGTACAACCGACGATGTCGAAAACACCCAATGTCAACGCAATTCTGCTTTTCCAATGAATTCTCAAGCAAGGTACTAGAAATTTTTATTGACTGCTTTTGAAACTTTCATGCAAAAGTACTAGACTGTTTCTAGTATATTGTGTCGTATCCAAAAGTCAAGTACCGAGTCAATGAAAATTTCACGTACTTTTTTTCCGTGCACAAAACTTAATTGTCTCAAATACTTTTGTTTTTGGATTATTTAAGAACTAACTGTACTGTTCCTGAAACGTTAGTGACCATCAAGGAGGTATTCAAAAGAAACGTTAAAATTTTATTTAATTTTTATTAAACGTTCAGTTTCAATTTTGTTTTAACTTTTACAGTACTAGTTTGTAAGGAATAAAGATATGACATTAAATTTTGAATATTATTCCTGAAAAAATAATTTAAAAATTATAAAAAATTACTGTTATGCCACTATATTCCAACTTTACTGAAAAATTCGGTAAAAATATAAGGAACAAATTTTCTCCGTGTACATAAGAAATACTATATGGATTAAATTTGCATAAAGAAATAGCATTTTTAGTTTTAAAACTACAAAAAATACTAGTTTTTTACAACACATTTTAATAGTTGCGGTTCCGCGAAAATTATTGAATTCTTAATGAGTAAAAAAATTTAAATAATTGTTATATAGAGTAGAGTTAATGTATTTTTTTAATAATCTGTATAGATTTGTTTAGTTTTAATGATTTTTATTGCTATCCCTCAGATTTTTTATTTCGAATTTACTTAAAAAATTACTAAAATCTCAGAAATTTTTGTGGGTGCTGGCTATTGTTTATAACAATTTTGTTTGTTTAATTTTTAAAAATTCATCACTTATGTGTAAACTACAATTCTTTAAAGTTGCATTGCTTTCGGTATTTATGCAGAAAAAGGACTTTTCCCAATTTTAAAGATTTTTGGTTAATTTTTTTTTGAATGTCTTTCATTTGGCTAGTAATTAAAGAATCCGGTGGGGGAGGATTAAAAAGTTACTTACAGAACGCCAGGCTGGGAAACAAAATTTTTTTTTTGGTATTTGACGTTTTACTCGGTAAATATTAAAAATTTTGAAAAATGTTCTTCATAAAAGTTGTAGATCTTGTTAAGATACACATTTTATGTTACATGCAATTTTTTCATAAATTGAGTATTTTTCAAGAAAAACACAAAAAACGGAATATAACCATAGAAACGTTTTAATGCAGAAGGGAGTCAAATTAACTTCCTAGATGATACTAGAAGGTATCCAACGTAGACCAGACCCCCCTCCAACGTTTAAAAAAGGCGTTTTGAAGGTGCATCCACAACACATCGCTCAAAGGCGGGCAAAGCCCGCCGCACCTGGTTTCCTTTAACGTTTAATGCAGAAGGGAGTCAAATTAAGTTCCTAGTTTGTACTAGAAGGTATCTCACTTAGAGTGCAGTCCCATGCTGATAGAATAGTGGAGTAGTGTAATAGATTTGACCAATCAAAATAAGTGTTACAAAATCCAGTCATCTGATTGGTCAAAACTGTTCCACTATTCTACTAATCTACCACCATGGGACTGCACTCTTAGACCAGAGCCCCCTCCAACGTTTAAAAAAAGGCGTCTTGAAGGTGCATCCACAACACATCACTCAAAGGCAGGTGAAGCCCGCCGCACTTAATTTCCTTCCACGTTTAATGCAGAAGGGAGTCAAATTAACTTTCTAGTTGGTACTACAAGATGTCTAACTTAGTCCAGACCCCTCTCCAACGGATTTGACTCCCTTTTTCCATTAAAACGTTAAAGGAAACTAGGTGCGGCGGGCTTCGCCCGCCTTTGAGTGATGTGTTGTGGATGCATATTCAAGACGCCTTTTTTAAAAGTTGGAGGGGGCTCTGGTCTAAGTGAGATACCTTCTAGTACAAACTAGGAACTTAATTTGACTCCCTTCTGCATTAAACGTTAAAGGAAATCAGGTGCGGCGGGCTTCGCCCGCCTTTGAGCGATGTGTTGTGGATGCACCTTCAAAACGCCTTTTTTAAGGCCTAAGCACAATAGAATCTTTAACCGGAACCGCAATCGTAAGCGTAACCGTAAGAATAAGTTAAAGAAGGATAAACAATATACCTATCCTTCTTTAACTCATTCTTACGGTTACGCTTACGATTGCGGTTCCGGTTAAAGATTCTATTCTGCGTTGACCTTTAAACGTTGGAGGGGGGTCTGGTCTACGTTGGATACCTTCTAGTATCATTTAGGAAGTTAATTTGACTCCCTTCTGCATTAAAACGTTTCTATGGTTATATTCCGTTTTTTGTGTTTTTCTTGAAAAATACTCAATTTATGAAAAAATTGCATGTAACATAAAATGTGTATCTTAACAAGATCTACAACTTTTATGAAGAACATTTTTCAAAATTTTTAATATTTACCGAGTAAAACGTCAAATACCAAAAAAAAAATTTTGTTTCCCAGCCTGGCGTTCTGTAAGTAAAGGCCTAAGCACAACTGGTTCGGTTTCGGGAGACGGTTTCGGGATATGTAAGATTTACATACACTTTGAGGTTAGGAAGCCCATATACCGAAACCGTCTCCCGAAACCAAACCAGTTGTGCTTAGGCCTTAACTTTTTAATCCTCCCCCACCGGATTCTTTAATTACTAGCCAAATGAAAGACATTCAAAAAAAATTAACCAAAAATCTTTAAAATTGGGAAAAGTCCTTCTTCTGCATAATTACCTTGTTTTCTTACCATTAAGATATTTTTTATTTCAAATTTACTCAAAAAAAATCTGTGGGAGAGTGCTGAGCGCAACTGCTAGCTTCAGCCGGCTGAAAAAAACTTTATTCGACATAAATAAAACATGTATTTAAGCCAAATAAAGTTTATTTGAAACAAATAAAAAGTCTACTTGGCTCTTAGTCAAATATATAATATTTTCTCTGGGTGTGAACATTGTCTAATAGACGCAGTCGACCAAGGGAGAGAATGAAAACCTATTACAAAGTATCAGATATTTTGAAAGATATAATTTCTTACAATAGTTTTATAATGCAGGTATTAAAATATATTGAAAGTATTTATATACAGTCGTATTTTTAAGAAAAAAAAATAGTTTTGTCACAAATGTGAGATAACTTTAGTGAACGTTACTCTAACGTTAATAGCATTAGCTAACGTTAACTGACGTTAACTTCTCCACCTTGGACAATGTATTGATTAAATAAGATTTTAAAATTTACTCTGAATAAAATTAAACAAGTAGCTTTGTAGATTTTACTAAGCTGAACCAATCAGGTATAGATATAGAGAGTGTACTATTTAACAACGTCGATTAAATAATTTATTGTTAACTAAACGATCAGTAAAAATATTACTATTTGAATCAGTAATGGGCACTTTCTTCGAAATCAGTTATTTTAAACTAATTAAAATTTAAAGAGAATGTTGACATAATGCATATGTATATAAATGCATTTTATATAGCAAATATAGTAATGTTTTTATATTATATATATATAATATCAAAGAATTATAAAATCATAATTATGAAATGAGAACAAAAAATAAAAAGTATAATTTAGTCAATTATGTTATGCTTTGAACACCAAATTACAAAGAAATTTTAAATTGCTTTCCATTTTTTTAAATAAATTCAATACAATATTTTAAATCATTATCTGCATTACTTCATCTTATTCTCATGGTTTGTTCTGATGAATGCATTGTGAAACGTAAAGATATTCACTATCATATCAGCTTAAATATTTTAGCAAATTGTTTTTCAAGATAAAATTAAATTGTTATTTACAATTATTTGTTTTAATGGAACATACTTCTTCAATTAGTTTCTATTTTTAATTTTTTATTATTAAAAATAAAAAATAATAATATTATTATTATTATTATTATTTGATTTTATTTTATTATTTGATTTTTTTATTTTTTATTTAAAAAAAATTTTTTTATTTAATATTTTTGTAAATTTAAAAAGTGCAATGTGTTTTAGTATTGTTTATAATATCCTCAATTTTTCAATAATATTAAATTGATTAGTTAAATTCTGGTGTACTAAACAGTAAATTTCTTAATTTTGAAACTAAGGTGAGAAATAATTTAAATTTAAATTTATTTATTTTACCTAATACATAATGGAATTATTAATTCCGCTTGCAATAATTTTTAACTTTCAAAGTTACAAATATAATTGTAATTAAGCGCTGATATTTTATCTTAAAAAAGCAAAAGTTTATAGTTTTGAAAATATTATAAAACTTTTAAATGTTTGAAAATTTAGACTCCGGTGCACCGCATATACGCGCACTTTGCATTTTTACTGAAGAATTGTCTCGAAGCAGTTACACTTGACACTTTCCATAGAACTTGAACAGCCGATGCGTGATCTGGCATGGCTACAGAACACACTACTCATTGTAGAGATGTTCTGTGATTTTTAAATGACGTTCGAAAAGAATGTGAGTGGGGCTTCTTGTGAATTCGACATTCAAAGTGCTCATTTTTAAAAGGATCGTACGTTTCTTTCTAAATGATGTCTAATTTGATTAATGTAACTTTAATACATAGAATAATTAGTCCATGGATAAAATTAATCTATCTACTTAAAAAAATGTTTATTAATTAGGCTTTTACTTATGTCATTAACATGTAAGTAAATACAATTTTTGACATCAGAAAGGTTTGTAATGACTCACATCTGGATTACGAAAATTATATCGAGTAGATTTAAATAATTAAAAGGATTGAAAAAACGAATAATGAGAAGGAAAGTGTAATTAACTTATAAATTTATCATAATTTTTGCTTTTTATAAAATAAAATTTATAAAAGATTCACCATATTATAAAAACTCGGCTTTATAAAACAATTTTTTTTAAATGAGTAAAAATATTTTTACTCATTATATATGAAATCAACTTTACATGACTTATTCGTTTAATTTTTTGTCTGACTTCACTCAATTACTTTATTATAATATAACTATAAATTTTCAAATAATACGATTTAAATATAATCCATCCAAATAATGTCATTATTTTATTTAATGTTTATTCCTTTTCGTATTATTGAATTATTCTCCAGAAAAATCTCCATTTGTGAGTTGGAAACGATTAAGTAAAAATATTAACATGTTTGGGCTAAAAAACATTGAATTATATTATAAATATTATCATATTGTAAGACCCGCTTGTAAGTAAAAACAACATTTTTAATGAAATATATTAAAAACGTGACGTTAGAATTTTTTATACGTTTCTGCTTTCTTTGTTTTTATTACAAATTCACTACTAAAACAAATATTTTTTTAAGGGTATATTAAAAGCCAATTTTTCGTTAATTTACAATTTGAATGCGCAAGTCATTGAAATACGAAATTTATTATTTATTTTCTTCATACATAATAATCGTAAATTCAGGTATCAGTAAATCACCTTACTTTACTAAACATAATCAAAAGTATCAAATGTCGTATTTTTTACGATGTCAGTAAGATATCCGAAATATTTCGTTGCATTTTAATTCTATTTTTATTCACGAAGTGCGAATGGAATGAAAATTCTAAATCAAGTTTAATATAATTTTTCTTTTTTTTAGATAAAGAAAAAGCATCACAAATTATTTTCAAATTTTCCTAGTTTTTACGAAAATACATATCTTTTATTTATTAAATTTGAAAATTTTGAAAAGTAGCAAAATGGCGTAAATTTTTTAAAAACTCAAAAATTTAGTTTTTTTTAAAAACGCGATTTTGTTTTCTTGAAATTTTTTTCATTGATAAATATTACATTAAAAGTAGTATCTCTTTATCAATGCAATAAATATAAATAATTTTAATAATTGTAAGTAATACTAAATATACTTATTAAAAGTTTTTTTTACATATTCTAAAGGATACTTTTGCAAGAAAAAAATAAAGTGTATATCATGACAACAAAATAATTTTAGTATTTTCAGAATAAAAAATAATTTTTTTAATGATACTTATCTGAAAAAATTAATTTCTTTTATATAGTATAAAACAACAATAAAATAAAGTATGTTTTTGATAAAATCGTATTTTTTGATTTTTTAAACAATTGCTGTCATTCACTTTTACGATTCTTCATTCATTTTTTTAGTGTTTACAATTTACATAATGTCAAAATTACAAACTTAACCTAGTTAAATTGGAACTTTAATATACAAAAAATTTATATAAGCTAAAATTTTGAAGATGTTCGACTGATTGATATAATTTCAAATACAAAGTGAATTTTTTAATTTTTATTTTATATAAATAAAACTGATTTTAACCAAATTTGAACCAACTGTATGTGCATTTGTTTATAAATAATGGGGATAATCGGCAGGAAATTTTTCTCGCTACCCAGGCAGAAAAGTCGGTGGTGTGCCGATGCCTACGACCGGCTAGACACCGGCCCGGTGGTAAAGTCGGACAATACCCGGTACCGGCACTGTGGTACCGGGCCGGTTCCTAAAAGATAGCCGGCGCGGTAGTAAGGTCGAACAATAATCGGTACCGGCACTGTGGTACCGGGCCGGTTAATAAAAGACAACCGGCCCAGCACCGGCCCGGTACTACTTTTTAATACCGTTTTTACACCGGCGATGGACTTTTTCCGGCATCAAAATTAGTACCGGGCCGGTTCCGGCATTCGATGCAGTTTTTATACCGGCGATGGACTTTTGCCGGCATCAAAATTAGTACCGGCCCGGTTTCGGCATTCGATGCAGTTTTTACACCGGCGATGGACTTTTACCGGCATAATATTTTTGTGTCTTAAAAAGTCTAAATATTTAATTTTTTGTAATTTTTTTTACACCATTCGGAAGAATAAGAAAATCAAATCTCTCGAAATCAAATGTTTTTAAAAATCTTTTCTTATATGTTTGGAAAAATTACATTTCATTAAACTCTATTAATTCAGCTTTAAATTGTCCGGGAAAGTCACTGAAAAATCTGGGAATACGTAACTGCCAAATTACTTATTGTTATAAAATTTTGATAATCTATCAAGGTATTATATTAATTTCATTATACTAAGTTTCTGCAAGTTTTTTCTATAAAGCCGGTACCGGGCCGGTACCATGCCAGCGGTTTTTCTTTAGCCTTAGTCCCAACGTATAATGGCATTAACAAATGTTATTATAATTATTAACTTTGACATTACATTATTCAAACTGTCTTTTAGAAAAGGTTTTTTCTATTAATTTTGAACATTTTGTAATTAGTCCTGGTGTCACACTTCATATTCCTCATGTCTTCAGATTTTTCGTTAATAATTAATAATAATTCATATGTTTCAGCATTTTGTTTAGTGTTTACAATTAAATTAATTAATAAATAATATTGTTTAACGTTTAATATATGTAAAAATGTATAATAATAATAATAATTAATAATTTTTTTTACTACCGGCCCGGCAATAAACCGGTACGAAAACACTGAAAACAAGAACCGGCCCGGTGCCGGACCGGTGGTTTACCGGCACCGGGGCGGATATTTCCCGGGTTATCATTGTTGACTGGACCGGTTCCGGGCCGGCGGTAATGCCGGTCTCACGCCGGCACCGGCAAGTCCGCCCTTGGTACCGGCCCGGTACCAAGCCGGTCGTTGATTTCTGCCTGGGCTATACCGAGAGACAGAGCCCCCGTTATAGAGAGCGCTCGTTATAGAGAAGATCGTTATAGCGAGATTTGAGTGTATATGTCAATAACTTTTTAATTCTAGGCCCTATAGAGTTAAAAAGTACAAGAAAAATGTTTATATACATGGCCATAATTAATGTTAAAATATGAATTTTTTATGCAGTAAGCAAAGAAAAATAAAAATGAAAATCCGTCGCTTACTTAAAAAAAGTTTATCAGTATTTTTTATTCTAATATATAAAAGATTGAATTACTTTTCAAAACAGTTAGAAAAAATTGTTTCCTACACAGCACCATCTGTTACTGTTTATTCGTTAGCTATGTAATGTTACTGTGTAAGACAACTGTAATGTTAAGGTAAACTTAAAATGTCCGTCATTCAGTAAGCTTACACAGTAAAGCTATGGTAAACTCTCAAGATAAGATCACTGCAAGCTTGACGTGTAAGCATACTGTGAACTTATGATGCAAGGTTACAGTAAGCTTTCAGTAACGTTGCTGTATGGTTTGATTACGAGGTAAGCTTTTAAAGTTGTTAATAAATAATTTAAAAAAATATTTATGGACAGTAGGTTTCTTTGGCACTTACGCACGGAAAAAAAGAAATTAGCTATAGTAGCAAACAAATGTTTGCTGTGAAATCTCTGAAAATTAGCTACCAAAGCTAACAAGTTTGCAGTGGGAGCAAAATTGTTAACTGTAACAGCAAACGTGAGTAAAAATTTATGGGAGTTTGCTGTCATAGCGAACTTGTTTGATCTCACAGTGAACTTTTTCGCTGTCCCTATTTCAACGAACAGGGTTTGCTGTGGCAGTGAAAAGTTCGCTGCCACAGCAAACCCTTTCTATGCGTGCGGATGAGCAGTAAGTTTTTTAAAACATTTCTACCAGAGATTTTTTTACATAAATGACAAAGTAGGTTAAATTGTGATGAACAACTTGTTGCTTACAGTAAAGTAATAAATTAATTTTTTTGACATGTAAGCAACAATATAACCATACCGAAACCTCACCTGATAAGTTCACAACACGCTTACATAACTAGTTCACAGTGACCTTACTCTGTAAGCTTACCGTGACTTTACTATGTAAGCCTACCATCGCACAGTGGGCCAGGAGAACCTGTTCGGTGGCCAAAAGTCAATTTATATTTCAAATGGCCTGAAACTTGTTACTCGGGGGTTTTTGAGGTCGCTGATTACGAATCTATTATTAGTTTTTAAAAATCCAAAATGGCGGATCCAATATGGCGGACGACTTTATTAAAAATTCATCACATCCACTTGAAACTCGATACTCGGTGGTTTTCGGAGTCGCTGATTACGAATCCATTATTAGTTTTTAAAAATTCAAAATAGCGGATCCAATATGGCGGATGTCTTTATTAAAAATTCATCAGATCCACTTGAAACTTGTTACTCGGAGGTTTTCGGGGTCGCTGATTACGAATCCATTATTAGTTTTTAAAAATTCAAAATGGCGGATCCAATATGGCGGATGTCTTTATTAAAAATTCATAAGATCCACTTGAAACTCGTTACTCGAGGGTTTTCGGGGTCGCTGATTACAAATCTGTTGTTAGATTTCAAAAATTAACAATTCCGGATTCAAGATGGCGGATGTCTTTATTAAAAATTCATCAGATCCACTTGAAACTCGTTACGCAGAGGTTTTCGGGGTCGCTGATTACGAATCCATTATTAGTTTTTAAAAATTCAAAATGGCGGATGTCTTTATTAAAAATTCATCTGATCCACTTAAAACTCGTTACTCGGGGGTTTTCGGGGTCGCTGATTACGAATTTAATGTCAGATTTGAAAAATTTATTCTGGCCGTTTTAAGAAGGTAAACGATACGCAATAAAATTAACAGATTTTCTTATAATTGCATATCTAGGGGTTTTTAATGTTGATAATTTTAAACCTCATATTTAGGCTTTAAAAATAAAAAGGTTTAATTTATCTGCAGTTAAAAAACTCGTCCACCACATTAGATACGTCATTTTGAATTTTTAAAAACTAATAACAAATTCGTAATTAGTGACCCCGGAAACCCCTGAGTAACGAGTTTCAAGTGGATCTGATTAAGGGGGGTGCCTACTTTAGAAGGCTTAAAAAAAGCGCTTTTTAAGAATTTTTTTTGGGAAGGAGAAAAATAACTTAGACTTCCGGGCTTTTTGAGATGTTTTTGTACATATTTAAAGCATTTGTGATAAAATTTTTGACATGAAATATTAAAAAATAGATTAGTTAAAATTAATTGTTGATAGTGGTGCACATCTGGACTTAAAAAATGGTGGGCACGATATAGACCGCAATTCTGGTTTGAAACATAAAAATAAAGAAAAATTTTAAAGTTTACGTATGTAGTTTCTATTTGAACTTAAAAAAAATTCCAAAGAAATAGTGAAATTCGATAATTTTGAGTGATAAAAACAGAAAAATCATTTTTTGAAAAAAAATAATGACTTTAACTAGTTCTCAAAATTGTTAAAAAAAAATTTTTAATTTTTTTTTAGTTTAAGTAGAAGAGGGATTACTGAGTAAAACAAGACATCATTTATTAAAATCGGTCGAGGCAGTTTCTGTCAATCCTGCCTACGAGTTAGTAAATTTCGTAAAAAGTGAAATTCGAGAAAACGCGCTTTAACTTTCGCGCTACCGACGGGTCACCTGGCGGGTGGCCAAGCAATTATTAATGTTATAAATGTGCTCGAATTTTGCATAAAAAAATCGCGATTTTAAGTCACTGAACAAAATTTTATCTACTTTCGAAAAATAAAAAAATACATTTTTTTACATTTCCTCTAGTTTATTTATAACAATTCAACAATTGGTTGTAACCTTCAATGTTTTTTAACTTAACTTTTTACACTCGACAAAAATCAACGAAAAATATGAAAAATAATTTAGATTGGCCTCTAAAACCTTAGGTACATATTCTTGGATGTATTTTCTAACGATTTAAGCAAAAAAAATTGATTTTTTTACCATGTAATGTAGGCTCCCCCCTTAATTTTTAAAAAAGTCATCCGTCATATTAGATCCGCCATTTTGAGTTTTCAAACTCTGACATTAGATTCGTAATCAGCAACCTCAAAAACCTCTGAGTAAAAATTTTTAGCCACTTTTGAATGGATGTTGATATTGTAGACAAGCTTTTCCTAATCTTATTCACTACGTATATTGTGACTCAATCATTGACTTTAATATTTACAAGTTTTAGTAAACAAATGAATTTGTGGTAAAATGTGCCACTTTTTCTTAAAATACGTATAACAAAGAATACATACATATGCGAAACTTTACAAAATCTTGGGGAACTCCGGGGAACTCTTAAATCAAATATTATTTTTCACGCAACTTTACTTAATTTCTTACTTCTATGCTTATAAAATTAATCGAAAATAAATTATACTGTATGGCGGAAATTTTAAGTTTACCTTAACTTTACAGTTATCTTACGCGGTATTTCTCACGTAATAGAGTGTAATACAGCATTATTACGTTAGTGTAATACCACATAATCAGAGCTAGGTAAAATGGTTTTTAAAATGGCATTTCGTTTTTTCATGGAAAAACACTGCTTAAAATGTCATTTTAAATAGGTTTTTAAAACCATTTTACCAAGCTGTACATTTAATATAGAAGTAATATCCTGTAATAATTGGTAATACCATGTTATAGTTCTGTAATAGCCTATATAATACGTACAATAAAAGGATAATTGGGTGTATTAGAGTGTACACCTTTTTAACAAGTAGTTACACCCTCGGATAATATCAAGTAATATAATATATTAAGGGGTCTACCTACTTTACTGCCGTTTTTATTTAAAAACAATATCTCCATTTTTGTTAAAAATTAGTTTTTTATACCTTTGGATTAGTAAAAAATAAACAAATTTTTCTATTCTAATTAGAAATATTAATTTTAATTAATTTTTGAGTTAATTTTACTAAAAAGCATTATTTACGTTGATTTCCAACGAATCCTGGTGTGAAATAACCTAACTGCTGACTATCTACAGGTCTGTAAGGATTTCAGGTCGTCTAACCAGTAATTTCCCGATGAACAAGGTGGGGGCTTCCCAGAATCTAGGTGGGCTCCAACAGACTAACGTTATAATCACAATGCTACTAAACTAGTTGAACACGCATGTTTTATTGTTAGTGATTTGTTGATTTGCTTTTGATAATTTAATTATTATTGATACTAATGCACCATACCAAATAAATAAATAGTTTAATTTAATATAATTATAAACCATAAATATTCATAAGTTAATATTTTTATTAATACAAAAAATGTATCAAAAAACATTTTTGTTAATAATGCGTTTCTGATTGCCTATAATCATTATAAACATTAATTTGTTAGAGTAAAAAAATATTCGTTGTTTCGATTTAGAAATTTTTGATAAAATAATTTTCATTGATGTGGGCCCTAAAAAATGGAAAGCCCGCAGATAGATCAATTTATTTATGAAGATGACCACGGTAATATCAAAGTTTTATTACTAACTATTAAATAAAAACTAAAATAATTAATTATTATTACTGTACACAACTTTTGTTATGATGAAGTGTCTTATATTAATAAGCCTATTTTTTCATTTATTTTACTATTTACACAGCACTCACTTTTTTATCCTCATAAAAATAAGTCAGCTGTCAAATACAATATATTTAAATATGAAATTAAAGATTTAATTCATCTTTTTTGGTTTATCGGCACTGTTATCCCAGGTGCGAATTTAAGTTGACCGTCAGAACTCTGGGCCATAGTTGACCCAACGGTTGGAAAAACTCTGTGAAACGTATTTTAAATGATTTAAACTTTCATGGTTGGCCGAACTCTAGGCCACAGTTGGCCCGACGTTTAACAAAATTCTGTAAAACACAGTTTAAATAACTTAAATTTTGTGGGGGCACCTGGTCGTGCCCACACACTTGCGCCAGTTTCCCCTCTGCGTTGAGTGTAATCGAAGAAGTGAGAGAATGAGAGAACAGCTACAGAGAGACTTGTGACTCGATATATCGGTCGGACGTGATGAGGAGTGAGAGAGGTGTGTAACCAAAGACTGACTTGTGAATAATTAATAAATAAATAATTTATATATACTTCTGAGGCCTATTAATTCTTCCTCAAAGAACACGATTGAGATTGTGGAGATCCCCAGCCGATTACCTTCATTCTCTTAATATTTGATCTTACCTAACCTCAATCTGCCACGAGGTGGAGGACATATTCTCCATACTTTCTTAGTCGGACGACTCTGGGCCACAGTTGTCAAAACTCTGTAAAACGCAGTTTAAGTGACTCATACTTTCTTGGTTATCAAAACTCTGGGCCATGGTTGGCCCAACAGTTGTAGCTTTTATAAATATTTAACCCATTGGCTGTCGACGAGATTTCCACTGTTTTACCCAAGAGTGTTGTAAGTTTTTTTATTTTTATTATTATGAAACTTGGTATCCAAGCAAATCCATACAATTTTGCTCCATGATTCTATCACATTGAAGTCGCCATTTTGAATTTTGAAAAACGGACCTCGGATTCGTAATCAGTAACCCCGAAAACATCCCGAGTAAAGATTTTCAGGTAAATTGGATCAATTTTTCAAAATAATGTTTGACATATTAAATCCGCCATTTTGAATTTTGAAAAACTAACGCCAGATTCGTGTTCAGCGACCCCGAAAACCCCCGAGTAACCATTTTCAAGCGAATCCGATCAGTTTTAAAAAATTGTCCGCCATATTGGATCCGACATTTTGAATTTTGAAAAACCGACCTCGAATTCCTAATCAGCAAACCCGAAAACCCCCCGAGTCAAGAGCACTTTTGGCCAGTTTTAAATCCGCGCATATATGCGTCCGCGACAGTCAAGGGGTTAACGCTATATACTCCCATATAAGCGTATCATAGTGGTTAGCATATAAGACTTCAATGCGTTAGCTCTGTTAACATAAAAGTATCAAATTGCAACGAATTAATTCCAAAAACGTGGATTAAAAAAAATTGATCTTAAATTTTAGCATTAATTTGATCTACTCTGTAAAAACAAAGACTTCCTTTATGCCCGAAATTTGTCTTTGTTCAAGATGTAAACGGAATTAGACCATGTTGGCTGAATGTCAGTAATGATTAGAAGTTTAAAAAGAATACTCCCCTATTGATACAAGTAAGGTGTTAAATGGACTGAAATTTAACACCTTACTTGTATCAATAGGGAAGTATTCTTTTTAAACTTCTACTCATTACTGACATTCAGCCAACATGGTCTACTTCCGTTTACACCGTTCATATTTTTAAATTTTATTAAAATAAATATATATCACATTTAATTTCTTATTAAAAACAACAATTATAAAAACTATCAGTCGAAATTTCTCTCTTTAAGATATAGAATTAAATGCTAATGCACATATTATATTAGGTGAATTTAAGGTTATGAAATGTTTATAAACTTATTTATAATCGAATGAAAATATTAACATACAAACTCAACTTTCTGTCACATATTTTTATGATTATATTATATTATATTTATAATATAATATAAATATAATTTAATTATATTATATTTGAGACGTTTCACGTCAAGTGGACAATTGCTCTGCCCAAAAATCTAAGCAACAGAAATCGACTTATTATGGCTTAAAAAATTCATAGGCTCATATTCTTTCGAATAAAAAGTGGCGAATTCAAAAATTCAATATGGCGTACCCTCCACGCCATTTTTTGCATAAATTTTCCCATACTCAAAAAACAATTGTGTTAAATAATATTTGAAATTAATTGCAATTTACCAAAACATGACTGGATATTATGTATTCGGGGTCGCTGATTACGAATATAAAGTTAAATTTTCAAAATTCAAAATGGCGGATCCAATATGGCGGACAAAAATTTAATAATTGATAAATTCGCTTGAAACTCGTTACTCGGGGTTTTTTGGGATCGCTGATTACGAATATGATATTAAATTTTCAAAATTCAAAATGGCGGATCCAATATGGCGGACAAAAAAAAATTTTAAATGTCTAAATTCGCATGAAACTCGATACTCGGGGGTTTTTGGGGTCGCTGATTACGAATATGATGTTACATTTTCAAAACTCAAAATGGCGGATCCAATATGGCGGACAAAAAATTTTTAAATGTCTAAATTCGCTTGAAACTCGTTACTCGGGGGTTTTTGGGGTCGCTGATTACGAATATGATGTTAAATTTTCAAATTTCAAAATGGCGGATTCAATATGGCGGACAAAAAAATTTTAAATGTCTAAATTCGCTTGAAACTCGTTACTCGGGAGTTTTTGGGGTCGCTGATTACGAATGTGATATTAAATTTTAAGAATTCAAAATAGCCCATCTAATATGACGGCCAAAAATATTTAAAAATAGCTTAATTTTACGAATATTGCAAAATTGAAAGTGGTTCAGGTGCACTTGAGTACCTGTATATTTCCAATTTTCTCTCTTCTGTCACTTTAAAAGGGTGTGAACTTTGAATCTTTGTGACTGGAGGTGCTAAAGAAAATCTTCTATTGAGAAATCTCTTAGTTCTTTCGTGTTCTTTTTTATCATAATAAAAAATTTTATTGTTTTGTTATAATGTTTGGACCAATAGAAAAGACTCTCTGCAGTCAAAATTTCGTCCTCGGGGTTTCGCTTGCAAGCTAGCGCGTGTAGCTTTAAATATTTTTGACCGTCGCGTCATATTAGATGCGCTATTTTGAATTCTTAAAATTTAATATGACATTCGTAATCAGCGACCCCAAAAACCCCCGAGTATCGAGTTTCATGCGAATTTAGACATAAAAATTTTTTTTTGTCCGCCATATTGGATCCACCATTTTGAATTTTGAAAATTTAATATCATATTCGTAATCAGCGACCCCAAAAACCCCCGAGTAACGAGTTTCAAGCGAATTTATCAATTATTAAATTTTTTTGTCCGCCATATTGGATCTGCCATTTTGAATTTTGAAAATCTAAAATCATATTCGTAATCGGCGACCCCGAATACATAATATCCAGTCATGTTTTGGTAAATCGCAATTATTTTCAAATATTATTTAACACAATTGTTTTTTGAGTATGGGAAAATTTATGCAAAAAATGGCGTGGAGGGTACGCCATATTGAATTTTTGAATTCGCCACTTTTTATTCGAAAGAATATGAGCCTATGAATTTTTAAGCCATAATAAGTCGATTTCTGTTGCTTAGATTTTTGGGCAGAGCAATTGAGCCTTCCAATTCTATAACTCGCCCGACGCTCGGAGACACGCGCTAATACCAGTCGGGTAGCAGTGATAGGCCCAGAGGCGCTCACTGATACCCGACTGGCATTAGCGCGTGTCTCCGAGCGTCGGGCGAGTTATAGAATTGGAAGGCTCAATTGTCCACTTGACGTGAAACGTCCCATTTATATTTATAAATATAATTTATATATTTGTAATGATCTCAGATTTTGCCAATAAGGATTTGCTCGCCGGATGGAGTCCGGGTCTCTAGTTTGGTAAATTCTATCAATTTACAGTGACGCAAGCGCCATCTATTATAAAGACTAATTTAAGAGAAATTTGTGAACAGGTAAAATAAAAATAATGAAACATAATTTAAACCTTCGAAAGTAAATATATTTAACAAAAAAATAAAAATAGAAATTATAACAAATTTAATAATTAACAAATTAAATAGAAATCATGAAATTACAATAAAATATAAAAAAATAATAAAACTGACTCGATACAATGCAAAAAATTAATAAAGAAAGAAATTATAAAATTTGGATAATAAACTAAAATTTAGAATTAAATTACAATTAATAAAAAAATAAAATATTTAAATAAATGAAAATTTAATAATAACAAAAATAGAAAATCTAGGCGCGTCCGCCATTTCACTCCTTCACACCGAATCATTCATTGTCGTTCTCGTTCTGGTTCGGACTGTAATAAAATTTACCCTGTTATTTTAATTAAAATTACAAAATCGTGACACCGAAAATTACTGGGTTGATTCTAGAAATTAACCCCCAATTACGCGCGCGGACGGAAACTAGGGTCGTGCACGCTAGGTCGAAATTTAAGAAATTATCGAAAAAGAACTAGATATCGAACTACGGTCGATATTCTTGCCCGTCGCGAAATTAGTGTAAAAATCTTGTATGTTCTGGACATCCTGACCTGATTAGCTCCTCAAGGCCAAGTTGTCCAGGTGTTTGTGTCATATCTGTTGAACGATTAGCTCCTCGGTTCAACAGGGGAAATTATGTAATTGTGTGTGTAAAAGGATGGTAAAAAATAACATGGATGTCTCAACGTCCCGGGTTAGCGCCCCACGTTCAGTTGAGACAAAAGGTGGAAAAGGGTACAAAGCATACACGGTGGAGCTCCACACGGTCTACCTTGCACCAGGTAAAAATTATTATTTGAGAAAGCGAAGGGTGTTACAGAGACTCGTTAGCTCCCGAAGTCTCTATACAACTCCTTCTAGGAATTTTTTGGAGAGCCGGTGAACAGATTAGCTCCTCATGTTCACCAGCTCTTCCGAAGGAAATCATCCCTTGGCCAGGATTAGCTCCTCTCTGTCCAAGGAATAGATCGAGGGTAGGAAAGGACTGTGAGCTGCTGTCGGTCGGCCTCGGAGCAAGCCCCGAGTCCGGTCGTAGGCAGACTGAGTGAAACGAAATGTGCAAGCAAGTATATAGATCGCTGGCTCTCCTCAGGTATGACGAGAGGTAAGAGCGACCTACGTCATGCGCGGCGGTGAGTGCACCATCGGTACTACTCTCTCGTCAGCCAGGCAGTGAGCACAGCAATATATATAGATATATTAAATGTATAGAAATGAAATGAATGAATTCGACGCGGAATAAATTTGAATTTAAAAATTATGTTCAACATTACATATTATTAATGAAACACGAGTCAAAAGTAAGCCGACAAACCGGTGACGCGACGCGCTTTTTAGACTTTTCACGTTTGCAAATTATGTCCTTCGTGACGTCACAATTAACTGTTTCAGCCTCGCCAGACTTACAGTCAGCTGTAGGCCTACCTTATTAGAAGTTAATTTCATATAACTTTTCATTAATACCATTTGATCTGAAATTAAGTCCGGTGTACTACAAATAAGTTACAAAATGAGTTTTATTTTAGTAAGAGTACAACTAACTTTAATTTTCAGTTAGTTTTTATGATTAAATAAAGTTGTTTGCTTAAGATAAGTTAAAAATTAAAACTAGCCACCATTAAATTTAAGACTTTGTTTTTACTGTGTACTTTAGTGTCAATTTGATACTTTCAAGCGAGCGTTAGATATTTTCTGATGTTCCTGATAATAACAACGTGTTAATTTTATAAATAATTTTTTACTCTTGCTGTTACACTGCAAAAACTGATATCTCACAAGTGTCTCAAAATGAGTTGTTTTAAGCGTTTACACCATTGAGATACAAAATCTGTTTTATATTGAGATATTTAATTTCATTTTGTGTCTCATTTTGAAACATTTAACGTAACTCAATTTGTATAAGATACATAAAACGTTTTCTCACCGTGAGACGGATACTCGAAACACATAACGTGTCTCAAAATGCATTGCTAAATGTGTAAAACACTCAACGTCTTAAAATTAGACACCTATCTGTTTCAAATATGGGGACAAAACGTCTTAAAATGAGACACTTGATTTTGCAGTGTACGATCTATTTAAAGTTGGGACGGCTATGGGATAAGTTGTCGGGCCAACAGTCGTTGCTATTAAACGGTGAACCGTCAGGTTATCATTTGTATGGTTGACCTAACCTCTGGCACGAGAAAGTAGACCGACATTCTATAACCCTGTAAAAAAAGTATTGGAAGGTACGGGATTTCGCATTGCGAGTGCCAACCTGCCAATGTGGTATTCGCGAAATAGCGCATTAGGTATCGTGGTGAATGCGGAAATCAAGGGGTCCCAAAACTTGCAAGTTTTAAGCTTTTAAAAAAAGAAAATACGTGACAAGAGTTAATAATTAGTGTCAGTGGATCAAAATACAAAGTTAAAGGAATGAAAAAATACTAATAGTGAGTGTGAAAATGAAGTTTAAAAAAAATAAGGTAAGATTAACTATTAAATATGAGTCCAATGCGGCAGAGGCTTTTTGCGGCGCATAATCGGTATATAGTTCGCGCAGTGCAGCGGCGCTCTCTTCTTTACCAACAGCGGATTCTTTCTATTCAAATGGTAATTTTAAAAATAATGAAAAATAATATTAACTAAAAGTTGATAATGTATTTCAATCAATAGAAAATGTTGATAAATTTAATATTATTAACGTCCCAACGTTGGAACATGATTAAGTAATAAAGAAATAATTGTTTATTATTTTTAAGTTATATAACAATAGAAAAGATTTTGATGGATATCTTGGGCCAATATCATATGAATATTTTTCTAAGCAGTGAAAGAGT
Organism: Leptopilina myrica (nomen nudum); assembly: GCA_032872475.1. Lineage (NCBI taxonomy): Eukaryota > Metazoa > Arthropoda > Insecta > Hymenoptera > Figitidae > Leptopilina > Leptopilina myrica (nomen nudum). The sequence continues at coordinate 13,177,495 of CM065466.1, forward strand.
TAATATTTATAATAAAATTCAAATTTATTTTGTAACAAATATATAAGAAATTTAACAAATTTTATATATAAATTTAAATAAAAATTAAATTAAATGAAGTTTGGAATTGTCTTAGTAAAAGATGTGAAAATAATTGCATTTTGTAAGAATTCTTGAAAACCGAGGTTCAAAAAAAAATTTTAGAACAATTGAATTTTTGAAAGTGTTTAATTAACAAAGTGTAAAAAATGTTAACTTTCGTCAAATTTTAATAAAATAAGATTTATATTTTCGATAATTTTGTATAAATTTTTGGGACAATTCGAAATAAAATCAATGAATTTTTCAACATTTTGGTACATTTAATTGAATAAAACGAAATTGTATTTTAAACATGATTAAAAACCATTTTTTGGAGTTATACTCCATTTTGAAGTGCTGCCATTGGTTGCCAAACGAGGATTTTGCATGTACGTATAAAGAAAAAGTCTATGCCGCATTGGACTCATATTTAACAGTTAATCTTACCTTATTTTCTTTAAACTTCATTTTCACACTCACTATTAGTATTTTTTCATTCCTTTAACTCGTATTTTGATCCACTGACACTAATTATTTACTCTTGTCACGTATTTTCTTTTTTTAAAAGCTTAAAACTTGCACCGCATTGGGACCTCTTGATTTCCGCATTCACCACGACACCCAATGCTCTATTTCGCAAATACCACATTGGCAGGCTGGCACTCGCAATGCGAAATCCCGTACCTCCCAATACTTTTTTTTACAGGGTTGTGATTGTGATTGAAACACTAAAATAAAACTTTGAAATTGTTTTGTAATTTATTGGTAGGTTGCATAAATTTGAGGTTATATAACTGAGAGTCGAATAGATAAATGAAAATTCATTCACCTATGCTGAAAGCTTTTTCTATCCACGTACATTAAAGTTAATGCATCCATGTGCATGAATTTTAGTTAGGAGTGGTAGAATTTTCAATCATGTGTTCTTTAAATTTCTTATGTATATTAAATGAAAAAACTTTAACTATATTTGCATTAAACAAGGGTTACACAACCAAACCTTGAATTTTATTCAGTTTAGATTATTTTAACAGTGTAGTAACTTTTGATTGAATGCAAAGTATGTATTAGAAAATTTTTATTTTATCGTATTTTTTCTAGTGAAATTAGTGTTTTAAATTTCTAAATATATGTTTTAGTTAAAATTATTATATTATATTTTTGAAAATATTTAAGTCATGTAAGGGCAAATCCTTGAAGTCCCATTTCATTAATTAGCAAAAATTTCTAATTCCAAACAACACAAATTTTTATACACTAACAAATTAATTGTATAATATATAATTGCAATTGATAGAATCTGACTGATAACCCGGTAAGAAGCGTAGAATAGAAAGGAATTCAATTTCCAGAAAATATGCTAGAAAACGAGAATTTTGAATTATTCTAAATACGCGAATTTACCTTTGATCTCTATTCCACGGGAACCATCAAATTTAAAAAAAAAATGTTCGACGATTAAATCTGAAATGTTTATTCGTTTCAATTGACTGCATCGAATTTTAAAAGCGCATTAAAAGGAGTAAAATTTTGACAAACTATTTTAAAAAGCCTAATTTTTCTAATTGTCTGTAAGAGCTCCTCTAGTTATTGTCTTAAAATAAAACACAGTGACAGTTATGATTCGCGTCGTGTGAATTTCATTGTCATTTCAGTGCTAAACAGCAAAACTATTAAAATTGAATATTAAAACTAGTGACAATATGGTTAAAAGACGCAAAGTTCTTACGATCAAATATAAAATGCTCTTATTGAAAGAAATTTTCAAGTGTTAAATATTTAAGTTAAGTTTTGAAACCTAACCTCACTTTTTAGTTGAATCTTGAGTGGTAGTGAGTTGATTCAGTTGAATAGAAATTTTTATTGATTTGCTGTACTTTCTCATTCTTTTTAATGCGCGATTCATATTTTTGTGAAGTCAATTCAGTATAATAGACTTTTCAGAAATTTTGGTGGTTTCTGTGGAATAGAGCTCCGAGGTAAATTCGCCTATTAAGAAGAAAACAACTTCTTAATTCTTTTCTATTCTTCACTTCGTACCGGGAAGACCATGAAACTTTTAAACCGTATTTTTAATCAGAAGAATTTAAATATTATAAAAGAACTAATTTCATAAAATAGTTATTCCATAACCTTTATTAAGACACATATAAAGCAACGTGTGCATTTTATCAAAAAATTTTCGTATTTATTTATCATAAAATTGTAATATAGCTAATTCAACGTTTAGAAAGAAAACAGACAGCATTTGAGCTAAGAGAATAAAAGTGATAATTATATGTGGGTCAGAATTTTCCAAATGGATCACTTAAAACTAAAAAATTTTCTTTTTAAACCAAAATCTTTTTTTTTACTCCTCCCAGATAGCACGACTTCTTGCTCTTATGTGGGATTCTTAGATAAATAATTTAAAATATTGTATTAAAAGTCACAGAAGGGAATCCGCACATAAAACGTGAATGAGGTTAAAATCGAAATAATTAAAAAGGTTGATTAGAAAAGGTTAAAACTTAGATTTTATTTCAACACCAAAAATACGTGTGTTACAAGCGTGGTTCCAGACGCAACAATGAAAATGGTCGCGAACACACATTCCGTAATTTGGCGCGTGTACAAATTTGAACGTACCCGCGCTTGCTATCTCACTCGCTGTGTGAGAGAAAGATTAGTCGCCCTGCGTGAGTAAGAAAACAGAAACCAAACTTATCCTGCTACGATCCCCACAGTACTCCCCCCAAGTGAAACGATTATTTTTCAAATTTAAAGAAAATTAATTTTCCAAATTCGAAAAAAAATCAACACAGTGAGGTTACGTGTTTGTGTGAATGCAGCTCGATGGAAATGTAACAATACCGCAAAATGGTTACTAAAAATTTTAACAAGAAAAAAAGTAATAATTATAACGTCGATCGACTATCTTTTACCATGGTAAGTCATAAATATAAATTAAATATCATATAAAAATTTTACTAAATAAATATTTCTCGCATGCTAATAATGTATAAATAAAAACAAATCGCTCAAATTAAAAATTATATATCGCAGTCATATCAGACTTTTATTATTGTCAATTTAGAATATTAATAACTAAAATTATTTTTTAAAAGAGACCTTTTTCTTATGTACATACGTGCGAAGCACTGGTCTCACATTTAAATTAATATTATCCTGTAAAGTCGAAGGTGCAGGATTTATTTGCTTTGTCGAATTAGAATTAGCTCGTGCATCGCTCGTTTGTTTATTAATAATTAAATTATCATTTCCCGCAAAAAATGCTGGCTTTAAATTTTCTACTGAGATTTATTTAGAAATCCCGTTAACTTCAACTTCAAAAACTCTGTCCGAAGTGCGTTTTATTATTTTGTGTGGGCCAGAGTAAGGACATTCGAGAGCTTTTTTGAAAGTACCGACTTTTATAAAAACATGAGAGCAAGTAAAAAGATCTTTAAAAAAGAATATCCTTCTTTTATGCTTATGTTCTACCGGTACTGGCTTTACCATCCTAATGTGTTCTCTGAATTCCTCCAAAAATATTTGTCTATCCGCGGAAAAATCCTCAGGTACGACAAACTCCCCAGGAATTATGAGGGTGGTTCCGTACAAATATTCGGCCGGCAATGCCCCTGAGTCCAAAACATTATTGCGCAATCCCAACAAGACCGTCGAAAGTGAATCAACCCATTTCGTGTCACTATGGCACATTATCGCGGCTTTAAGGTTGGGTCCACAATAACATAAATCGTCTCGATTTTGATGCGCAGTAAACAAAAATGTATGTACGCGCATCGAATCGTCTTGAAAGTCAAGACGATTTTTAGCTATTCTGGAATCAGCCTAAGGGTACGGTGCCATCGCTCGATTAGCCCATTGGCTGCCGGGTGATAAGGGGTAGTTTGAATTCTATTACAACCGGTTAATTTAAGCAACGCGGAAAAAATCCGTGACTCGAATTGGCTACCTTGGTCCGTTGAGAGCGTTTCTGGAGAATCAAAACGAGAAACCCAAGAATTAAAAAATGCGCGACAAACGGTTATGGCTTCGATATCCTTAAGCGGAATTGCCTCCGGCCAACGAGAAATTCGATCAATTAAGGTCAAGCAATACCTGAACCCATCGCATACTGGTAGGGGACCGATAATGTCCATATGGACGTGGCGGAACCGACTATCAGGTGCTACGAATTGAGACGGCAAAACAGTAGTGTGTCTTGACACTTTAGCACGCTGACAGTGTAGACAAGATCTACACCAATCTTTAATCTCCTTGTTCATAAATGGCCAAACATACTTCTTTCTTATTAGTCTATCGGTAATTTTTCCTCCAGGATGAGCGGAATTATGTATTAAATTGAAAATTCGTTTACGGAGAGAACGCGGAATATAAGGACGGACATTGTCTCCAGAAATATCACAAATAAGTGAAACGTTATTCCAGTCGAATCTTTTCAATTTCAATGACAAATTATTATCGTTAGAGATCAGTTTCAATTCCTCGTCATTTTTTTGAGCTTGAGAAAGCTCTGCTAACTCAATTTCTGTCGGAAAGGGGATCGCATCTGCACGAGATAAAGCGTCGGCGACGACGTTGTCTACGCCAGGAAGGTACTCGATCGCGGACGTAAATTCCGAGAGATATGAAAGCTGTCTCTGTTGACGGGGTGAGGCTTTTTCGCTGCTTTTCTGGAAGGCGTAAATTAACGGTTTGTGGTCCGTACAAATTTTAAATTCGTGACCTTCTAAAAAGTAGCGAAAATATTTTACCGATTCATAAATCGCAGTTAACTCGCGGTCGTAAGCGCTATATTTTGGTTGTGCAGAGTTAAATTTTCGCGAGAAAAAAGATAAGGGTCGCCATGCTTTATTCGTAAATTGTTCGAGAGTTGCTCCCATCCCTAGATCTGAAGCGTCGGTTACTAAACGCGTAGGTGCGCTAGGGGATGGAAACGCGAGCAAAATGGCTTTAGTAAGTGCGCCTTTGCTAGCTATAAATGCTTTTTCGGCCGCTGGAGTCCACGCGATTTCACGTTTATCATTTTTGCGCGTATCGTGTAGAAATGCGTTTAGCGGTTGTTGAAGCTGTGCGGCGTGAGGGATATTACGGCGATAAATATTTACCAAGCCCAAAAAACGTCGCAGATCCTGTATAGTATGAGGCTTCCCGAATTCGGTCATGGCCCGTATTTTTTCTGGAGTTGGCCTAAAACCGTCCTTGTCGAGTAAGTGACCGAGAAATTCTATCTGGTTTTGCCCGAAAATGCATTTCTTTAAATTTAATTTCAGAGAATATTCTTTTAAGCGATTGAAAACAATATCGAGATGATTCTCATGTTCTTTTACGTTGTGAGAAGCTATGAGAATATCGTCCAAATAAACAAAGATGAAGTCCAAATCGCCGAGAGCCCTAAACATGTACCTTTGGAATGTTTGTCCTGCGTTTCTTAACCCAAAGGGCATGAACAAGAACTCGAACAATCCAAAGGGTGTTGTCACAGCGGTTTTTGGAACATCATCTGGAAAAACGGGTATTTGATGGTATGCCGCGTGCAAGTCAAGTTTTGAAAATATCTTTCTACCGTTTAGGTTAATCGCGAAATCATGTAAATATGGTATCGGAAATTTATCCGGAACTGTTGAAGTATTTAATAATCTATAATCGCCACACACTCTCCACTGGCCGTCGTTTTTTAGAACCATGTGGATAGGAGAAGCGTGAGCCGCGCTCGAAGGTCGACATTTCCCTGATTCCGTTAAAGTTTTAAAATGAGCTTTTGCTACAGAATGTTTCTCAGGTGGAAGTCGACGCGGACGTTGAGCAATGGGCGGTCCTTTCGTCACGATGTGATGATATATACCGTGAATTATATTATTCCCCTGTTGTGTTAAATCCAATATTTCCGGATATTTACTTAATATGTTAAAAAAAGGTAAAGATTTATCAATAGAGCTAATGTCAGTGACCGAAGCTATTTTGAAATACCCAATCGCGTTAATGCCGGAATTTAAATCAATGATTTTACGTTTTTTTAAATCCACCGATAATCCAAAATACGTCAGGAAATCGGCCCAGATTATGGGGTATGGAACCGAGGCTATGCAAAAACTCCAACATAAATTCCGACCAAGTCCGAAATCAATGGATAATTTTCGAGTTCCGTATGTATTTATCAGCGAGTTATTCGCGGCATAAATGACATAATCGAAAACTTTGATGTTGGTCTGGGAATTTACTGGAATTATTGACAAATCCGATCCGGTGTCAATTAAAAATTTTAATCCGGTTTTACGATCTTGAATGTGTAATCGTTTAGAAGAAGAAATATCATCAATAGTATTTACTTGACGCGGCTGTTTTAGTTTCCCGAGGAAGTACCAGCTTGAAACGTGCACGGTGGAACGCACTTATGAGCTTTATTACCGAATTTCTCGTGATAAAAGCATAATTGACTATGATTTCTCGGGTTGTTATTTTGATTGTATGTCCCTTTTCTTACATTTGGATTTTTATTAAAATTATTGTTATTATATTTTTTATTGTTGGACGACTTACTCCTGTTCCGATTATCGTAGGTACCGGGACACTGAGACGGACGAAATCTGTTTGGAGCGGAAATTGCATCAATTTTATCGGACAACGTCTCGATCATTTTCAATAATACGTCGCGGGAATTTTCTGCTGCGACTGCAGCGACGTGAGAAGTACTACTTTGATCCGCGGCTTCCACGAAACGATCCGCTAATTCTGCCAATTTATCGATTTCTTTAACTTCGCTTAACGCTAGAGCAGCACGACAATTGTTAGGCAATTGTTCCAAAAAACTGTTTTTAAAATTTCGTCCCCGCATTTACCTTGACTAAGTATTCTAATCCGGTTCAGTATTAATGAAGGTTTTCCTTCACCCGATAACTCCCCTTTTAACAGCTGTCTTAAACGTGCCTCGGATGAAATTGCAAAATTAGAGATAAGACGTTGTTTAATTTGTTTGTAAATATCTACCGGAGGGGTTGCTTGGGTAATTATATCACTTACAACCATTACTGTTTCAAGATCCAGAGCAGCCAGTACTGCCCCAGCCTTGGTCTTTTCCGTGAAAACTCCCGCATAATCGAAAAGCAATTCAATTTCCGCGAACCATACGCTCGGTTCTTTATGAAAAAAACCTGGCAACTTTAACATCTGCCGAAACGTACGGTTTCTTCTGGGGGCATCGACGTCCCCCCCTCATGTTCGGAACCATCGTCAGTAATGTACTCGTCACTTGCCACGTTTGCCATCGTTATTAGAAATAAACTCAGTAGAACAATGCAATAAAAAAAGGATATACTTTCTGAACTAAAATTTAAACTAAAAAATATTAAATATTATCTCTCGAATAGATTATAAAATGTTTCGAAATAAAGTGGAATTTACATTAATTTATTTAATAAAATTTCACAAAAGTGAAATCAAGTATTTCAAAAATTGAAAAATAAAAATTTATTCACTCAAAAAAATCGTTAAAATTTTCATATTTAAATCGAAAGAGCAATGCACTAGCAAATCAAATTGTCAGTTTATAAATTAAGATAAAACAAATGTTGAAATTTGAATACATACGACATGGACGCTATTACCAAAAAAATAAAATAAAAAGTTCCTAACAGAGTATGTTAAACCAGGGAGCAAAAGCAAAAAAATGTTTTATTTCATTTTTTGAAAGAATTTAAAAAAAATTAAAAAAAGAAAGAGAGAAGAATGAGAAAAAAATTTACATATAAATTGAAATTGAAAAGACTAGTTAAATATCACAGTTTTTGTAAAAAAGAATAAAATTACAATTTTAGAAAAAAAATTTGAAATTAAAAAAAAAATGACTTAAGTCAATCGTTCATAAAATCCACACCGAAGAAGGTCGGGAACCACTTACGTTATACTCACAAAATTATAATGAACCCGACATACACAACGGAAGGTGATGCTCCTGTGAATATGTTCCTAGAACGCTTTCTGACTGCTTCCAACCATTGATGTCGAGAATGAAACCAGCCTTGGCGCCTTATGGCTTGTTCAGTGTTGTCGATTAGAGGTGGAACAGCATATGAAATTTTTTTTTAAATTACTGGAAGGAAAACTGTTACTGCATCAGGTAAAAAAGAAGCGTTACGCACCTGTTGCATGGGCTCAGAATATTCTGCCCATGCGCTGTTTTCCAAAGCGTTTATTTAAAAAAATTTCAGCTTTTCAGGAAGCGGGTGTCTACTGCTTCGCGTCAGGAACGATTAATCCATCAGTTGACAGAGAAAAAAATGGTAAATGGCTTCGATGAAGCGTCATAAAAAAATGTCCTTGTTGAGGATAAATAGGATGTTCCTTAAAGCATGTTGAGCATCCTCCTAAGCGTCCAATGTTGGCTGGAACCAGGCTGTGAAACAATGAGTGCTAACTCAATTTTTAATATCTCATTTTTATAAAAAAAATGAGAAGGAAAACAATATTTTGGAAGGTGGATTTTATTGAAAGTGAAAAATTTAAGTTAAAATTGGTAAAAAGGAAGAACAGTGTTGAAGCGAAAATGATGCCGTCTCCACTGGTGTACAATGGCGTGGCGTCTCTTTCGATTTTTGTCCTCGCGTGCGACGAAATCACGTCGGGGTCACCAATGTGGGATTCTTAGATAAATAATTTAAAATATTGTATTAAAAGTCACAGAAGGGAATCCGCACATAAAACGTGAATGAGGTTAAAATCGAAATAATTAAAAAGGTTGATTAAAAAAGGTTAAAACTTAGTTTTTATTTCAACACCAAAAATACGTGTGTTACAAGCGTGGTTCCAGACGCAACAATGAAAATGGTCGCGAACACACATTCCGTAATTTGGCGCGTGTACAAATTTGAACGTACCCGCGCTTGCTATCTCACTCGCTGTGTGAGAGAAAGATTAGTCGCCCTGCGTGAGTAAGAAAACAGAAACCAAACTTATCCTGCTACGATCCCCATACTTAGGCCACTGTGAGGACATCTGTAGGGGTTTTAAGGTTTACCACATAAGTCCGATGTAGACATAAAGTAGTCTAAAAATTTCCGCATTTCCAGAAGATTACATATGGATCATTCCATAGCTAGAAGAACTTTTGAATCACAGATTTTGTTTTCGACAAATTTGTTAAAACCATTATTTTTTAAAGTTGTTTTTTTCATGAAGGGAATAACCAAATTTCATAAAAAAATATTTTTATTAAAGCTTGGAATGTCCATAAAAATTACCGCAATTTGTAAAGATGTGTTTTTTATATTTTTGAGAAATTAATTTTTGAATTTTTGATTGCTCGGCTCAGGCCATACGGCTTGCCTGGCAGCGATTGCAAGCAGTTCAAACTTCCTTCTATGAAAAATTCAAAAATTAATTTCTCGAAAATATCAAAAAACACATCTTTACAAATTGTGGTAATTTTTAAGGACATTCCAAGCTTTAAAAAAATATTTTTTTATGAAATTTGGTTATTCCCTTCATGAATAAAAACAACTTTAAAAAATAAATGTTTAAACAAATTTGTCAAAAAGTTTAAAAAATTAATTTTTAATAAAATATTATTAAAATGCAGTACATTTTCTTCAATTTTTATTTAAAACATTTTTTTCTAGGACCAATAGTTTACAAGATAAAAATTCTTTTAGGCTTCGTCCATAAATTACGTCACACTTTTCAGGGGTGGGGAGGGGTTCTATGAAAATGTGACTAATTGTGACAAAGGGGAGTTGAGGACCTTTTATTTTGTTATGTCACACTTTATACTCTACTTATTATAATGAGAAAATTGTAATAAATAAAAATATCAAATATATTTCTTGTTTTTAAAATATAAAAAAATGTATTAATTATACAAGTAACTTTATTGGGTGTTCTTCCGAATAAGGGGGACCTCCGATTTTAATAAAAGTTGGTATACCAAAAATAATAATAATAAATAAATAATAATGAAAATTAGCGCAAATTTGATGTTCATGGTGAAAACCATAAAAAAACCATAAAATTGTAGTTTTTTGCGTATAATTCGTAAAAAACGAAGGATAATAAATACCAGAATGATTTCAAACAAGAGTTTAAATTTCGCGCCGATTTCGCCCAGTATAGGTTAGTTTTCGCTGTTATATTGAGAAAAAGAAAAAAGCAAGCATTGCCGTGTATTCTCCGTTTCCTCCGCCGGTAGGTATAGTGGGGGAAGAATTGGCGGCGTGGTGGGGTAGAATTTCCGCCGCCTGCTGGCATCCCTGATTTACAGGTTCATGTACAAGATGTTGCACAAAATCTTATACAAGTACACATTCTTGTACATGATCTCGCACAAGAAATTGAACATGAACCTTTATTCAAAAGCGAAAAAAATTTACATTTGCAAATACACATTCTTGTACAGAATCTCGTACAACAAATTGTACACTCAGATGCATTAATGTTTTCCTTCCGGTTTGACGGTATTGTGTAAAATCTTATGATTTCTGTCAAAATGTTTTCAGTTCATGACATATGACAACATTCGTATGCCACGAACTAAGAATATTTTATAGAAATGACACAACTTTTCAAAATTCCTTTAAACCGGAAGGACAACGTTAATGCATCTGAGTGTACATGAACCTTATTGTTCGAAATCGAGAAAAATTACTTGTGCAAGTTTTTGTACAAGATCTTGTGCAACGTCTCGTATAAGAACTTGTTTCAATTTCTTATGCTGAAATTGTACAGTTTCATTGACACAAATGGTATAGTTTCCTGTACAAGATATTGTACGGGAATTTTCAGTAGGGTTACGTAATTGTGTGCCCTGATTACGAAAATCATAGTGAAAATTGGCGACTAGATCATCTTTATGGTAAAAACCATAAAAACACCATAAAATGTGGTTTTTTGCTTTTAACTCGTTGGATTGGATTAATCGTAATTTTTTGTGTTTATAAATATTTGTAAATTTTTCTCTGCTTTTATATTCTGAAAAATCCAAGGTGAATGACTCCCTTCTCCTCCATATAAAAGCAGAGTACAAATATTAATAAAAATATTTTTTTATGAAATTTGGTTATACCCTTCATGAAAAAAAACAACTTTAAAAAATAATTATTAAAACAAATGTGTATAAAAGTTTAAAAAATTATTTTTTAATAAAATATTATTAAACTTCAATACATTCTCTTCACTTTTTATCTAAAACCTTTTTTTGCTAGATCTTAATTAATTATTAAATTCAATTAGAGATGTTAAAAGTGTTGATCAGTCATTCGTAATTAATGAAAGGACGTTAAAAACTTTTTTTGATTCTTCTGATCATATATTTTTTTATTCAGTTTAACTGAGCTTTCACTCTACGACGTAGAGCCTCTTCAGAGCATTACAAACTGTATATATTTATGTTTGTTAACAATTTGTTATGTAAAGTTTTTATATTTTTATATTTATATATTTGAATGAATCTTAACACATGATTAGTGAGTTTTGAGGTTATCTTTATATGGCGCGTTTGTGAAAGACTTTTATTTAACATTTAAAATTTTTTCACAGTTTGTAATGCTCTAAAGAGGCTCTGCGTCGTAGAATGAAAGCTTAGTTAAACTGAATAAAAAAAATATATGATCAGAAGAATCAAAAAAAGTTTTTAACGTCCTCTCATTAATTATTAAACTTCATTACATTTTCTTCACTTTTTATCTAAAACATTTTTTTCTAGGACCAATATTTTACAAGATAAAAATTCCTGAAAAAAGTGACCAAAAAGTTTATTTAACAATATCTTGCAAAATAATTAAAATTTTGTAAAATCCTTGAGTGTACTTTATAAGCACGCTAAACACAACAAATTAACCAAGTGTAAGCAAAATCTACGATTCAAAAGTTCTTCTAGCTATGGAACGCTCCTATTATAAGGTGTAAATAAATTTAAAAAACTTAATACTTCTAGACTTATAAGCTACTAAAGAAAATTCTACAGTTACAAATCAAAAATCTCGAAAATGCATAACACGAAAATTTAGTCCATTAAAAAAAAGAAAAAATACGTATTTCTTTTTCTCTATACACATTAAGGAAAAATAAATTTAACCAAATTTTTAAGTCATAGGTCAATCATATGTGGAATTTTCCATATATATTTTTTTATTTATTTTGTCAATTTTTATTTTTTATCATCCCATATTTTCAGAATAATATTAACAATGATAAAGAATTGTTAAGAAAAAACATGTGTTCTGCACTTTGTAATCTGTAATATTCTGTAATACTCCGTAATATTTATCCTGTATCATTGTATAATACTCGCACTCAACCATGTGGAATAAATAAGAACTTCAAAACTGCGCGCGCATAAAAAATTAAAATTATTTCAGCCATTAGCGACCGTCATCATGTTATTTTCACAACCAATTACTATCTCTACCAAATTTAAAACAAATATATATATATAAGCGATTCCATGTCAAGTGGTGAAGTCCAGGGCACCTTAAAGATGAAAAACCAATAGGTTTCAAAATTTTAAAACCACCTCCCCCCTTTAATTTTGAAAATACATAAAACCGACAAAAAGGGCCCTTTGGTAAAAAAGACGATTTTCTTATTAATAAAACATTTTTTTACAAGGTTCATGATTGGAAACGATTTTATTGTGTCATTTGAAGATAAAGAGAAAAATTAAACTTTGTGACGATGTGAATTTTCACTTGATTCATTTCTGTTGAAAATTCTGTATCGTCGCGCCATCCGTCGGAAAAGCCCCGAGTTGACAGGCCCAATTATCATGGTAATTGAGAAAAAGCTAGCGCCGCCGGCTGACCCACTAGTAGTGGCCAAAGCAGGTCGCGCGGCTAGCTAGCAAAAGAAAGTGGTGGATGGCGGGGCCAGTACTACTTTTGGAGAACGAGAAGAAGAAGACGAGCCACGAGGAAATTCGAGACGCTACATGTGTTCTGTACTTTCGCCGCCATAATGGAAAAATCTGTCGATCGTGCCGGTACGCCAGTATTTTGCTATCGAGGAATTTTCGAGTTTTTCTTGTAGTTTTCGTTTTCGAGTGTGTGAGCCGAGGTGATAGATTGTGAAGTGTGAAACTCGTGGATATTGTTGGAAATAAATATTGTGATTCCTGGTGAAGGTGGTGCAAACTTTATTGTTTATGCTCCCAAGTCTTCCCTCACGGAGTTCCAGGACGCCAACGAGACAGCCAGGCAAGGGAGGTCATCGAGAGAGATTGCTAAGCCGTGTCATCGTGGGTAAGTCGTTTTGCCAGTATAGTGCCAGTCGTGTCCTGCCGTTGGCTTTTCTGCTGCGAATTTTGTTTAGACAGAATCTCCTCTGAGCGAGAGAGAAACTCAGAGGTTAAGAGTTTGAGTTTGTTTGGGCCGAGTCGAGTATAAGTTTATTAATTAATCTTTAAAAATTAATTGGCGCCTGACGGCGGAATTGGCCCCAACGTAAGGGCAAAGCTCGAACCGAGACACGACTATTAATAATTTATTGTACATTGTGTGTTAATTGTTGCCGGAATTCTGAAATTTTTCAATAGCCAGAGCCAGACAAAAATTTATTTTTGTTATCAATAGTCGAAAAATTCAGAATTTAATTGCCAGAGTCAATCAGAATTTTTGAATTTTCAAAATTGCTAGAGCCAGCCAGATTTTGCCAGAAAATTCAAAAATTTAAATAGCCAGATGCCGGAGTGTTAGAATTTACGTTGTCCTTGCCGTAGTGGGTATAAAATAGAAAGAGTGTAGTGCCTTTGCTATTGAAATTAAAATTTTTTTTTGACTTGTAAAATTTTCCTTGTCGCGATTTAAAATTTAATTGACAAATTTTAAAATTTTCTCATAAATTGCCGAAAGCCAGCCCGTGAAAATTTCAAATAAAATTTTTTTAGTGAACTGATGCCATAAATAAATTTTAAATTATTTTTTTTGAGCACATGTTAGACCGGAAACCAAATTGAAACGTAGTCACGTGACGGTAAATAGTGCGCCGGTCGGTCAAGAGAAACGACGCGCCGGGTTATTCAAATTTCAGCAGCCAAGAGAAAGTTCGCGCGCGCCAGGAAAAGTGGCTTATTAGTAGTAGTAATAGCGGCTACAGAGAGCGAGAAAGAGAGACCGAACGAGAAGGAGAGATAGTATCGTCTAATTTGTGAATGAACTTTATCTAGCTAATAAATATTAACCTTCTACTTTCTGATTAGCAGCGAGGTATTGTTTAAATTTTATACTTAAAATTTGTAACTAGGGAGCCCCAAAAATCTTTGATACGAAGTTTTATAAAAATTAATCAATTTTAAAATTTGCATGAAATCTGACTTCAGATTTGTAATCAGATACCCCCAAAACCGCTTGATACGAAGTTTCCTAGAAATTGATAAATTAAAAATTTTTCATGTCCGCCATGTTGGATCCGTCATTTTGAATTTCTGAAATCTGACTCCAGATTTGTAATCAGAGACCCCCAAAACCCCTTGATACAAAGATTCCTAGAAATTAATAAATTTTAAGTGTTTTATGGCCGTCATCTTGGATCCGCTATTTTGAAATATGACTTCAGTTTTGTAATCAGCGACCATAAAAACAATAGAAACCATGATTAGCAGTTTAAATTTCTCGTTTTTTTAAATTAATATTTTTTGCTAATAATAACCTATTTTGGTTTTTATTGGTCAACTTTTCGGTCCTGTAAAAAATAGTTAACTTAACAAATTTCATTTGTTAAAAATTTTATATCATTCTTTGAACATTTGTGAAGAGAAATAGAGTAGTCTGGTCAAAAAATATTAATTTTCAACGATTTTACAGGAAATCTACGAAAAAAAGGTTTTTTCCAATGCAAAATACATGCAAAATTGCACCAGCCTACAGGCACCACTAAATATTAATTAAATAAAAAATACGTAACTAATTTTTTTCAATTTGTGACAAAATGAGACCCGGAAATGGACAAAATTCAAAAATGTCGTTTTTAACGGCCACCCTAGTGTATACTAATCGCAATCCCCCTTGAAATTAAACATTTTTTACTTAGAAAATTTTCTGTAGATTTTTATAATGGCAAAGGCAATCGATGAGATAAAAGACTACAAGAGACGCATACACGATTTAATCAAGATCCCCAACGTTAGCCAAGCATGGGAAATTATTAACGCCATGCAAATCGGACAGATCGTGACGAGTCTACTACGTTACCAACTGTGTATCAGTGGGTCGCCACAAGTCCTAAAAGAGAGACTATTGCAAGCCGAGATGAGATTAGCCCTGACGGACGAAACCGACGTGCCGTTTTGTGAGCGTTACGACCTTGGGAATTCTGATAAAATGTTCCTTTTGGAAGCATTTCCAGCGGACAATGAGAGCCCGTTTTCTAACGTTACACGCAGAAGGGGCAGTAGAATTCATCCGCGGACGATGCGGAATCAGATAGTGGAGAGAGTATGGCCAGCGACCGTTTTAGTGCCGAATTGGTGCCGGAGAAAGGGGGAAAAAGGTCGCTACACGAAAAGACGGACAGCAGACGGAGTCCGACCAACGTTGTTTCGACCCCGCGATTTACACCCCTACCACCAGTCATGTCGACATCAAGCATGACCACTACTTCCCCCACCACCACTAGTGCTCACATGATTGTGACAACGAGCACTATTATGACAGCCCCGCACACCATACAGTCGTCAACAATGGCGCCGAATGCCCAAAGTATGCGCGACGCGGTCGCGCGGTTGAGTCTGACCCCCGAAATAGAACGGTTAGCGTGGTGTACCGAGCGATTAGAGAGCCTGTATAGAGGGGGGATGGGATTGGCAACATAGCCATAGCCGGACAGCTGTCGGAAACGGGTTTCAGATTTCTCATCACCAGTAGTCAAGGATCATTTCGCCCCACAGGCCTGGGAAAATTGGCGAGATCCCGTACACACCCTACACGGGTGAGCGGGTGAAACCCACTCCAGCCCCCCGAAACCTATCAAGCAGGAGTAGCATGAGTGAGGTGAATATCACTCAGAATAGAGTGCCCGCGAATTAAGAGCAGGCCAGTGAGTTCAGAAGGAAGGGAAACGCGAAAGAGGTAGAAGAGAAAAACAAATAGAAAGTTGAGAGAAAAATTGAATATAGTGGGGGTGAAGAGAGTCAGACGAGTTGTCATTGCACTTGCGGAAGTGAGAGAGACAAAGTAACGAGTAAGAAAAGTCAAAAATTGAGCACACAAGAGCCGAAGCCAGAGAAAAGGAAGAAAGAGAGCCGGAGATCGTTCGTAGGTGACTCTTCGAGTGAGTCTGAAGCCGAGAGCGACCTAAGTCAAAAACTCAGTAGTGGGGGGAAGGCACAGAAATTAGACCCAGCCGAAGGTCCAAAGTAATCAAGACACTGAAGGACTGGGACCTAAAATTCTACGGGGATGACGAAACTGCCGAGGAATTCTCAGACCGAGAAATCTTACAAGCCCTACCAATCATTCTCCAGAAAACCGCTAGTAGCTGGTTTAGGTCGTTGCGCCTGGAAACAAAATCCTTGGAAGTCATTCCAGAGGGGGTTTAAAAACGAGTATTTGGTGTCAGTTGATGACGATGACGTCATTGACGAGTTAAGAACCAGGACGCAGGGGAAAGGGGAGAATATTTCCCCATATTTGACCAGTTTTCGACTGATCTTGGGTCACATGAAGGGACCACCGAGCCAGAAACAACAGGTCAGAAACTCGATCTTGAATCGTTGAGCCAGATTGAGAAGATTTTGAGAAATTACGAGAAGGCCAAAGACTTAGACGGAAGATATGCCCAACCCCGTCAAAAGAAAAGATGCGTTTTCCAGCGGCAGCCATGAAGAAAGAGAAGAGTAATCAGAAGCACAGTAGGAGTGAAAAAGTCGCAGCCATGGAGAAAGAGTCAGAGTCGAGTGAGAGCGATCAGTCTACAAAGACAGAAAAGCCGAAGAAAAAGAAGAAGAAGAGTAAGAAAGTGAAGTTGGGTAAAAACTAAGCGATAATTAGAATTAGAGAGTGGCAACGATAGTAGAGAAAGTCTAGAGCCAGTCATAGGTAGGGACGACCTAACCGAAGATAATGCGTTCAAATTTAGGTCAGCTAGTAATCAAGAGAGGTCGAGTGAGGAGAACTCACTGTACAGAAACGAAGCAGAGAAAATGGCCGAAGAGTGTGGGACAAAAGGTAGGGATGTGATCCCGGTACCTATAGTCCAGGGGAGGGGAGAGTCTGTGAGAGTCACAGCTGACCCGAACCTAAGCCCAAGGTAATGCTGCAAAATTGTACAAACTAAGGATCATCGAGCCATCTGCCAGCCGTTGGAGAAGTGCGCCAGTAATAACGAGAAGAGGAGAGAACGATTTTCGACAATGTAACGACTACAGAGACGTCAACAAAGTTACGATCAAAGATGGGTATCCACTGCCATCCATTGATTATATTTTGGATAAACTCCGAAAAGCCCGATACTTGTCGAAGGTAGATCTCAAGCTGGCATATCACCAAATACCAATGGCCGAAGAGAGTAAGAAATATACCGCTTTTGCCATACCTGGGCGAGAGAGTCGGTAGCCAGAGCATTCGAAGAGTTGGTCCTATTCAGATGGAAAACGCCGAAGTACTTGCTCACCGACAATGGTAAGGAGTTTGACAACAAATTTCTCAAGTCAACACTTGAGGAATACGGAGTCAAACATATCACGACGCCACCGTACCACCCTCAAGCCAACCCAGTCGAAAGAAGTAACAGGGCCCTGAAAACTATAATCTCCACTTTTATCGGTGCCGATTATAGAAAATAGGATCTTCATGTTCACGAGTTCCGCCATGCTGTGAACACAGCAACACAAGCGGCAACCAAGACGTCGCCGGCGTTCCTGAACTACGAAAGAAACCCTAAGCTAATTCGACGCTGGAGAGGTGGCAATGGAGCGCCCATCATATCTCTCGTTTCCATTAACGGAGCGTGTTGAGGAAGTGCCAATGAGGGTCTAAGACACCCCCGTCGAGGAAGAGCCGGAATTTCGAGGTAGAGAGGAAGAAGAAGGTGCCGTCGGAGGGAAGTTTGAGCCCGTGACCACCATGAGTGACTGGGCCGAGCTAAGCGTGTTGGAGGAGCTAGTAGAGAAGAAAAACGGAAAAGGGGTCAGGCCAGATGGTGCCGAAGTGGTAGTACCGCATTGCTGGCCCGCGAGCCGACGAGTGGGAGAAACTGGTACGCGGCCGAAAGAGTACCCTGAAAGGAAGGAAGTACGGAAGAGTCCCCACTACAGAGGCATCGTGTGGTACCGGGAGGACGAGAAAAAAGCGAGTCTTCAGCTGACAGAATCCAGGAGAAGGTTGGAGAGACAGAGCGGGACCCAGAAGTACCACCTGAGTTGGGAGACCGAGTGGAAAGTGCGGTAGGACCAGACCCGGAAGCGAAAAACGAGGACGAGGACTTGGTCGAGAAAATAATGCAACTGACGAGGGCCTTGGCGGGACTCTTGGTTCTGCCGGGTTTTCGAGATGCTCGGGCTCAGGAACATCATTTGGAATATTCTCCGTGAAGTCGCGATCAGTCGTTGCGCTTGAAAGAAAATCAATCTCTTGGAACTTGTCGGCGTGCAGTGCACGGAAACCAGATTTAATATTTATTTCAGTTCCGCCGATTTCAAACGCACGATTAACCATTGCAGGAATGTCTGGTATTTTAATTGGACGACCTGGACGCATTCTCATAAACTGCGAGCTTTGATTGTTCATTGATGTTTTGAATGATCAAAAAATAACCAACGTCGAAAGGCTGGAGTCGATGAGAGCAATGAGGGGGGAATGAAACGACAGGCGCACCATTCAAATAATGTGGCTGATATCGTTTACCAGGAAACACAAAAAACAGTGGAATTTTTATACCAGACGCTGACCTCCCGTGGGGGTCCCGGGCGCAGAATAGGCCCCCTGCGATCGGCTGCATGTCGTAAAAGGCGACTAAATCAGACTCGGAGTGGTGCCATGCTTGCGGGTAGTACTCGGTTCGTCCCAGGCTACCTTATAGAGTATTGGCTTACGATGATGATGGGCAGTGCCGTGACGGCCCGGCAGGTCTAATATTGACCGTCGAACCTAACTTGCCGAAGCAAGGGTGGTAAGACTCTTAATCGGTACTCTTACCAGAGTACTAAAAGGTAGCACGAGAATCGACCCCGAGCCCGAGGGACTTGCCGAAAGGCTTGTTTCCTTCCGGTCATTGGGTTGGACTCGTGCGGGCCAACTCGGGTGGTTACCTGCAGAGAGACCAGGGATTGGAAAGGTCCCTCTCTCAACCGAAGGGCCGTAAACGTTCTTACTCAACTTTGCGCGATCGGTAGATGGTCACATGTTGGCCATCGACGCTGGAGAGCGTGAATCTCTCCCCGCGACGCTCGTAGGCGAGCCGTGTAGTTATACGCGTATGCGGAGGTGCTGCACGTATACTCTACCTAGGCGATACCAGACGCTGACACACAAACAACCAATGTCAATAGTTTTCCTCGCTCACCAGATGTTACTTGTCCAACCTGTTTTCGGCCAGGCCGCGCAATCACACGCAATGTTTTGTGAACAGTGGTTATGCCGGAATTCGCAAAAAACGGCCACATTTGTTGGATTGAAGGCTGATACACGAGCCAATCTGGTTGCTTCCGTTTTTCTGAGGGATAGTTCTGGATGGCGCCGCATGAAACCTTCCATCCAGTCCTTACCAGCCATTCCAGATTCATTCCAATTTTTTAAAAAAGGTGATTTCAATTTAACAGCGAACTGGTAGGCCAAAGCGCGAGTGTGCGTGCCAGTCAGACCTAAATAAATGTCTGAAGCATGGAGCAAGTACTCTTTTAAAGCTATTTCCTGTTCTTTGCTGAACAATGTTACAACTCCAGCTTTCTTGATGACCAATGACTCAATGTTCACTGCAGTTATAAATGCTCTTTGTTCTGGCTGTTCTTTATTCGACTCAATTGATACTTTATTGAGTTGTCGATGAGTCAATAGAGTCGTTCGCCGAATACCATAATTTCGAGAAGCTGCTCGCAACGACTATCCAAATTTCATATGAGCAAGAGCATTTGTATGCTTACTGGATCTATTGCTTGCGTTTTGCGGTTGTAATTTTGCACCATTTTGATCTGAAACGCAATGAATAAAGTTCAAACATCGTGCAATAACGTACCTAAATACTTGAATAAAAGAGGTTTTGAGCGAAATTGAGGTGTCCTGCTTTACACCGACGGTCTTAATTACCCAGCCTTTCCCTATACATACATACATACATATATAGAGACGCATGACTATTCCCGAAATCTTATTTGACATAATAGTCAATTGACATAAAACCGTTTACCATAAATTTCATTTGACAAAAAATTTATTTTGTATAAAAAACATTTTATTTGAAATTTATTTGACATACATTTTATTAAACATACAATTTATGTTGCATAAATGGCATTTAATATGATATCCATTTGATATATACTTCATTAGAAATAAAATTTATATAACATATGTGTCATTTGATATAGAATTAATTCAACATATATTTTATTTGATATAAAATTTATTTATAATAATTTCCATTTAACGTAAAAATACAATTGACTGGAATTTTATTTTACATAAAAATCTCTTGACATATGTTTCTATCCATATAAGTTTTATTTCACAGAAAATTAATTTGAGGTAGAATTTGTTTAGCATATACGTCATTTGACATACATATACATTTTGTAAATTTTATTTTGTTCTAAAATTCATTTGTCATAAACTTCATTTGTTATAAATTTTACATGCCATAAATTTCATTTGATATAAATGTCATTTAATATAATTCTCATTTAACATAAATTTCATTTTCATAAAGTTTATTTGACATAAAAGACATTGAACATAATTCTTATTTGTCATTAAAGTCATTTGACATAAATTAGATTGGACATAAACGCCATTCAACAAAATTCTCATTTGACATAAAAATTATTTTACACAAATTACATTTTACATAAAAATATCAGCGCGAATTTTAAAAGTAACCGATTAGATATTGTCAACAACATTGTGATTCGCCAATTTTGAAATTCGCGCCTTTATTCTCATGTCAAATGATCTTTATGTAAAATGAAATGTATGACAACTGAATCTTATGTCAAATGAGAATTATGTGTAATGACTTATGCGTCAAATGAAATTTATATCAAGTGGACTTTATGTCAAATGAGAATTATGTTAAATGAGATTTATACCAAATGAAATTTATATCAAGTAAATTTTATGTCAAATGAGAATTATGTTAAATGCCTTTTACGCTAAATATAAATTTTATGTCAAAAGAAATTTATGTTAAATTATTTTTATGTCAATAAAAATTTAGGTTACATAATTTTTATGACAAATGGGAATTAAGTAATCTAAGTTTTATGTAATATAAAATTTCTGTTAAATAAATTCTATGACAAATGATATTTATGTTAAATGGTTTCTGTGTGCAATGAAATTTATGTCAAATAATGTTCATATTATATGAAATTTAAGTTAAGTAGTTTTATATTAAATAACTATTTGGTCAAAAAAGATTTCGGGAATAAGCATGCGTCTCGGCATTTCCACGTGAAATTTTTCTATGACATTTTAGAATCGGTTAAACATATTTTTTTCTCGTTCCTTATAGAAAAATATTAAATACGTATTTTTTAATTTTCCATAATTGCCAAAATTTTCCAGATATAAATTTTCGAAATTTTGGATTTTTAAAAGCAGACCTATTTTTAATAGCTTATAACTTTGAAAGTATTGAGTTTCGAAAAAAGTTGTCAAAGAAATAAAGTTTTGGTTTTTCTTCAACTTTTAAAAGAAAAAAAAATATTTTTTATAAACAAATTAATTTATTTTTAATTTGGGCGCGATTATTTTAATTTTTTTCTTATTTATTTATACCTGCCAATATACAGAAGATTTTTTAAAAAGATCCGAGATGGGCAGACTCTAGGCTATGAGAATATGCTGCAAAGTATCAGTTTCAAGAAACATGTGGAGTAAAATCTGTTATTTCTAACTTCTATGGAATTTCGAAGGATTCAATCTCTTTAAAACTGTTGACCAACCGATTCATTGTATTGTTAACATTTTTTTCTAATTTCCGTTAAATTTAGGATATACATTTAGATTTTTGAGGAATATTTAGGAACTATTTACTTCATACACAGACAAATTTTATAGAAAAATAATTTTTTTAATTTAATAGTTTTTAAATTTAAATCAGTAAAAATAAACTAATTATTACTCTTTAAATTTAAGTAAGTGAAAATTCGCTTATCGGATAAAATTCAGAAATTTTTTACAGTGTATAATTTATTAAAGTATATTTGAATTAAAATATCAATTTCAACGTAGAAATATTCCTTGTTATCAACGTTGTTTTAAATATTATTAAAATGTATATAATAAATTCCTTCATTTCCAGGTATCCTTCCTTTCAAATCTACAGTGAAGGAAGAAAAATATTTCAAGCCGGAGATCTAATCACAAATCGGGCACATTTTGAACCGATCATACGATTGGGGCAGCGACAAAAGACAAAGAAGAAAAGATAAACAAAATAGTGACATTTTAAAATTTGAATTTTATATTTTTTAATATCTTGTATAATGCGCATTTTAAATTGCAATATAAAATTAAAAAAAATTTAATGAATTATAATATATGATTTTATTGATAAAAAATTGAAATAAAAATCCTTTATAGATCCTACGTTGTTTTGCCTATGTAAAGGTTATTTATGAAACTTACCCAGTCAAAAAAGTTCTATAGAAATGTGTTCTATAGAACTTTTTTAACTGGGTACATAGTTCCTATTACATTTGGCCTACATAGAGTGGACTTAAAATTCCTATATCGAAACTATATTATCATGTCTACATAGGAATTATGTATAACCGTAATGTAGATCATACATCATTTAACCTATGTAAATATAACGTACGAATTCTATGTAGGTTCTACATAGACTGAACGACGTAGTGAGTATGTAAATCTTTTACGTAGGACCAACATCTTTTACCATACATAGAACAGATGTAGATGAGCGTTACATTCTTATGTAGGTAATACATCGTTTGGCCTATGTATAATCTACAGTATGAATCCTATGTAGATTCTACAACATCGAGCCTATGTATAATAGATGTCGAACAGCGTTACATTCTTACGTAGGCAGAATGTTGGATTTGCGTCGCAGGCCTATGTCGCCAGGTAGGCTGGCTGACATAGGCCCTATATAGAAACGACTTTAAATTTTATTCGGGATAGTTTTCGTTCTATAAATTTTTTTTAGAATGAAATCTATGAATTAGTAAACCTAATAGCATATAATTTTTAATTTTTTGAGTTTTGAAAAAAGTTGTCAAAGAAATAAAGTTTTGGTTTTTCTTCAAGGTTTAAAAGATTTAAAAAAAAAAAATTTTTTAATTTTTTAGAAAAAAAAAATTTTTTATAAACAAATTAATTTATTTTTAATTTGGGCGCGATTATTTTAATTTTTTTCTTATTTATTTATACCTGCTAATATACAGAAGATTTTTTAAAAAGATCCGAGATGGGCAGACTCATAGTTTTCGTTCTATAAATTTTGTTTAGAATAAAAACTATGAATTAGTAAACCTAATAGCTTATAATTTTTAATATTTTGAGTTTAGAAAAAAGTTGTCAAAAAAGAATGTTTTGGTTTTTCTTCAAGTTTTAAAATATTTTTTTAAAAATATTTTTAAAAATTTTTTAGAAAAAAAAATTATTTTTTTATAAACAAATTAATTAAAAAATTTGTAGAACGAAAACTATGAGTCTGCCCATCTCGGATCTTTTTAAAAAATCTTCTGTATATTGGCAGGTATAAATAAATAAGAAAAAAAATTAAAATTAATCTCGCCCAAATTAAAAATAAATTAATTTGTTTATAAAAAAATAATTTTTTTTCTAAAAAATTTTTAAAAATATATTTTTTTTAAATCTTTTAAAAGTTAAAGAAAAACCAAAACTTTCTTTCTTTGACAACTTTTTTCGAAACTCAATACTTTCCAAAATGTACTTTGTCAAATTTGTATGTTTAACTGTTTAAGAGTAAAAAATTATTGAAATAAGCATTGTACTAAAAAACAAAAAAATTTAACCCCCTCCCCCTCAGAAAATATTGGACTAGGTAAAAAATATTTTCACGAAAAATTACTATCTATTAGTACTACAAAAGCCCCAAGTTTTGCTACGATTGGAGAAAATTTTTTCTCCACCTTGATCACTTGACATGGAATGCCCCATATATGTGTGTATAAAGGGATATGGGCAGTTCTACAAAAGAGGGAATATATGATGTCCAAGGTTGTTTCGTACATTGATTATAAAAAAATAAAATTAATTTTAATGCGAACTGTAGTGCTTAAAGATGTCTATTGTTCCATAAGACGTTACCCGGTATAAAAAAATATTTTTTGCAAAAAATAAGCATTTCAGTCCTAAATTCTCAGTTACCTGACATGTCCCAATATAAAAATGAAAGTTAATAAACTATATAAATATTATTTTAAAACGTTTAAATACAAATTTACACTTGGTTGATAATTTCAAATATAGCTGTACTTTACAAAGATTTAAATAATTTAAATATTGCCTTGAATTTTGTCCCTCGAATTCATTCTCAGTTTCCTGGCAACATAAAAAACGTTAAGATTATTAAGAATTTTCATTCCGATTAATTCACCATTTTTCATAGTGCTTAGTAAAGGTTTACTAAACAGAATGCACATGTGCTTAAGATGTAAAGTTTACAATTTGTATTGCTTTGACTGGCCATTTTTAGGTAACTTTGATAATACTTTTACTTAACTTGAATTTAATCTAATTTTTAAAACCTGAACGTGAAAAAAATGTGGTGCCAAAATTTTCTTCATTTTCTTCTTTCGTTTGTAGAATTACACATTATCCATGAGGAACACCTCTGTGAGCCAACACCACTTTTCCACGCGGGATATTATACACTGTTAAAAAAGATTGTAAATTCACAACACTTTCATACAAAAACTATTATTTAAAAATTTACAAATATTGTATATGAAATAATTTCAAAAACGCATGTTTGAAAGTGCTGTAAATCTACACCCCAGGTGCGAATTGTCGGTCGGCCCATAGTCGGGCCAACTATGTTCATGGTCGGCCCAGTGGTTGTCACCAAAGTTGGGCCGTCTATGGATGCTAAAGTTGTGCCGACCGTGGGATCGAATGGTTGGGCATCCTTCGGTAACCACGGTCGGCCCAACTTTGGTAAAGGTAGTCTTGCCAACCAATGACAAATGTTAATAAAAAAAAATGTTTATTGAAGTTGACAATTACCTTACATTGAAATTCGCACCTGGGACATTCACAAAAAATGTTTGAAAGTTTCAAACATTTGTGTGTAGAATAATTCGATACACATTTATGTCTAAAAATGTTGTAGGTAAATTTATAACTTTTTTATTTGGGTGATTCTTTTAGAAGTGACACTTTTAAATTTCAGTTTTTCAATTTATTTTTTTCTTCACTTATATGGTTTTTTCCATTAAAACTACTTAATTTCATACTCAAGAGTAAGATTTTTAGGTTGCGCAAACTTAATTTTTAAAAATATTAAAGTTTTTCTTCTATGAAAAATATTATTATTGCTCCATTAAATTAATTTTATTTAATTGGCTAGCTTTTCTATTAAAAATCCACGCTAATATCGTTCACGAAATCGAAAATAAAATTACACTGCTTAAAAATTAATAATTTGCATATTTTAATACCAAATATATTTAATTCGAATAAAATATAAATTTATTTAAAGTATTTTATTTAATTGTAATTGGGATTAATTTTTTCAAAGCAACACTGACAAAACTGGAGTATTGGACTAAACATCTGGAGGGACAAATCGTTAATATTTGAGAGTTAGCTATTGGATAACAATCTCAATATTCAAATACCCCAGCTTAAAGTCCCCGTACAGGATCCTTAAAGGATCCTCTCGGGAGCCTGTACAGGTCCTGTGCAGGATTCCATACAGGATCCCGTACTGGTCCTGTACAGGATCCCGTACGGGATTTTGGGACAGGGTTCCTGTGCAGGTTCCGATGCAGGAACCTTAGTTATCAAAGATTTCTGTAAAGGTTCCAGTACAGGAACACTTGCAGGATCCAGTACAGGAACCTTTGCAGTTTTGTAAACTGTAGGTACTTAAGTGTAAAGGATCCTGTAGGGAACCCGTAAAGGATCCTACACGGTTTCCTCAATTAATTTATTTATATTTTTAACTCCTGCGCAGTAGTTTTCTATGAGTTTCTCGAATGCGCAATACATTTTTCTGTCCAACATTGATATACGAGCCTAACATATTAAAATGTAAAGTCTATATATGTCAAATGTTGCTTAACATATAAAAACATGGTCCACATGTTTCTTAAAACTAATTCTTAGCCAGAGATTTGCATAGCCATATTTGGTCGAGCGCGTCTGGGCGCAGCTCCCAAGGTTGATGTCTCCATACAAAACATACTATACACAGATCACACTATATACACTTAAGGGTTCAAATCGTGGTGTCGCATTTCCGTAATAATGCTAATAATACTTTTTTCACTTAATGTATATTTATTATAACACATCAGAACGCATTATAAACAATTTTGATTTTTTATATAAATATTTAAATGATTTGGTTATTTCAAAAAGTTTCGTTTAAAATTTTATACAAAACTGTTTGAAATTTCAAACAAAAATATTTAAAATACCATTCAAACACTTTGTATTAATTTTCAAAAGAATAATTTGAAAATTTAAATGAAATGTGTTTTAAAATTTAGTAAAAAAATTTGTATTACATTTAAAAATGTTTGTTGTAGGTTTTTCAAAATTGTATATGATAATTCTGTGGAAGAAATGAACAGCATAACTGACATTTTTATCAAATTTGAGATAACATCAGATTTTTATATATTTAATTCTGCTCTTCAAAGTTCAATAGCTGAAAAATCATTAAAATGGGTATTAATGTAGAAAATAATGAAAAAAAAATCGCATAATTGCGTTTTTGACACAAGGAGACCAGCATAATAACATAACTGCATTCAGTTTAAAAAACAATTGACATAATTAAAAATAAAAATAACCTTTAAGAATAAAAACAATAAAAATTTTGTAATGAATTATTTTTAGTAAAATACATTTTTTGTACTTTAAATTAAATATATTTATTTTAATAAAACTGGAACAAATTTTTTATAACATAAATTGTGCATTTAATTATGTACTTATTTTTAAGGCTATTTCTATTCTAAAAAATTTTGGAAAGTTTTTCAAAAATAAATTGACAAATTCAGTAAAGTACATTTCTTTTCTCGTTTTAATAAATTAAAAACATTTTATAAAAAAATAAACTCTTATAACTAAATAAACTCTTAAAATTTTTTCTAACGAATTAATAGTTTAATTTGTGTTTGTGTGAACAAATCTTATTATTATGACAAATCAAACCAAAATAAATTGTGACATTAAAAGTGTCTGAAGTTGGACTCATATACAAACTGAACTTGCATAACCGCATAAGTGCAATAAAACTCATGATTCCGATGAAAAATTATCAACATTTATACCATATGGTGTGTTTTATTAAATGTTATAAACGAATTTTGAAAATATATTAAATAATAATACTAAATGCAAAAGACCGAACAAATCTGTTGATTTTCTGAATTGACAGAAGTGAGAGAACATTAAAATTAATTTATCTCAAAATCATGACAAATGCAGTTATGCTGTTATGCCTTTCTTCCACAGAATTGCTTCAAACATTTTTGTATAAAATTTGGAACATAAATTTTTAACAGTGTACTCAATATTTATTTAAATTTTGAAAATTACATAAGTCAATCCGGTTTCCTTTAGATCAAAAAAATAATTCTTAACATGAAAACTATTTACAAAGAAAAGGTTTAGAAGAATAATCGTTATACATTTGTTTTCTTTTTACCTTGACTAAAAGATTCTTTTTTTAATTTTCTAAAATGAAACACGTAGACCATGTTATTTTTTTGACTTCTTCTAAATTTCTAAAGATTCAATATTATCAAAATTCTTCACCAACCGATTCATAGTATTTTTTATTAATTTTTTTCTCTTCATGTTTCTGTTAACTTTATTATATGTATTAAGATGTTTGATAAATATTTAACAAATATTTTATATACAGAAAATATGTTAAAGAAAAATACTTTTTTATTTCATTTAGCAGTTTTAAAATTTTAATTAACATTTGAAAATGTATTTCCTTAAAAGCAATGTTTTAAACTAATTTGAAAGATTATTGAAGACATATTATGTTTGAAATAATTATGTATAAAAATTTTAAAAAATTATAAATTTACCTACAACATTTTTAGACATAAATGTGTATCGAATTATTTTACACATAAATTTTTTTAATTTCCAAACACTTTTGTATGAAAAGGTTTTAAATTTACATATTTTTCAAAATTTATGTGTTTGAAGTTATTTCATACAAATATATTTTTTGAAATTTCAAACACTTTTGTGTGCAAGTATTATAAATTTACAAATATTTTAAACATATATATATAAGTGAAATTATTCTATATACAAATTTTTGAAAATTTTAAACACTTTTGTGTGAAATTATTGTAAATTTACAAATTTTTCAAACACATATAATTGAAATTATTCTATACACAAATGTTTGAAACTGTCAAACATTTTTTTGTGAAAGTGTTGTAGATTTACAACACTTTCAAACATGCGTTTTTGAAATTATTTCATATACAATATTTGTAAATTTTTAAATAGATTGATTCAAAAAGAATTTTTTTTAAATATCTATTTCTTTAATTCTCATTTCACCTTAAAATACTTTTTACTGTAACTGTCTATAAATTTTTAAAACGTCTGTATAATTTTTATAATTACATTTTTATTGATTTGATACTGTACTTTAAAAAATACGATAAGTATCGTATGAGAAAATAAGAAAATGATAGTTTTGAAGACGGAACGTAGTTTAGAGATTGTATGTCCATTAAAAGTAAATAGTCCGTTTAAATGGGAATCCCCAAATTGAAAGCGCATTAAGATAAAATAGTACTAAGCTATGTTTTATAGTTTATAAATTGTCTTCGTTTATCAATCAGTAACAAGTATTTTTAACATATTTTACTTATCAAGAAAACTTATTTTTAAAAACGGTTTACTTTATAACCATTTATAAGCTAGAAAATTAATGGGTCTAGATGAGAAAAAAAGTAAAATTGGATCTCGTACAAAAGAAGTACAAATTAACATTACACTTTAACGGAACCGATATGAATTATCTTCCCGCGTGGAAATGAAAGTATGGGCAAAAGATGGCAAAGTGTGGGTAAAGGATAGCGAAATGTGGCACTAAGTTTGACAAAGATGGCAAAGTATTGCTAAGGAGCGAATCCCATGGTTTAACTATGGCAGCAACATAAATCAATTTTTCATCAAACAAAATAATAAAAAACACAAAAACTTTTAATATTTTTCATTTTTAAACCATAAACAAAGTGAGGCATATAAAAAAATTATTTTTTAAATGGTTTTTTAATTTAACTGTTAAAATGAACTATGGGCAAAGTATAGCGAACCATGGGATAAAAGAAAACTTATTTTCTATACATTTTCGAACTATGGGCAAAAGATGGCAAACTATGGGATGAAAAAAAATTATTTTCTATAGATTTTTGAACTATGTGCAAAAGATGGCGAACTATGGGATAAGAAAAAAAAATATTTTTTATACATTTTCGAAGTATGGGCAAAAGATGGCAAACTATGGGATGAAAAAAAATTATTTTCTATAGATTTTTGAACTATGGGCAAAAGATGGCGAACTATGGGATAAGAAAAAAAAAATTTTTTATACATTTTCGAAGTATGGGCTAAAGATGGCAAACTATGGGATGAAAAAAAATTATTTTCTATAGATTTTTGAACTATTTACTATTTACTATTTAGTGTTTGAGTCGAATTGAAATTCCGATCCCATTGGGATATTCAGAATCCAAAATGGAATTCTGACAGAATTCTTATAGGAATTCTAATTAAAATTCAGATCGGAATTATTTTAGGAATTCCAATCAAAATTCCATTTACGGACGGAATTCCGATTCCATCGGAATTTTCAGAATACAGATCGGAATTCTGACAGAATTCTTATAGGAATTCCAATCGGAATTCCGATTTCTAAGGAAATTCTGATCCCATTACAATTTTCAGAATCCAGATCGGAATTCTGACAGAATTCTTATAGGAATTTAAATCCCATTAGAATTCTGACAACATTCTTATAGGAATTCTAATCAAAATTCAAATCGCAATTCCGACAGAATTCTTTTAGGAATTCCAATAATAATTTCGATTACTGATTAATTCCGATCACATCGCAATTTTCCGAATCCATATCGGAATTCTGACAGAATTTTTATAGGAATTCTAATCAAAATTCCGATCCTATCGGAATTATCAGAATCCTGATTGGAATTCTGACAGAATTCTTACAGGAATTCTAATCAAAATTTCGATACGAATTCCGACAGAATTCTTCTTGGCATTCCAATCAAAATTCCGACAGAATTATTTTAGGAATTTCAATCAAAATTCCGATTTCTGACGGAATTCCGATCTGATCGGAATTTTCAAGTGAAGGTAAAATTCCCTGTAGAAGACGTGTCGAATTTGCACCGAATTTAGTCAGGTTGTTGTTGTCCATCTTTTGCCTATAGTTCGAAAATGTGTAGAAAATAGTTTTTTTCATCTCATAGTTCGCCATCTTTTGCCGATAGTTCGAAAATCTATGGAAAATAATTTTTTTTCTTATCCCATAGTTCGCCATCTTTTGCCCATAGTTCAAAAATGTATAGAAAATATTTTTTTTCATCCCATAGTTCGCCATCTTTTGCCCATACTTCGAAAATCTATAGAAAATAATTTTTTTTCTTAACCCATAGTTCGCTATCTTTTGCCCATACTTCGAAAATGTAAAGAAAATATTTTTTTATCTTCCCATAGTTCGCCATCTTTTGCCCATACTTCGAAAATGTATAGAAAAATTTTTTTTTTCATCCTATATTTTGCCATCTTTTGCCCATAGTTTAAAAATCTATAGAAAATAATTTTTTTTCATCCCATAGTTCGCCATCTTTTGCCCATAGTTCGAAAATCTATAGAAAATAATTTTTTTTCTTAACCCATACTTCGCTATCTTTTGCCCATACTTCGAAAATGTATAAAAAATAATTTTTTCTCTTATCCCATAGTTCGCCATCTTTTGCCCATACTTCGAAAATGTTTTAAAAATATTTTTTTCTCTTATCCCATAGTTCGCCATCTTTTGCCCATACTTCGAAAATGTATAAAAAATATTTTTTTTATCCCATAGTTCGCTATCTTTTGCCCATATTTCGAAAATGTATAAAAAATAATTTTTTCTCTTATCCCATAGTTCGCCATCTTTTGCCCATACTTCGAAAATGTATAAAAAATATTTTTTTTATCCCATATTTTGCCATCTTTTGCCCATAGTTTAAAAATCTATAGAAAATAATTTTTTTTCATCCCATAGTTCGCCATCTTTTGCCCATACTTTGAAAATGTATAAAAAATATTTTTTTTTCTTATCCCATAGTTCGCCATCTTTTGCCCATAGTTTAAAAATGTATAGAAAAATATTTTTTTTTCATCCCATATTTTGCCATCTTTTGCCCATAGTTCGAAAATGTAAAGAAAATATTTTTTTTTTATCCCATAGTTCGCCATACTTTGCCCATAGTTCAAAAATCTATAGAAAATAATTTTTTTCATCCCATAGTTTGATGTATAAAAAATATTTTTTTTTCTTATCCCATAGTTCGCCATCTTTTGCCCATAGTTTAAAAATGTATAGAAAAATATTTTTTTTTCATCCCATATTTTGCCATCTTTTGCCCATAGTTCGAAAATGTAAAGAAAATATTTTTTTTTTATCCCATAGTTCGCCATACTTTGCCCATAGTTCAAAAATCTATAGAAAATAATTTTTTTCATCCCATAGTTTGATGTATAAAAAATATTTTTTTTTCTTATCCCATAGTTCGCCATCTTTTGCCCATAGTTCAAAAATGTATAGAAAATATTTTTTTTCATCCCATATTTTGCCATCTTTTGCCCATAGTTCGAAAATGTATAGAAAATAAGTTTTCTTTTATCCCATGGTTCGCCATACTTTGCCCATAGTTCATTTTAACAGTTAAATTAAAAAAACCATTTAAAAAATAATTTTTTTATATGCCTCACTTTGTTTATGGTTTAAAAATGAAAAATATTAAAAGTTTTTGTGTTTTTTATTATTTTGTTTGATGAAAAATTGATTTATGTTGCTGCCATAGTTAAACCATGGGATTCGCTCCTTAGCAATACTTTGCCATCTTTGGCAAACTTAGTGCCACATTTCGCTATCCTTTACCCACACTTTGCCATCTTTTGCCATCTTTTGCCCATACTTTCATTTCCACCCGGGTTTTTACCAAATATTGGTTCCTAAATTACTTTTTTAAGTTATCACGGATCTTTGAAACAGTAAAAAATGTAATTGTTTCTAAGACAGCTTGACCGGTTTCAAATAAAAACATTAATTTTTTAAATGCAATAACTATAAATTCACAAAAAGAGTTGAAAAAATTGTTTTGTTAACCCGTTTCGTTCGAAAAGTATGTTTTTTTCCTTGACATTTTTACTTACCATTTTCAATAACGGTCGGCTAAAAAAATTTACACATAGTGTTTCATATGTACTTTTTCGTTCTCTTTTAGAATATATATAAAATTTAACTTTCACCTTAAGGATAAAAAGTTATGATTATTTAAACAGAAGAACAACATTTTTAAAGTTTTTTCATTAAAATTAACCCCTGGGCACAGAAATGTCTTTGTTCTAAAAACGTTTCCAGAACGTTTTTAGTACGTTTCATGTCCACCACATAATGTCTTAAAAACGTTTCATGTTCTAAACACGTTTTTAGAACAATGAACGTTCTTAAGCCGTTGTGTAGCGGACATGAAAAATTCTAAAAACGTTTTAGAAACGTCCCTAGAACGAAGACGTTTCAGTGCCCAGAGGGTATATTCTCGATTGGAAATCGCTTTAGGAAAAATTTACAATGGAAAAATATTGTATTGTTTTCCATCGACTTACTACTATTCTCTTAATGAATTTTTAAGATGAAAATTATTAACCACAATTATCAAACAACTTTATAAACAATTGTTATAAACAAATTTTACATTAAAGACAAGTAAATAAGTAAAGATTTCATTTTTTCTGCCACTATTTATTTTCAGTAGGATTATTGAATCGTGAAACTTTAATTTCCTGTTTGCAAATGGTTCATCTCTCACAGCAAAAAAAATCTCTCCATATTTGATCGAAAATAAGGTATTTAGAAAATCTGACTTCATAATCATGATCAGCGACCCCAAAACCCCCGAGTAACAATTTTTGCGAATATATGTTAAGATGTTTCCTTGTTTTTGCCATGACGTGTATACACGTCATCCACAGTTTGGGACAGTTTCTTTTATGACGTGTATACACGTCATCCACAGTCAAGGGGTTAAATAAAATTAAGAATTTTAAAAATAATAGAATTGAAAAATTTTTTTATAAAAATAAAATATCCCACATAGAACAAAAACTTCCAGGAAGTTTCCCGTGGGATCCTTCGGAAGTTACCCTTGGTAACTTCTTGGAATCTTCCCATAGAAACTTCCTGGAAGTTACCAAAAATTATTAAAAAAATTTTTTAGTATAATTATTATTTAAAAAGGGACTCGAACCACCATATGCCTCAAAAGTGTGCTGCTGGGATAGCGCTTTATGCACGGAAAAAAAAGTTCATGAATCTCTCGTAAACAATAATGTTTGCAGGTTAGAAGCTTCCCATGGAAAATTCCTGGAAGCTTCCCATAGAAACTTCCTGGAAGTTAGCAGGAAGTTTTCAAAAGTTCTCAAAGATATAATGAAATATATAATATATAAATTAGCCCTGTGAAGTCAAGTGACGATTTGTTGAGCGCACACGGAAAACAAAAGTTCACGAATCTCTCGTGAACTAGTATATCACTTTTAGATGGGACACAAAATTTCAAAATTTTCATTCACTTTTGATTAGAAATAGCGAACGTCAACGAATAACTGAAACAAAGTTAATGAATTTTTGATGAACTGAGTTAAGAATGAGTAGTTCGTCAAAAGTAGAGGTACACTCAGATGCATTTCTGTCAAAATGTTTTTAGTTCATGACATATGAGAACATTCGTATGTCACGAACTAAGACATGTAAATCAGTTTATATTAATGTAATATAACCGACAGTTAAAAAAAATTAATTTGTTTATTCAAAATTTTTTTTTTACATTACTTAAAAGTCAAAATAAAAATAAAACTTTCATTTATTGCCAACTTTTTCCTAAACTCAATATCTTCAGACTTACAAAATATAGGCAATATTTATATATGTAAGTAAAAATATTTTTATTTTATGATTAGAAAATTAGTACTTTAAAATTAACTACAAGTAGGTAAAAATAAAATATCAATATTTAAAATTATTCAATCTAAATTTATGAAAAAATAAATGTTGAATAACAAATATTTCAAAACAAACATAAATAATTAAAAAAAATAAATTATTATTTACATACACATGTATATATTTACACATAAATACATAACACACACACATATATATATATATATATATAAATTAAAATTTTTTAATATATATAAAATCAATGGAGATGCTATTTAATAAATTTATACAAGTGGAAATAAACAAGTAAAATGTCTTCCGAGCGAGCGGTAGCGAGCGAGGACAACGACGCTAGTTCACAGATAAATTCATATGGTAGTAGTAAATTGAATCTTTATTTTGGGTTTAATCAAAATTTGTTGTGGAATTTTTGCATAGCATCGGTTCCATACCCTATTATTGGCGCCGATTTCCTTTCATATTTCGGATTATCGGTTAATTTACAAAATCGTAAATTGTTAGATTTAAATTCAGGTGATAATGCCATTTGTTTTTTTAAAAAAGCTAATTTCACGGACATTAGTTCGATTGATAAGTCGTCACCATTGTACAATATTATAAATAAATATCCGGATATTATTAACTTAACGAAAAATGAGATAAAAGTCAAGCACGGCGTTTTTCATCACATAGTAATGAAAGGGCCACCGGTTTCGCAACGACCGCGTCGGCTTCCACCGGACAAGTTAGCAGTGGCAAAAGCTCATTTTAAAGTTCTAACCGAGGCAAAAAAATGTCGACCGTCATGTGCAGCTTACGCTTCAACCATCCACATGGTCCTGAAAAGTGATGGACAATGGAGAGTTTGCGGCGATTATAAACTTTTAAATACAGTAACGGTTCCGGTTACACGCGGCATATCACCAAATACCAGTTTTCCCAGAGGACGTACCAAAAACAGCCGTAACTACTCCGTTCGGATTGTTCGAGTTTTTATTTATACCATTCGGGCTTAGAAACGTGGGACAAACATTCCAGAGATATATGTTTCAGGGCCTTGACGATTTAGATTTTATTTTTGTGTATTTGGATGATATCCTCATTGCTTCCAAAAATATTAAGGAACATGAGGAACATCTTGACATCGTATGCAATCGATTAAATGAATACGGGTTAAAATTAAATCTTAAAAAATGTGTTGTTTATCAAAATCGAATCGAGTTTTTAGGACACTTATTGGATAAAAATGGTTTCCGGCCCACAGAGGAAAAAACACGCGCAATTACGGAATTCGGAAAGCCTCGCAAGATTCATGACCTTCGTCGTTTCTTGGGAGTCGTTAATTTTTACCGTCGTAATGTTCCTCACGCCGCTCAATTGCAGCAGCCGTTAAATAAATATTTGCATGATACGTGTAAAAACGACAAACGAGAAATTTTTTGGACCGCGGAAGCTGAGCAAGCTTTCATCGCGGTAAAAGAGGCATTGGCGAAGGCTACCCTCCTCGCTTTTCCATCTCCTAGCGCACCTACACGTCTCGTAACGGACGCTTCGGATCTAGGGACTGGCGCGACCTTGGAACAGTATCTAAATAATTCTTGGCAACCACTAGCTTTTTATTCAAAAAAATTCAATTCCGCACAATTTAAATACAGCGCATATGACCGTGAATTAACCGTAATTTATGAATCCGTAAAATATTTTCGGTATTTTTTGGAAGGGCACGAATTTAAAATCATTACGGACCACAAACCGTTAACTTATGCCTTTCAAAAAAATAGCGAAAAAGCCTCTCCAAGACAGTAGAGACAACATTCGTTCTTATCTCAATTTACTTCGCAAATAGAATATCTTCCCGGGATCGATAACGTTGTTGCTGATGCATTATCGCGAGCTGATGCAATCACCTTTTCTCCTGAAATTGAATTGGCAGAGCTCGCAAAAGCTCAAATTGCAGATGAGGAATTAAAATTAATTACTAATGATTCAAATTCGTCATTGAAATTAAAAAGATTCGATTGGAATAACGTAGCTATTATTTGCGACATGTCTGGGGATAATCTCCGTCCGTATATACCTCGTTCTCTCCGTAAACAAATTTTTAATTCAATGCATAATTCTGCACATCCGGGAAGTAAAATTACTGATCGTCTAATTCGAAAAAGATACGTGTGGCCGGGCATAAATAAAGACATAAAAAATTGGTGCCGGTCTTGTTTACAATGCCAGCGGGCAAAAGTCACAAGACACACCATTGCATTGCCATCTCACTTCGTCGCACCTGATAGTCGGTTCCAACATGTCCATATAGACATAATTGGTCCCCTGTCAATCTGCGACGGGTACAAATATTGTTTGACATTAATCGATAGATTCTCTCGTCGACCCGAGGCAATTCCCTTGAAAGATATAGAAGCCTCAACCGTGTGTCATGCGTTTTTTGATAATTTTGTTGCCCGTTTCGGTTAACCGGTAACACTTTCGACGGATCAAGGTAGCCAATTCGAATCACGACTTTTTAAAGCACTTTTAAATTTAACGGGTTGTAATCGAATTAGAACGACCTCTTATCACCCAGCGGCAAACGGAATGATAGAACGTTGGCACCGCACGTTAAAAGCGGCAATAATGTGCCACAGTAATATTAAATGGATTTATTCTTTGTCAACCGTAATGTTGGGATTGCGTAATAATATTCTGGATTCGGGGGCGTCGCCGGCTGAATACTTGTACGGAACCACCCTCAGGATTCCGGGCGAATTCGTGTTGTCGGAAGATTTCTCGGCCAATCGTCAAATTTTTGTTGAGGAGTTCAGAGAACACATGAGGATGGTAAAACCAGTACAAAAAATTGTAACAAACAATACTTCGACGATGCAGAATATTGCTGCACTATCGACTTCGCAAAGTTATTGTAATGTTAATCCGAGACCAGTTCTGCGAACTTATGTAAATAAAAAGAAGGTCTCGTTTAAAAAATAATTTAATTATAGTAAAAAAACAAGACTGATATGACTGCGATAATATTTTTAGCGATATTTTTTTTTCTTTTAAAAATATTAAATTTTATCACTTGCGAAAATTATTTTGAATTTTTAACATTTTTATATGCATGTATTAATTTATAACTATTTACTTACTTGAACAAACAGTTGATCGACGATGATTTTTATTTCTTTTTAAATCTTCTAAACTAGTGCACTAGAGATTTAAACATTTTCTATTATTAGTTTCTAAAATTTATTTTCGAATATTATATTTATTGAGTATTTATCTACGACCGCACAATTTAAATTAACCGCACTGAGTGTATATTTGCATTTTTTGGTAATCGTTAACACTTAGGGGGGACTACTGTAGGGATCGAAACAAAATTTATATTTGAAAAATACAACATATAATTCCAACCCACAAAAGAAATAATGGGTATTTTAGACAAATAAAAAAATAAACAAACTCCTCTTACTTTTAAAATCCATTTTTCTATTTGTTGGTAGATTTAAAAAAAATGGAGAAAAAAGTTATATTTAAAAAATAAAACATATAATTCCAACCCTAAAAAAAATAAATGACTTAGACAAATAAAAATAATGTTGAAACTCCTCCTTCAATAAGAAAGCTATTTTTTATTTTTTGGTTAAGTTACACAAAATGGAAAAAAAATTATATTTGAAAAATAAGACATATTATTTCAACCCTCAAAAACAAGTTGTTCATTTCATGACCATTTCGCTTCCTCAAAATATTATAACCCAATTGCTTAATTTAATTTTAATATGTTAAGGTAATATTTCAAATAACACAAAATTTAAATTTTTTGTGAAAAAGAAAAATATTGATTAATTTTATAAATTTTGATGAAATGTGCACTTTGTATTTATCAATCGATTCGTTTTTTTGTCAGGAATGGAATTTTGTGGAAAAATTTAAAAATCCTTGTGTTAGATTTTAGGTATTAATGACTGCAATAAACCTGCAAAATTTCAGGGCAATCCATTAAAATTTGTTTGAGATAATTTGTACACAATTTTTAGTGACATACACACACATACATACACACAAAAACACACACAAACACACACATACACACATACATCTGGACATTTGCTCAGAATTTAATATACATATATCCTAGATGAAAATGAGTCCATATAATCATGTTTTGAAAAATTGAAAATCGTCACGAATGCAAAGCTTCCTTATGAGGAAGAGCTTCCTTATGAGGAAGCAATAATCGATGTTTTAGACCAATAAAAAAATAAACCATCTTTTTTCTCCATTTTGTTTAAATCTACCAACAAATAGAAAAATTTATTTTAAAAGTAGGAGGAGTTTTTTTTATTGGTCTAAAATATCTATTATTTCTTTTGTGGGTTGGAATTATATGTTTTATTTTTCAAATATAATTTTTTTTTCCATTTTGTGTAACTTGACTTGATACTACTTCCCAGGCGGAAATTTACCACTGGCATCGTACCGCGCCTGTACAGACGTCGGTAAGACTGTACTGACATTCGTCCGCGAGACAACCGGATCGGTGCAGGCTTTCTACTGGAACATGACAATGTGTTGTAGTGGCTGCGCGTCCGGCTCGGTACAAATTTGATGCCGCCGAACAACCGGCGTTGTACCGGCATTCGTCCGCTCTAGCAACCGCGGCGGGCCAAATATTCTTTCAAAGACGACTCGCTTCAGCGGACCGGCGTTCTACTGGCATTCGCCCGTCTAGCCAGACTAAATTATATTTTCTATTGAAAAATAAAATAAAAAAATATTTCATTAACTATGCATGGTGCATGTTAATTAATATTTATTTATAGATCATTTCCAGCATTTTTAACACATTCTACATTTTTTTTACACATTAAAATTCTAAACGCTCGCAAGTGGGATACGAAGCCCAAGCTATTCCTAATCGAAGCACCGAAGTCTAACACGCTAACCACTACGCTATTCGCTCGCATGCGGATCTGAGCATAATAATGTCGATATGTAATACCGCTACGAAGCAAACAATAAATAATACTTTTACAAATACTTTGCGATATTTTAGCATTTTATGAATATTATGTAAATAAATCTAGGGTTTTAAAAAATATTTTAAAATTTTTTATTTTTTTAATTATTCTATTATTATTATTATTATATTTATTTATTATTTTTATTATTCATTTTTTTATATTTATAAATAATTATCTGTATACTTTATTTATAAATATTTAAAAAATTTGATTATAACAAAAAAATTTAATTCTTTAATATAGTTGTTAATTAATAAATAAAAATATAATTAAAACCTATTTTTCAAATTCAATAATTTTTAAAATTGAATTTTATATTCTATTGTATTGTTAATTCTTTTTTTAATATTTAAACTTTAAACAATTCTCCTACAAAAATTTTTTACAACATAATAGATTAAAAATTTTTATTACTATAATTATTATTTTATTAATTTTTATTGAAACAATAAGACTATAGCTAAATTTTTGCATTGTAAAAAAATCTATTTCTGAAAATTCTGAATAATGTGTTAATTAAAAAAAAATTATTTTAGAAAACATTAAATTTTTTTAGAAAAACAATGACGATAGCCATATTATTAGCATATTATTATTAATTGAAATCTTAATAATAAGAACATAAATGATATTAGTCCGCAGTCGGTAGAATGTCTGTACCGCTCGGGTTGTCAGACGGGCGAATGCCAGTACAACGCCGGTTGTTCGGCGGTATCAAATTTGTATCGAGCTGGACGCGCAGCCATTACAACACATAGTCACGTTCCAGTAGAATACCTGCACCGCTCCGGTTGCCAGGCGGACGAATGCCAGTACAACGCCGGTTGTTCGGCGGCATGAAATCTGTACCGAGCCGGCCGCACAGCCATTATACCACAGTATAAATTTTGATCCGGCGGTCGGATCCGTCTTTGTACCGCGCCAGCAGACATTAACACCCGAATCGGTACAGACTGCCTGTACCGGCATTGACTCTCCAAATCAATCGGCGCGGATTCTTGACGGTTGGTTGATCCGGCATTCGTCCGACTTTTCCGCCTGGGTTGATACTACTTCTTTTGATTTAAAATCGCATTTGGTTTATTGTGTTCCTTGCCAATGTGGAGCTTGCTACATTGGTGAAACTGGTAGATATATTAAAGACAGAGTGAGTGAACACAAGAGGGATTGTAAGAACGATAGTAGAAAAACAGCTTTGGTCACTCATGCACATGGAAACGACCATCTATTTAATTTCGGAGCTACTAACATCATATGTAACGAACGCAATTACAGACGAAGGAAATTTAGAGAGATGTTTCCCATTATCAGGTCCGAAAAATCTGTTAATAAACAGACTGATTTAAATAATTTAAATCAGTTTTATCATTCGTTAATTCTCAGCACTAATTAAATAGTATATTTATTTTATATCAGAATTTTCTTAGATTGCTGCTTTTGTGAAATTTGAATTTATCTACTATATAGGGTTCTTCCTTACCATGTATGGAGGTACTTTTCAAATTCACTTACTATCACTTTAATTTTCTATTATATTAGAACAATTGGGATCAAGCATGCAAACACATGTCTTGTTTTTATTTTTTCCGTTTGTTATTTTTGTTTTCAACGACATGTTTTTCTTTTTTAAGTGTGTCTTTTGACATAATAAAATGTTTTGGTTTTTTTAAATTATATATTTAGTAATTTCCGCTAAGAAACCCTCTTGGTAAGTTATAGATTGTGTTATTATGTTATAGGTTATGTTCTTCCAAAAAATTTTTTCGATATATTTCTTTCACTAATAATTGTATGTAATTTCAGTTTTAAAATTATCTGATGATGCCGGTCGTCGACGGGTGAAAGCTAATAAATAATTATCAAATTATATGAATAGATTTTTAAAAACAAAATAAGATCTCACTAAAATTAATTATCCAAACAAAATAACATCGTAATAAATAAAAAAATAGCTTTCTTAATAAAGGAGGAGTTTCAACTTTATTTTTATTGGTCTAAAACATCCATTATTTCTTTTGAGGGTTGAAATTATGTTTTATTTTTCAAATATAATGTATTTCTCCATTTTATTTAAATCTACCAACAAATAAAAAATAGCTTTCTTTATGAAGGAGCATGTAGTATACAGCCATGGACAAATGTCACCTCTGCCATCTGTCGCGCAAAATGCGCGGCAACATATCAACAGTTTATTCCAATATCGACCTTACACACACATACATCCTACACCAAAACTGACATTTCCTACTTTAAACATTAATTTCTCATTAATTTGACGTTAATTTATCCTACAAAATATATCAATTTCATCCTTAGATATTCCTTTATCATTTCCAATAGTTTTTTTGGCATTATTACATCAAATAATAACAACTTTATTAGTCTATCCTAAACCTACCTTAAATCTACCATAACTTGGGTAGATTTACGATAGCCCCATCCGACAGGGTTTGTAAGCGGCGATCATAAAAAACCCCACAGAGACTAATTTTGACTTGAATTGCTTTACATGGTCAAAAGTATTGTTATTTTTAATACATTTATGGAACAGCGTATGTCTTTTTGGACATTATAGGTTAAAGTGTACATAAATTAAATTTAAATTAAATTTTCTATTTGCAAGATTGCAAATCTTGTGGTGTAAGCTTGCTGCAAACTTACAGGTTACTTGGGTATATTATAATAACGAAATCCATAGTGGTCACGCAATTAAAGTGACATATTTTACAGGAGAGACCTTTTTTGTCAGAAATCGTCAAAGTTTATAAATATTTTTTTTGCTAATTTTCCTTCTAATGATGATTAAATTGTTAGAGACAAAAGTATTGTTCCGTTTCTCTGACAATTATGAAACTCAAACGAACCATAAACTTCACTATAACAGTCAATGCATTGGGAAAGTTAAAAAAAATTGTTTTATGCCTATTTATTTGCTTATTTACAATTAATGAAAGGTAGAACTTGGACTAAACGTTTTGGACACTCATGACATAATAGGACACTCAATACTTTCGTTGGGAAAAAATATTTAACCCATTTGAATATAGTACATTGTACAACTAGTGGCGAAAGTGTGATTTTTCAAGAGTATAGTTTGCGGCTCGAGCGTAGCGAGAGCAGCAGTCACTCCAGAAAAATCAGTCTTTCACCACGAGTTGTGCACTACGTTTTCTCCAACACCTTGCGAGGAAAGGTTTTTTCGAGAGTTTTGTATAATTTTATTTTATCGTGTGCTTATGTTTAATATAATAAAAGACGAATGTTTTGTGTAGGGAAGAAGTTAGATACAAAATAAATCTCGGTCAAAGAAAAACAAAAAAGAATAAGTTCATGATTTACTTTCACCACGCCCAATTTAATTTCGCCACGCTAAAAATTACTTTCGCCACGCCAAATTTTACTTTCGCCACGCTCTTCAGAGCAGTTGGAGAAAAATTGTTATATTCATTCTTCAACAAAGTTTAAATGATAATTCTGTGCACTTTTACTTTTATGTAAAAAAATAATCTAAACTGAACTTTGGGGACATATAAATTAAGGAAGAAATAGTATCATATATTTTTGAATCATTACACAGGCCAACAAAATTTTGTGGCCTAACCAATAGAAGCTGATTTTTATAGGATTTTGTCCATAGAATACGAATTTGACCTTGAAAATATTGGATTGGCTCCAGTTTTTAATCAATTTACGTTTCATTATACAAAATATGCATTTTTGGCATTTTTTGAATGATTGTACAACAATACACAGAAACAGTAAATTGGTCCGCATAACACCAATTGAAAGCTTAAACACTGCTCTTGAATATCCAAAAACAAAAAATGTAATTTATGTACACTTTAACCTATAATGTCCAAAAAAAACATACGCTGTTCCATAAACGTATTAAAATTAATATTACTTTTGACCATGTAAGGTAATTCAAGTAAAAATTAGTGTCTCTGGCTTTTTTATAATCGCTAGTTACAAATCTGCTATGAAATATAAAAATTGCAAGTGGCGGACCAAATTTTTAAAGATAATTTACGCCTTTTATGATAAAAATTTAAAATTTTAAAAAAATTCTGCCATATTGGATTCGCCATTTTGAATATTAAAATCTAAATACAGATCAGTAAGCAGCGACCATAAAAACCCCTAGAGAGACTAATTGTTATTTAAATTACCTTACATGGTCAAAAGTACTGTTGTTTTCAATATGCTTGTGGAACAGCGAATGTCTCTTTTGACATTACAGGTTAAAGTGTACATAAATTACATTTTTTGTTTTTGGATATTGAAGAGCAGTGTTTAAACTTTCATTTTGTGCTATGCGGACAGATTTACTGATTCGGTGT
The DNA here is from genome assembly GCA_032872475.1 of Leptopilina myrica (nomen nudum). Lineage (NCBI taxonomy): Eukaryota > Metazoa > Arthropoda > Insecta > Hymenoptera > Figitidae > Leptopilina > Leptopilina myrica (nomen nudum). Next base: position 13,221,497 of record CM065466.1, read on the forward strand.
ATTGTTGTACATTCATTCAAAAAATGCTAAAAATGCATATTTTGTATATTGAAACGTAAATTGATTAAAAACTAGAGCCAATCCAATATTTTCAAGGTCAGATTCGTATTCTACGGACAAAATCCTGTAAGAATCGGCAGTAATATTTTAGGCAACATGCAGTTGATTAAAATTTGTCGGCCTGTGTTATTTTTAATAGACGAAATTATTATTTAAAAAATACATAACTATCTTAAAACATCTTATTTGTTTAATACAACGCTTATTTCCTAATTGTTGTAATTAAAGTAATACTTTGCAACATTAATTATTACTGAAAAATCACTTTTTAAATACTTTTCCTATTGGATTACATACTTCAATAGAATAAAAACTTTTTGACTTATTTTTAACATTAATTAAATATAAAATCATTTTTTAAATACTTTTTTTATTATACTATATTCTGGAATAGAATTAAAAAACATTTGGCTTTTTAAACATGAATTATAACTAAATAATCACTTTTTTAATACTTTTTCTATTGCATTATATTCTGCAATTGAATACAAATCTTTAGGCTTATTTAGTTCCTTAGGTGATTAAATTTGTAAAACAAGATCACTTTGAAAAACTTTTTTTCTTCACTTACATTTTCCATTCGCTTAAAGTGTTTAGATGATTTTCTACTGGCTGATGACATCATAATATTATCAATAACGAATATTTTTTTGTCGCTAATTTCTTCAAAGTTTTTAATTTTTCCTACATACCATTCTGAGGCTTTTTCGTTTACTGCAATGCAATCACCTATCAGCAGCGATTTAATTTTTCATTTCTTGATTGGCTGTTCCTTTAGCAGTGTATCCAAACGTTTTTTCTTTCGGAGCAAGGCTTTATCTTTTGGAGATTTCGATCGTTGTGTTTGCACACATTTATTTTCTTCTCTGGCTAAAAGTGGTCATAACTTGAAACTTTTAAATCACATTTATTACACGGAGATAAATCTGCGCTGTGAACGCAGCTGCGCTTTCTTAAATATAAATTCTTCTCGTTGTCAGATCGCCAAATAACTTGATGAATTTTAAAAGTACCAGCAGCAGCTTTTAATTTACCAACATTAGAAACAATTTCCTCGACTGCGTTGATTTCGTCAGATTTTTTAATTACAGATTTTCTAAAAGATCAATTTTCACTTCATTCACGGCATTTATAAAACTCTTTGCGTTAGTAATGTCAAATCCTTGTCCAACTTTACTATCGGCTTTTGATTTCAAAGTTGCTCCAAATCCATCTATAGGTCCTTTCCCGTGACCACTTTCAAAATAGTTTCAAATAACTTTCTCAAAACCGAATTTTTTAGCAAAATTACAGACTAGAGTAAAAGTTGTTTTATTTCGGTATTGTCCAGTAGAACTGTCTGTAAATATGTACAACGTTTTTATGCCTAAATTTTGAAACAATGGTTTCAGGTGAGAAAAAATTATTGGGGCAGTATGTCGAACATCTTCAGAAATTGTACAAAACTTTCCAACATCAATTTCTTGTGAAACATGATCCAATATATAATACGCATTTATATGGATTGTTAGCAATGCTCGCAATCCGCCAAAATGTAAAGCCTGAACCTCTGTGTGGCATTTAGTTGCGTAGTCTTCAGAAAAATCAGAGTGTAAAACAGCAGTTTTGCTATCAAGATCTGATTTTACGTTTCTACAAAACTCGTGTTTTTAAATGTTAAATAAATGTTCAAGAATGTTGGGGATTTCATCGTTTGTGATTGCAAGAATATTTCCTTGTGTTTCAGAGATTTTTTGTTTTACCATGACTGTGAATGTATACTTTTGACCCTTTTTGCTTCCTCGTGAGAAAGCTTTGTAGTCGTTTAATTTATAAAATTTTTAAAAATCCTTCAAATAAATTTTCTTCTAAATGGGACTATGTTATTTAAGATCCTGAACAATTGCCCGGATGTATGTATGTGTGGATCCCGTTTTTTTGAGCGACAAAAAATAATTTTTATTAGGCGATTGAGTAGTATTTTCGTCATCACAAAGGAAATTAAAAATTTCTTCTACAAGAAATTCGACCTTATCTACATTTCTAACTTGTTTGCTAGGAATCAAACCAGATTTATTAACCACTTCGGTGGCGTGGCGTTCCAATTGGCGTTCCACGTCCCTGGCCAAAAGTGGCGAAGATAGCGAAATGGCGTTCCAACTTTTTCTAGATTTTAATACTTTTTTAAATACTTTTTTTTAATACTTTTCTATGAATGGCGTTCCACTTTCGCTCAAATATTGATAAATAAATTCAAGATCTTTCTATTGGAAATAATATTTATTTATATCTTAGAATCTCTGAATCGTAGAATTGTGTTATAGAATCATTTGTAAATTGTTATAAACAAATTGTTAATAAAGACGATGCGTTCAATGAATTTTAATAAAATCTGTTACTCAGGGGTTTTGTGGTCGCTGATTACGAATGGACGAGTTTATAAAAAATTGATTGAATTCGCTTGAAACATTTTACTCGGGGGTTTTGCTTTTCATGTTAAACTCATATTAATTTCCTAATCAGCATGCCTAAAAACCTCTGAGTAAAACGATTCAAGCGAATTTAATCAATTTTTTATAAACTCGTCCGCCATATTGGATCCGCCATTTTCAATTTTGAGAAACTAACATCGTATTCGTAATCAGCGACCCTAAAAACCCCCGAGTAACAATTGTTATTAAAATTCATTGAACGCATCGTCTATATTAACAATTTGTTTATAACAATTTACAAATGATTCTATAACACAATTCTACGATTAAGAGATTCTAAGACATAAATAAATATTATTTCCCATAGAGAGATCTTGAGTTTATTTATCAATATTTGAGCAATAGTGGAACGCCATTCATAGAAAAGTATTAAAAATGACATTTTGCAACGTCCAAAAAACAATGAAAATCTTAAAAAAACAAATTTTTATTGTCATTTTTGTGATCCCTAATATTGAAAACAGAAATATATTGTTGCAGTAGATTAAAATTAATTATACTCTTTAAAAATCTAGAAAAAGTTGGAACGCCATTTCGCTATTTTCACCACTTTTGGCCAGGGACGTAGAACGCCAATTGGAACGCCACGCCACCGAAGTGGTTAATGTTATATCGATATCGTTTTAAGGATACAAGCTTCGACAGATGACCCATTGATTGATATTTTTATCACGTTTCCTGCAACACTTCTAGAGATCGTAGTTTTTTCAAGTTCTGAACCTAAATCATAATTCAATTTGATCTGATTTTGCAGAGCAAATGAAAAATCGTAATTCACGCTTGATAGTTTCTTTCCCACTTTTAATCAGTCTTGCAGCTTTTTCTCGGCGATTGTAATGCACTACTTTTTGAACTTTTTTGTAACCTTTGGTATCTCTTTCTGTATTTATTTGTGCTACGTTGTAAATTTATAATATCATTTGATAACTTTTGATCGGAGTTTAGCGCCGTTTTAACATTTTTTCTATGTTCACTCTGACATTTTTTCAATTTTTTTCTTTGAATCTGTTTTTTCTTTTTATCAATGTTACAAATTAATCTTAAACCCCTTTTTCCTATTTGAATTATTCTTTTTCTGTCTTTCCAAAAAGTTTGAATATAAATTCGGATCATTATATATTTTCCTCCGTTGTTCCTTTTTCCTGTCCCTTTTAAGTTTTTTTCTTACTTCCTCCGATTTTTGTCCAATTAAGTTTTTTCTTTTATTTTTTCCAACAGAAGGTTTTTCAGTAGGTTTTAGTTTTTCTTCACTAGCCTTACAACTTACACTGGATTTTTGTCCAATTAAGTTTTTTCTTTTATTTTTTCCGACAGGAGGTTTTTCAGTAGGTTTTAGTTTTTTTCACTAGCCTTACAACTTACACTGGATTTTTGTCCAATTAAGTTTTTTCTTTTATTTTTTCCGACAGTTTTTTTGCGCTTCTTAAAAGCCTCTTCTCGATCGTGTTTCAACTTCTTTTTCAATTTATTTAATTTATCGTTATTGTCCTGAATCGTCCTGTATTATTCGAAAGAGAATTCGAAACTATTTTTAATTTTGTACTGATATTGAATATAAAATATTAACTTACTATTTTTAAGGCGGGACACTTATGACAATAAAGTAAAGGTCCCAATTATGAAAAGCTTTTTAAGATGGTTACATTTTAGTCATTAAATTTTTGAACATAAGCGTATTAATATCAAAAACAATTGTTCCATTTGAAATAATGATTATTCATGAGTAGATTGTCAATTATGAAATGTTGTTTTATTAGAAAAAGATATAAAATTAATAGAAATTTGAAAAAAAACACATGTACTTATTATGAAACAATGCTTTGTATCACGTCCCAGAGTTTCATATGGAATGTCCCTATTATGAAACAAAGATTTTCTTGACTAATTTTCGAACTATTAAATTCGTCCAATGTAAGTAAGTTGAAAATTAACAAATTTTTATTAATGAAATTATAAATTTAAATAAAAAATAATTTAATAATTTATTTTTTTGTGATTTAATAGTTTGTTTTTTAATCAATTAATTTTTAACCTTAAAAAACTAACTTTTAAAGATTAATCAAAATTATTTAATTTTTATTTTTCTACAAAATACCTACACATTAGAAAAATTAAAATAAATAAGAAATTTCTTTTCTTTTCATTCACATATATTTCTTCGAAAAAATTATAAATATAACAATTATTATACATTTTTGGATGAATGATACCATTCTTAATAAACTTTTAATATATAACAATTATTCAACATGATGCAATTAAGAAAACATATCAACACAAAACACAAACACTAACAAATTGCAGCATCAGTATTTATGGCGACAGAATTGCAATCATTTCCAGTTTCATTAGCTGGAATAATTTCATGATCTACCAGCTTTTCGATATTTATGATCTGAGACTCCGTTTGATTACTATTCTCTATGCATGTAATATTTTTTTATTATAGATGTCCAGCAAAATTTAAATATATCTATTTTAAATATAATAATAATAATAATTAATATCTATTTTATTAAGATATTAATATTATTAATATAATTATTAATTATTATTACTTATTTATTAAGAAATATTTGTAAATAGGTTAATTGTATATAGATAATTATCAAATTAGTCACGATTATATTTTTATTCAATTAATTAAAGTTTCACCAAGAACAGATTTTTTCAACTCAAGCCAATATTCAAATAATCCTTTATTTTCCAAATCATTAAGCCATGATTTACTCTACTCGGCCTTTTTAAAATCTTCCAATAATCTTGCAGCAACTTTTTCTTCAAATGTTTTCAAATGTCGTTCTTTATCCTCGATTTTATGGTTAGTAACAAACTTAAGACTTTGAAAATGTTGATTTTCTTGATGATCGGTTTTCGTTTTTTTCTTCTTTTTTAAAACATTAAATTCAACAGCTTCAGGGTTAAACGGCATTAAACCACCAGCTCTGAATCCACTTTTAACAATTTTCTTTTCTGCTTCGAAAGAATCCAAAGCCATTTTTAATACAGCTGGGAACTGTTCTTTTCTTAATGTAGTAGTTTTGTTTTCAGCCTTCCACTTGGGTATTGTTTTTTTCCATACATCTTTGAACGGACGAAAATCAGCTATGTCGATTTCAAGCCGCGTTCTGTAGACGCAAAAAATTTAGTATAAGTATAGACCATTTTAAAAATTTAAGTACATAACTTGAAACAGTAGTTATATAAATAAAAAACATTTTGAAATTTATAAACTAATGTGAAAAATTAATATTAGAACTCTAGACAATTTTCTGCAAAAGAATTCATTCATTTAAAATATTTAGAATTGTAAATAAATTAAACAAATTTTATCTCACGAATTCGCATGTTTTGCATTTTTATGATACTATTTCATCGATTACAGACATCGTAGTTTTAAATATTTATTATTAAAAATAATTGTCCCATATTAATTCTCATTAAACTTAATTTTTAATTAATTCGTCGGTATATTAATTTTTTTTGCTTATATGATAAATTTTAAGACACGCATAAATGCAAAAAATTTCCCTTCAAAGTAAAATAATGTAAAGCTGTGGGACACGTCATTTTTATTTTTTTAAGTAAAGCAATTAAATAAAGTTATCAGAAGTTAATTTTTCTTAAATATGGAAGTTATTGTTCTCTATAAAATTTTGTTTTACTTGTTATGAATTAAAATTACGAAAATACATTCACTTGAAAAGTAAAAATTCATTCCTGGACATGGGACACTCATGACATTTTGCCTGAATTTCGTTCTGCCATTATTATACATAGCATCTTTACATGCTTACAAGTTGAAAAAAAATTAAGAGATTGAATTACACGACACTAAAAAAAAATTTACCAAAAATTAAAACAAAAAGTTTTTATTGGCAAAGAACACGATTATGACAATTTAAATGAAATGACTCATATACACGAAAAAAACGTAATTGAATGAAGTAAATGCATCTACTTGACATAATTTACTTAAATCAATCCCATATTTATTTAAAAAGAGAAATTTATTTTCTTGTCCCAACCCTGCAGGAAACAAATCGATAGAAAGAGATAAAGTTTTTTTTATTCTTTTGAAATAGCCACCCAAAAAATATTATATAGCGTAGTAAAAATATTATACCTTTTTATCTCCAAAATTCTATCTCTTTTTATATAACCCACATAGCACAACATTTCGCAGCTAAACGACTAACTACTAAAAAATCTTTCTGTTCCCTTGCAAATGGGGCTACCGTCAATTTCGGCTGTTCCTGTAATTTTGTGTTAACGGCGCCAATCCAGGCCGTGATCTCATGCTGAATCCGATGTTTTGGTGAGAGATTGCTGAAAAGTTTGTTTTTATGCATTGGAAAAAAGTGCATGGGTAAAACACTCTGCCCATGCAACAGGTCTGTTTCAGTTAAATTTACCTGGTGGCTAATAGTTTTCCGCTCCCATTTATGATTTCTGTCTCTTTTATGAAATTTCGGAGCAATTTTTGAGCCCTGACCACCACCACCAGTCAATTTGCTGCAAACTTCTTGCTTCTCATGGGAATTTCTCGAGGATTCTTCGAGTGAGGCATTTTCTTTCTATGAGACGACAGACATGGAATTTTTCTTTTACATATTTGGAAGTACCAACTTTGAACGGAGATTCGTAGCATTCTGGATGACGCTGTTCTTCAAAAGTATCATCGTGTATTTGTCTTTCTAAAATTTTATTTTTTTAACATTTTTCACAATTTTTCGAGAATTAATTATCTGTTTCGCACTTTAAAATTAAATTTAGAAGTCTAAATTTTGTTTGAGACATTATTGTCAATTTTGAAGAAATATTTTTTCTCTTCAACGAAAATATTAATTTCACGATTTCATTACACGGCGGTCCTCAATCACTTTTAGGTTTACCTAAAATGAGTCAAAATTGTGCTAACGCAGTTTTATCTGGAATAGTCCCAAGATTGTAAATATTCATTTTCGAAAATCGTAGCTGATTCTTTTTTCGAAAAAAACACATATATATATATATATATATATATATATGTCATTTTTTTTAACAAAACTGAAATTTGTATATATATATATATATATAATATATTATAATTATATTATGCAATATAATATACAAAAAATAATATTTTTCCACTCTCTGCTTTACCCCGCATAAACTCGTTGCGTTTCGGAGTATTCATGGTCAGCGCGCAACGAGTTTATGGGGAGCAAAACGTCGCGCCGCGACCACGCTCACAAAAAAAATTCGTAGTTAATAAACTATTTCGGTCTACCAAATTTTTATTTCAGATATTAAATCCTTGATTTATATAGTTTAAAGATCTTAAAAAAAATTTTTACGAAAAAGGTCCAGAACACAATTAATTATTCATTTCTTTAATAATAACAATATTTTTTTTCAAGAATGAAATAAATTTTTTTTTAAAGTTCCAATCTTTATAAATTATGTGCAAAAATTTCCATTAAAATCCGACAAATCGTTCCTAAGATATAAAAGTTTTAAAAAAATTTTACATTAAAATTAAATTGTTTATAAAAAATAAACAGATTCTTAGTTCGTGACATACGAATGTTCTTATATAGCATGAACTAAAAACATTTTGATAGAAATCATACAATTTTGCAAAATATCGTCAAACATGTATAGGCATACAAATTTCAGTTTTGTTTTAAAAAATGACATATATATATATATATATATATACTCAAATCTCGCTATAACGACAATTTCGGGAGTCAAGTCTCCCTCTATTACGAGCGCAAAAGGAGAAATGAGAAATCCCCACTCTTACGATTCTTCATTCATTTTTTTAGTGTTTACAATTTACATAATGTCAAAATTACAAACGTAACCTAGTTTAATTTGAACTTTAATATACAAAATATTTATATAGGGGAGAGTAGGCTACATTGAACCAGCGTCAACAGTGAACCACTTTAATTTTCTAAGAAATGACTGAGTGGAATTTTTTCTTATTTAATATATAAATTAGTATTACCGAAAGCGACTACGTCCAAAAATTTCGAGCACGTAGGTTTATTATTTACAAATAAAAACGAAAAAACTGTTTTTCACGTACAAAACAAAAAATTTTGTGGAAATATAATGAATTTTTTTTATTCAAATAGGAAGTTTTAAAAATTAGTAAACTTGTGATTTATGTCGCTTAGGGTGTCAACTTCAATATTCCAATGTGATAAAGAATTTTAAGCCTTACACAAATTTATTATAAACAATTTTTGTTGTGAATGTCATGTGAATGCAGTGAGTGCGGTATCATTGAACCGCCCGAAAAAGCAAAGAATTTTCAATTTTAAGAGTGGTAAAGTTGTCTACTCTACTAATTAGTAAGAAAAATACTAGAAGACATGCTTTCATCACAATTGTGAACGAGATAAACTCAAACTGTCACTATACCTACCTAACCTGACATCAAAATATATTAATCTCCTATATTAACAAATAATAACTCTTTAACAACAATTTTCTATTTTTTTAAGTGAAAAATAATATTTTTTACAATGTGTAAGTGGAAATATTATTTTTGAAGTAAATTGTAGTGTTTTATTAAAGGTGGTTCAATGTAGACACAGATTCTTCAAAATAAGAAAAGTGTAACTTGTTAGAAAAAAATTAAATTTAATTATTTAATCATAATAATTTTTGTTTGTAACGTGTATATTAACTAAAGGAGTACTTCAGCTTAATGTTGATACAAAAACCTTATTAGAATTTGTAAAATTTAATTAGTTCTTGGACTTTAGAAAATATCCGGTTCAATGTATCCTACCCTCCCCTAAGCTAAAATTTTGAAGATGTTCGAATGATTGATATAATTTCAAATACGAAGTGACTTTTTTATTTTTATTTTATATAAATAAAATTGATTTTAACCAAATTTGAACCAACTGAATGTGCATTTGTTTATAAATAGTGGGGACAATCGGCAGGAAATTTTTCTTGCTATACCGAGAGACAGAGCCCTCGTTATAGAGAGCGCTCGTTATAGAGAAGGTCGTTATAGCGAGATTTGAGTGTATATGTTTTTTTCAAAATTATATTTCGTAAAAGAGCTACATCTTGTCATCATATTTTTAAAATTGAATTAGAGTACTTCGAAATTATGAAAGTGACTTTCAGTACTTCGTATTTTTTAGATAAAATTATTTGTATTCTTCTTTTTATTTTTTTAGTGCAGTTAATTTTATTTTCTCATTTTTGTTAGAAATCTTATGTAACAATTTATTTCGCAAAGGTAAATTTTTCTAAATCACGAAGGAGTGACGAAGTACTCGGGTTGATTTTTGTGACATTTTTAATTTTTAAGTGGGGACATTCGAGTGATTTGTTATAGTAGTTTAATATTTCGAATTTAATTATGAATAATCGAGGTTTTGTTTTTGTTTCTCCTGACGAAATAGCCGAACGTGGGGGGCTTGGTCGATCGCATGCACCTCGTAGTTTTGAGGGTCGTTTAGGGGATTCTTCGGTTGTCGCGATGCAGACTCAACAGAATATGAATCATAGAATTCCTAATTTACCACCATTTATTCGTTCTGACCCTTCTTTATGGTTCGCTCAGATCGAGTTAATTTTCTAGTCCTACGGTATTTTTTCGCAAAGAGCCAGGGCCGGTATGTTGGTTTTCGCCCTTGATCATGAGGTTGTTCAAACATTCGGCGATTTATTGACTAATAATAATCATATCTAAAATTTATATGCGGAAATTAAAAATCGTGTAACGGAAAACTTTTTGGTTTCACCCGAAGCTGAATTGAGAAGCGTTTTTCGAGGCGAAATGGTTAGCGATGGTAAACCATCATTAATGTTCAGTAGAATTTGACACCTCAACCGCGGCAAATGTAGTGACGAAGTATTAAGGTCAATTTTCCTCGAACATCTTCCTGCTAGTTGTCGCGGTGATTTTAGCTGTTTCGGATATTAATGATCTGTCTCGTTTGGCTTCGATGGCCAATCGTATTGTTGCTTATGACCTCTCGGAAAGAAATGTTTCGGCAATTTCAGCAAATTCGGAAATTATGAATAGATTGGATAAACTCAATACAAGACTTGACAAAATGTTAACCAGATCTCGCAATCATTTCAAATCTAATAATAAAAATCATTTCAGATCTCGATCGAAATCTCAAAATAACCAATCTTGCGATCAGGGTTCAAGAAACAAGATATTTTGCTATCTGCATTATAAATACAGCGATAAAGATCATCGGTGTTATAAACCTTGCTCTTATAAAAGCAATTCAGGTAACGGTAAAACTTCAGGCGATAATAATTAGGAAAACTGATTTCTCGGCCCTACCTTGAGGCAATAGGTGCTGCAGAAAAGTCAAAACGCCTCTTCATTTATGATCAAAAGTCTAGTTTTAATTTTCTCGTGGATACAGGATCCGATATATCCTTAATTCCCGTCGAATCCAAGATGTCAGTTCGCTATGTCGGAGATTGAATTCCTTAGTCATATCATAATAAAAAACGGGATTAAGCCAACTAACGGAAAAGGTCGAACAATTAGCGAATTCCCTAGATCCAAAACAATTTTTTAGTTAGGGCGATTTCTCGGATTATTAAATTTTTACAGACGTAGTCTTCATCATGCCGCAGAAAATCAAAGACCACTCAACTCTTACCTGCACGAATCTCGTAAGAATGATCGTCGCGAAATCGTGTGAAATCCTGAAACTGTCGAAGCGTTCGAAAAATGTCGTTTAATTAACGTTAACACGACTCTCCCTTTCCACTCTGATTGTACAGCACCCACCAGAGTGGTGTCTGATGCGTCTGATTACGGGATGGGAGCCGCCCTTGCACAGTATAGAGAGGGTTGTTGTCAACCTCTAAGATTTTTCTCGTGCAATTTCAACTCTGCTCAGAAAAACTATAGTACGTACGATAGAGAGTTGACTGCTGTTTTCGAGGCAATCAAATATTTTAAACATTTTTTAGAGTTTCAAGAGATTTTTGTAGCTACCGATCACAAACCTTTAATTTTTGCTTTTAAACAAAAATCTGACTAGGCTTCTTCTCGTCAGATTCGTCAATTGTCTTTCATTTCTCAGTATACCACTGATTTTCGATACTTACCTGGGGATGAAAATACCGTCACGGATAGTCTTTTCCGCGCTGACATCATTCGATTAGCCACTGATGTTAGCTTCGTCGAATTATCAATCGCTCAAAGTGAGGACAATGAAGTAAAAACCCTTCTGGAAAATGGATCGTCTTCACTGAATCTTAGTCGTTTACTTTGGGGTCCTGATCAATCCGTCTTCGTTTGCGATCTTTCTAGTGAAATAATTCGTCCATATATTCCTTCATCTCTTCGTAAGCGTATTTTCGAGATTTTCCATAATCCGGCTCACCCCAGTGGAAAAGTTAGAGATCAAGTGATTCGAAAGAGTTATGTATGTATTCATTTGAACTGACAACATTTGAATGCTTGCTTCACTTTAAACTCAAATATTTTAATAAAAATTGGTGTAAAAGGTATCAAATTAGGATAATTTTTAAGTTTAATAAATTTAGAGACAAATGGGCCAAGATATATACAATTGAATCATGTAAATGTGTAAATATAGTCATTTAAAGAAGGAGATTTTTTGTGAAAATTAAATTTTTTAAATCTTGAGTTCATGTCAATGCCAATTGAAGAAATTTTTTTTGAGAATTGTCACTTAACCAATATGTAGTAAAAATCATACTCTTTAATTCTAGACCAAAATCATTAACAAATATTTGGTATTTTGCTCAAATTCTATAAAAATAATTTCTCTTGCTCTCTAAATTTCTCAAAGGACTTGAGATTCTATATCAAATGCCTAAAAATTTGACATGTGTTTTGATGTCATCGATGGTCATCGTTGAACATAAATAAAGGGATTTTTGTTTATAAAAATGTACATAATATAAAATATGTTAAATTAAAACGAAAAATATGAAAAACATTTTTTTTTTAAATTTTGTTATTCATTAAAATAATTTTTTAAAATGATTAAAAATTAAATTTCTAATAAAAGTGTGAATTTTTCGTCTTTAATTGTGATTAATTTCGTAAATTCAAGTACAATATATACTTTATATATATCAATCGATCCGTTTTAATGAAAAGAATAAGATTTTTGAAAAAATTAGTAAAATTTTATTGTACAACAATATAATGTTGATGAAAGAACTGATTTTTAAAAAAAAATGGGAATTTTTCAACTTTTATTGTCATTAACTCTATAAAATCTCATAAAATTTATACCTTATATTGACCAATCGATTCATCTTGGTGCAAATTTGAAAATTTTGTAAATTTAACGACTACAAAGCTTCCTCACGAGTAAGCAAAATCATGTCAAAATTTCAATTATTTTCAAAAAAATTCTTATTTCGATGATTTTTAATATTCGACTAGGTTTATAAAATTTCCCAATTCTACGAAAACTTTCAATTTTTTTAAACAAATTTTTTTTACGTTAACGAGAGAACCAGCAGGGGCTTCGCTCATAGCCCTTACGGATACCTATCTCAAAAATTTATCCAAGTTCCAAAAAAATATTTTTTTTATTATAAAAATTTAGTTCATAATGCATTAAATTACATTTCAAAGCACCCGAAATTGGATCCACCATTTTTATTTTTCTAAAATAAACCTCAGATTTGTAATCAGAGACCCGTAAAACCCCCCTCTACCGAGTTTGGTCAATTTAAATGAATAAATAAATGTATTCATCTAAGGGTTAATATATAGGGAAGAGTGGGGCAAGACGGGGTACTTAAGGATTAAAAAGCAAAAAAACGAAAATTATCGAATTCATTTTTTTATTATTGTTTTTAAATATCATCTTTGGGAATCATAGGCCAGTCGTTGGGTCGAAAAAGTGCACAAGAATGCAACTTAAAAAGTCTCCGTGGTTTATTGTAGTTTGGGGGCTCCACATAAGAGCCCCAGAGTTTGCTGTCGATTATCAGTTGCAAAAAATAGTGTAAACAATCGTCAAAGTTTGGAAAACGTGGTTTTTCGATGACCGACGCTACGGGTTACATTTTAGAGGAAAAAATTGTTATTGAAAGTTGTAGAGCTTGGAAATAACTTTCAAATGACTGGTCGTACGTTAAAAAATATTAATTAGTTTAGTTGCAAATGAATTTAAACCATTAAAAATAGCACTTTTTTAATTGTTTAATAACATTGTAATACAATTTTATTCTGTATTTATATACGTTAATAAAATTTAAGAATATAATTTTATTTATACAAAAATACTTTATGATATAATAATTAATTGATCACCAAAAAATATAAATTCAAAAAAAATAGTACGATTTCGAGTAAATAAGATTTTAATTTAAATACAATTTTAATTTTTTAATTATCCATGAATATATTACATTTGGCACGATAATTATCGATTATTAACCATATAGTTTTGCTTTTTTCCCCATACACACACATACACATACATACGAATACCAACTCTCAAATATATATACTAAAAAATCATGAATATAAAGACTTAAAAAAAAATTATTATCTTTCAAAATTACACAAATCGAGTCTAAACATTCACTTTAAAATGTGAATGTTGAAATATATACAAATTACAATAATCTTCCACTACATGTATAGATATACAAAAGAAAAGAAACTCAATAGATTCAAAAGTCAGAAATAATGAATATAAATTAGATAAAATTAAATGAATCAAGACAAATACACAAATATGACAAAATGATAAAAAAGACTTATCCGTTGGTGTCTTCGGTTGTTTATGGAAGTGAAGTTCAAGCGTGGATTTTGTCCATTGGAGGGAATAGATGACGAGAGTACTGGGCAGGTAATATTTCGGCTTAAGTCACTCCTTTTGGTCAAATAAATAAGAGGCAATTTCCTTCGTCAATACCGAAATCTTTCAGGAAGTTGCATTCCAAATTTTAATCCCCTTTCCCTTTGATGACAGAGTTATCCCAAACGCAATTATCCTCACTCCCTGTAGCCTCGACTCCAATCGCAACTACTTTATTTTTTACAAAAATTACACCAATTTATATATTTAATCTCTAATTCTATAAACTATACACATTATGATTTTCAACAAATTTTACACTTTAATTTTTACCTCTGGGCTGTCGGCGACACGCAGAGAAGCGGCTACCAGTCTTATTCACACCACAACGGAAAGTGAGGAAAATTGCGTAGAGAGTCCCTAAAACCCCCCATATCAAATTTAATTCCCCACTGACCAGCACTCTCCTCCCAAACCCCCGCGTTCCCCTCAAGACCCACAAGCAAAAGCAAACTATATTAAATTCTGACTATTTCAATCCTAAGAATATTTCTCTACTCCTTTTAACATTGTTAATATTTCAGCAGGAATATTCTCCTTGCGAAGCTGAATAAATCCCAAAAAATTCAACTCGATCAGATAAATAGTTTATGCATAATTCCATTTGTTAACTAAAAACATGTAATTTTGCAAAGGAATTTCTACACTTTTGGACCTGCGAATTTCTTTTTACATTCTCATCACATGAGAAGGTATTAGTTTTAGTCAAATTTTGACTTTTTCTAATTTTATGAAATCTTTGCGTTTTGAGGTGCCCTGAGTCCGAAAAACATGGTCCGACGAGTGCGTCTGTCTGTCTGTCCGTCTGTAGACGGTTTTTGTTGTTTCCACGATAACTCTTGAAAAACTTATCAGAAAGTTTTTAAATTTAACTAACATATAGTTGGTGTGAAAATGAAGGCAAAGTTCGTTAACCAGACTTTTTCGCCAAAACTACCAAAACTACAGTAGTTTCAAATTTTTGAAAACTCAATTTTTTTAAATTTTAGAATTTTTAATTTTATATTATTTTATATTAGGTTAATACAAACAACTTTCCTCTAGAACATTATTTGATAAAAACTCAATTTTCAAAGTTATAGTTCACGCATAGAAAGGGTTTGCTGTGGCAGCGAACATTTTGCTTCCACAGCAAACCTTGTTCGTTGAAATAGGGACAGCGAAAAAGTTCGCTGTGATATCAAACAA
Source organism: Leptopilina myrica (nomen nudum) (assembly GCA_032872475.1). Lineage (NCBI taxonomy): Eukaryota > Metazoa > Arthropoda > Insecta > Hymenoptera > Figitidae > Leptopilina > Leptopilina myrica (nomen nudum). The sequence continues at coordinate 13,237,065 of CM065466.1, forward strand.
GTTCGCTATGACAGCAAACTCGTATAAATTTTTACTAATGTTTGCTGCCACAACTAACATGTTCGCTGCCACTGCAAACTTCTTAGTTGTGGTAGCTAATTTTCAGAAATTTCACAGCAAACATCTGTTTACTGCTGGAGCTAATTTCTTTTTTTCCGTGTTCCTTAAATGGTCAAAAAACTAAAAAAAATCCCAAAATAATACTGAAAATCGAATTTTTTTAAAGAAATAAAAGTTAATCAATTGATTTTAACCTATTTGCACTCTAATATACTTAAAAAACAAACTTATACACAAAAAAGTCGTAATTTCCAGAAAAATCACTCTCTATATATATTTTTTGTGAGCTTTTTTGACAAAAAATCAATATTCCGACTCCATTATCTCCGACATTTTTGCATATGCAATTTTGTCACCAGAGACTTTTTTCGCCGCTTTGCATCAGCTACAACTTTGCTATTGACAACTTTTTGTCCATCCCAAAACTTTTCAAGTTATTTGTCGTAATTTTTTTTTTTTTAAGTTTTTGGACTCGACCAATCTTAAAACTTTTAATAAAATCTGTATTTTATAGTAATAGCTAAGAACAATTTTAACTATTTATTTTAAATTTTTGTTATTTTTTGCATTGTAACAGAATATTACAATATTTTTAAAAATAATTAATAAGTCGAAATGCGTTTACTTTGTTTACTATTTTATTCGTATGTATGTGTATGTGTGTGTATGGGGAAAAAAGCAAAACTATATGGTTAATAATCGATAATTATCGTGCCAAATGTAATATATTCATAGATAATTAAAAAATTAAAATTGTATTTAAATTAAAATCTTATTTACTCGAAATCGTACTATTTTTTTTTGAATTTATATTTTTTGGTGATCAATTAATTATTATATCATAAAGTATTTTTGTATAAATAAAATTATATTCTTAAATTTTATTAACGTATATAAATACAGAATAAAATTGTATTACAATGTTATTAAACAATTAAAAAAGTGCTATTTTTAATGGTTTAAATTCATTTGCAACTAAACTAATTAATATTTTTTAACGTACGACCAGTCATTTGAAAGTTATTTCCAAGCTCTACAACTTTCAATAACAATTTTTTCCTCTAAAATGTAACCCGTAGCGTCGGTCATCGAAAAACCACGTTTTCCAAACTTTGACGATTGTTTACACTATTTTTTGCAACTGATAATCGACAGCAAACTCTGGGGCTCTTATGTGGAGCCCCCAAACTACAATAAACCACGGAGACTTTTTAAGTTGCATTCTTGTGCACTTTTTCGACCCAACGACTGGCCTATGATTCCCAAAGATGATATTTAAAAACAATAATAAAAAAATGAATTCGATAATTTTCGTTTTTTTGCTTTTTAATCCTTAAGTACCCCGTCTTGCCCCACTCTTCCCTATATATTAACCCTTAGATGAATACATTTATTTATTCATTTAAATTGACCAAACTCGGTAGAGGGGGGTTTTACGGGTCTCTGATTACAAATCTGAGGTTTATTTTAGAAAAATAAAAATGGTGGATCCAATTTCGGGTGCTTTGAAATGTAATTTAATGCATTATGAACTAAATTTTTATAATAAAAAAAATATTTTTTTGGAACTTGGATAAATTTTTGAGATAGTTAAAAATCATCGAAATAAGAATTTTTTTGAAAATAATTGAAATTTTGACATGATTTTGCTTACTCGTGAGGAAGCTTTGTAGTCGTTAAATTTACAAAATTTTCAAATTTGCACCAAGATGAATCGATTGGTCAATATAAGGTATAAATTTTATGAGATTTTATAGAGTTAATGACAATAAAAGTTGAAAAATTCCCATTTTTTTTTTAAAAATCAGTTCTTTCATCAACATTATATTGTTGTACAATAAAATTTTACTAATTTTTTCAAAAATCTTATTCTTTTCATTAAAACGGATCGATTGATATATATAAAGTATATATTGTATTTGAATTTACGAAATTAATCACAATTAAAGACGAAAAATTCACACTTTTATTAGAAATTTAATTTTTAATCATTTTAAAAAATTATTTTAATGAATAACAAAATTTAAAAAAAAAATGTTTTTCATATTTTTCGTTTTAATTTAACATATTTTACATTATGTACATTTTTATAAACAAAAATTCCTTTATTTATGTTTTTTGTATTAATTTTTTTATTACCAAATATTGTTTTAATCAAAAAAAAAATTTTTTTAAATTAAAATAAAAAGGTTTTTAATATTTTTCATTTAAATTTAACATATTTTATATTATGTATATTTTTATAAACAAAAATCCCTTTATTTATGCCTTTTGTATTAATTTTTATTATTGCCAAATATTGTTTTAATCATTCTCAACAAAATAAAAGTTACTGTCCTGTTTTATCATACTGTTATGCTTTTACGTAGGCAACCCGCCTTACTCCACCTTTCTGTTGTGCGGGCAATTTATCCCCAGATCAAGTCACCTACATCTGTCAATTGCAATCGTAGAAATAGAATTGTGGCTCGTAGAAACATCGTATCGATACAAAATAAATTTTCACTAATTCTTTATTTAATTTCGCTCCCCAGTAAAGGCCCACTTTTGCGATTAAGTGCTTTTTTTTTAAAGTGATCAAAGTGGAAAAATACAGGAAAGTAGGGGAAGTGGTTTAGCAACACTTACCAGTTCTCGATCTGCAACGCCGTTAAAAATAATAAAATAAAAAGGTTAAAATATTTTTATTGCATATTGTTACAATGTAATGATATATTTCGTTCATTATTATGAATTAATGTAATTAATTAATCATTACAAATTTTATTAAATATTGGCAATTTATTAACAAAAAATTTACAGTTTAAAATTAATTAATTTTTTAAAACAATTGTCTGTAATAAAATAATTATTCATTAATTAATTACAAACATTTCAAATAATTTTTTTTTAATAATTATAATTTTTATAATTATTATTAGTTATCTTTTAATTAGCTTTCACTATTTCAAAAAAAATGTCTTCAATAAAAATTTGAAAATTTTGCCTCAGAAGTAATAAAATTTAATCTGTAAATAATAATTTTTAATAATAAATTGTAGTATGCCGGAATTTGGTTTTATTTTCTTTAAATATTCTTTTTTTTATTTAAATAATTGAAAATTTTCTGTTTCTGTGTGTGGAGGCCATACAAAAGTTTTATGAAGCGGCCGAATTAATTGATGCGGAAAATCGTATGAAATTTTGGTTAATGCCACAGCAATTTTCCAAAAATAAAGCACTACATATCCGTGGCCCGCAAGGATGTCAAATGCGGAAAATGCGTTGTCATTGGCCTTCAATCCACGAAGCACGTACCGTGGAACAATTGGAACGAAATGCTTTTTATAATTTTTTCTGATGTATTTACATTTTTAATTTTTCTCATCCGATCTTACATTTATCCTGTCAGATTTTCAAATTTCATGGAGAAACATTTTCCCGCACTACATCGTAACTGAATTCGTCATATGTGATTTGACACAGTCTCACAGTGTAGAGGAAGTTGAGTAGATCTCGCGGTGGTTCGAGCCTTGTCATCGGAGGATAAGATTTCAGAGAAGGGACGAAATGGAGGGAAGAGGAAGTTGAGTGGATCTTGCGGTGGTTCGAGCCTTGTCATCGGAGAATGAGATTTCAGAGAAGGGACGAAATGGAGGGACACAGTTGAGGCTCTGAATTTAAATTGTCACAAAGCAGGATTCAATGAAGCTTTGTGAAAAAATTAAGTGCAAATTTAATGCAAATTTAAAATACAAATTTTTCTGTTTGAATACATTTTATTTTATGAATTTTATCCATTAAATTTTAAGTTGAAAAAATTTGAATTATTCATTAAACTTTTCTAATTTATATTCTGAAGTGAAAAGTAATAAAAAATTTCAATAGTTAACAACAAGAGTTATAATGCAGAAATTCTTAATTTAATTATAAAAATTTGGAAAATTATAAAAAATATAAATAAATCGAAAATGCAAAAAGTCCTGTTTATTAAAGTTCACTTTTCTTAGAAAAAAAAAAATTAAAACAATTCTTAGTAACGCTTCTTTAAAATTTATTACATTTTTATAGGCTAAGCATTTTTCAAAGAAGAATTTTCTTCTAAAAATATTTTACGACTATTCGGATCAAAAAATGCGGAAATTTCTTGTCTTCCAAATCGACTATTCTCAGGAAAAAATAAATATAATTATTAAAACAATTCATAGCAAAGCTTTTAAAAAAATTTATTACATTTTTATAGGCTAAGCCTTTTTCCAACAAGATTTTTCTATTGAAAATATTTTACGACTATTTCAAGCAGAAAGTGCGGAAGCTCCTTGTCCTTCAAGTTGACTAATATCAGAAAAAAAGAAATACAATTATTAAAACAATTCTTTGCAAAGCTATTTTGAAATTTATTAGATTTTTATATTTTTATAGGTTAAGTACTCTTCAAAGAGAATTTTTCTCCTGAAAATATTTTACGACTATTCCGAGCAGAAAGTGCAGAAGTTCCTTTTCCTTTAAGTTGACTTTTCTCAGGAATAAAAATTATGAAAATAATTCTTTGCAAAGCCTTTTTAACATTTATTACATTTTTATAGGCTAAGAATTTTTTCAAAGAAGACTTTTCTCCTAAAAATATTTATTGATTGTTCCGCGCAGAAAGTGCAGAAGTTCCTTGTCCTTCAAGTTAACTTTTCTCAGAAAAAATGAAATATAATTATTATTAAAACAATTTTTTGCAAAGCTATTTTTAAATTTATTAGATTTTTATAGACTAAGTACTCTTCAAAGAAATTTTTTTCCTAAAAATATTTTACGACTATTCCGAGTAGAAAAGTTTAGTAGGATTTCACTAAGTAAAAGTCACTTATTTCACTAAATGAATTAGTGAAACTGTTTTATCGACTATTAATAAAACAGTACTAATTCAATAATTGGCTTATTATTTTATTTACTGATCAAGCTACTTTGTCATATATTATTAATTTATTTAGTTTTTCATTCATTTTAACCATTTTTTATTTCTTTTTAATTCAATTTTTCGGATTAAAAAATTTTGTTTTTTAATGTGACGTTTATTATATTAATATATAATTTAAAACAATTATTTTTACAGTATATATTCTAGGAAAGAAAGAAAGTGAAGAAAAACGGACAGGAGATAACTTAATCTCGATCATCAGAGCCATGTGGGGAACATTGTGCCATAAAAAAATTAGAAAATACCTAAACAAGTTGATGAAGTTCAGTAAAATGTTAATACTTTATCTTGTTATTATTTAAAATAAATAATCCAAAATTAAATAATGATACTTTTAATAAAATTTATCTAATAGAAATATCCAATATTATAGAATTGTACTGTAATATAATTAAAAATATTTTAAACATTTAATATTATAAATATAAGATTTTATAAATAAAAATAAGAATATACGTACCACTTGAAAATATGAACACTTAAATTTAAAAAATTACACTACCAGAATAAAAAAATAAGATTAATCATGATTTATACTTTAACGAACTAGTTGACGTTTTTAATAAGGTTATTACAACTATTGTTAGTTCTCTTTCGCTTAGCTTGTGATTTTGTTCATTGTTCCATAAAACACAAAGAAGGGACAACCCTTCTTTGTGTTTTATGGATATTTTTTTAATCTTCTCATGTGCAGTAGTAGAAATGTTCCCCCCAAACAATTAAAATTAAATATTTTTTATTTTCTTTTCCATGCACAAAGTTGTAAAAAAATATTTAAATTTAAACTGCGAAGTAAAGAACCTAGATACTTTTATTAACATTTAGTTCATACAGCTACTCCAATTATTATATTGAAAACAATTACTTCACGCTAAAACAATTAATTGTCAGCGGTATTATAGGTAACATGTGTAGTTTAAAAAATATAGATAGTCTAAAAAGTATTATTTGACGCAGAAAATAAATGTCAGTTTCACTTTCGTCAGCATAATTTTAATCACATATTTTAAAAACAAAATTTTCATCTTAAAGAATCGTTTTTTTAGCGTCAATTTGATACCTTTAATTGGGAGAAATAAGTAAATCAATTTCTGCAAAAACTATTCAACCATTAAAATACAATACTTTAAAAATTTTTAGTTTAATTGAAATACAGTCTAAATCAGTTGTTAATTTGTTAAATATATCTTTTAATTGTAGAATTTCTAGTCCAAAGTTTATCAATAAAAATTTTACCACTAAAATTAACAAATATATCCTAAATATTTTTTAAATTTTTACAAAGCTTAAATTTATTTAAGACTTTTTAAACTGTTAGATATACATGCATAAGGACAAATATAAATAAATGCAAACATACATACATACATTCATGAAAGAAAAATAACAAAAACACAAGAGAAATTTAAAAAAATACCCAATTGGAAAAAACCTGTGCAAATACAATAGAAGATTGAAGAGAGAAATTAGACAAAGAATTTAATTTTAAATTTTCCGCAAACCTTAAATGAATGAATGGAACAACAATTGAATGAAAAAATTAAAATGAAAACAAATGAATGAAAAAACAATGAATAAATCCACCAATCTAATACTTCGTCCATCCTTCGCCGTTGTCAATTACTGCCTAAAGACGTCTCGGCATTGATAGAATTGCGTTAGACGCTACTTCTGGAGTGTCTCTTAGTTCTTCCCAACTTCTAAAATTGTGATTTACCAATGCATCCAAATTTCTGTCGGCTCCAGATTCCCATTTTTTACAACCATTGCCCATAAATTCTCAATCAGATTCCGGTCTGGTGAGTATGGAGGATGAGGAAGTAAGGTTATACGAGGATGCGCTTCATACCAATTCCTGGTCACGTTGGCCGTATGGATTCGGCTGTTATCCTGAATAACCTTGACTTCCTTATACTCCATTGGCGGAAACATCCTATTTAAGTACGGGAGAAAGTCGTTTTCCAATAGCTCTACATAGGCCGCAGCATTAAATCTCGGACCTACGTGTCGAAGTACTCCTTACTCCGTAAACGGAGGAGCAACCCCAAAAGTTTCATGAAATCCTACCACTGCGTTGCTTAGCAACTACACAATTCTCTTTTAACCTGCTCTCCTTGCTTCTCCAAACGTGCACACGACCATCTTCGGATGTCGAAAAGGACTTCTCGTCCACACAAATCGTGTCCATCCAAAATTATTCTGGCTGCTGGTGATAAAGCTCGGCGTACACAAGGCGTTGAGCTTTATGGTCATCGGTAAGTTGGAATTTTTACGATGGACGTCAACTACGAATACCCATTTCGTTCAATCGTCGTCTGATGGTATCGTTGCAAACATCTGCATGAACCAGGTTCACAAAACGTGCTGGTGTGGAAAATGGATTGTCATCCGTGAAGTACTCATTGATCACTTCGTCCTGAATTGCTGATGTCTTCCGGGGAGGATGATTGAATTTCCGAAGGGCCTCTAACGCAAAGAGCCCACCTCGATCATGTCTGTTAATCCATAATCTGACGGTCTTTGTAGAACATCCGATTTCTTTTGCAATTTGTGCAGTGTTCCTCCCTGCTCGATGCATCCCGACAATAACACTACGAGTTGATGCTAAAAATATTAATGAGAACATAAGAATAATAAAAATCAAAAACGATAGTAAAGAAAAAAATATATTTAAGAAAAGGTTCTTAAGCTTTTAAAATTGTAAAAAATACCAGAGAGCACGGTAACCAATCGTAACATCGTCCAGACACTCATTCACCAATTTTTCGATACAACCAATCATTTAATCACCAACTTATCTACTCACTCATTCATTTGTTCAATAATTTTAACACAATTCAAAAGATTCACCCAATCATCAATTCATCCGTTCGACGATTCATCAACACATCCAGTTTTCATGCACCAATTTATAAATTTATTATATGCATATTTAACTATACATATAACATGTATTCAACAGTTGACCAGTCATTCATTAACCAATTAATAGATTCACCAAATCCTCCACTACAATTATGCCATGAGTCATTTAATACTTATTTCTTCGTAAAGTTATCACTTTATTCAATCATCCATTAGTTACGTCATATATTGGTCATTTCATTTAAATTTTCATTTTCAGCCTCAACAAAAATTGAAGTAGCAAGTTCTGATTCTGCAGCTGGAACCAATTTTTTAAACAGTTATATATGAGGCATTCTTTTTCAAAACGACTCCCTTCGTAAACAATTGCCAATGTAAGACAATTTTTAAATGAATATTTCTTCAATTCTGCAGAACCAAATTACTTTTTATATTAGTGATTTCGAAAGTAGAATTTCTGAACTTTCTGATGAGAAAAAAATAATTTTTTAATAATTTAATTTAAATAGAAAATTAAGTTAAAAAGTTAAACTTTGAAAAATCTCAAAACACGTTACCTCCGATTTTAATAAAATTCATATCAAACGAAAGCTTAAATATTCTTCTTTTTATTTATCAAACGATAATAATGGCCATTTCAGTGGATTTTGAGAAAATAATTAAATTTTACAAACATTTCGGAGGTTCTATTAAGAGAACCATTTATTAAGTATAGGGCGGCATTTTTTTTCTCAATTTATGCATAATAACCTTCGAAATGTTTGTAAAATTTAATAATTTTCTCAAAAACCACTGAAATGTCCATTATTATCGTTTGATAAATAAAAACAAGAATATTCAAGCTTTCGTTTGATATGAATTTTATTAAAATCGGAGGTAACGTGTTTTGAGATTTTTCCAAGTTTTTTCCTTTTTAGAAAGTTCAGAAATTCTACTTTCGAAATCACTAATATAAAAAGTAATTTGGTTCTGCAGAATTGAAGAAATATTCATTTAAAAATTGTCTTACATTGGCAATTGCTTACGAAGGAAGTCGTTTTAAAATAGAATGCCTCATATATTAGATTAACGAAATTCATAATGATCACGCAATTAAAATGGTATATTGCACATGAGAGATGTTTTCCGTCAGAAATCGTCAAATTTTTCAAAGATTATTTTTCTGCGAATTTTTTATTTAATGGTGATTAATTGGTTTTTGACAAGTATTATTTCGTTACTATTACAATTATGAAACTCAAACGAACCATAAAGGACACCGCAGGATTTACATTAATTGTGGCTATCAGTCAATTTTTCTGTAATTTTGGGATTTTATAGTTTATGCTATTCTAAATAATACCTTTGAAATCCAAAGTTACAAAATCCGACATCAGATTCATACTCAGCGACCCCTAAAACCCCCAAATAACAAGTTTTAACTGAATTCCACGAGTTTTATAAAATTCGTTCGCCATATTGGATCAGCCATTTTGAATTTTGGAACTCCGACTTCAGATTCGTAGTCAGCGACCCTAGAAACCCCCGAGAAATGAGTTTCAACTGAATTTAATGAGTTTCACAAAATTCGTTTGTCATATTGGATCCGCCATTTTGAATGTCTGAAATCCGACATTAGATTCGTAATCAGCGACCCCAAAACCCCCGAGTAGCAAGTTTTAAGTCAATTGTATAATAATTTAAAAATTTTGTGTTTTATTCCCACCTTTTTTTTAAAACCCCTTAGTATCAAAATATTAATGTGACCAAATCACTCCTGTTTCGTCTAAAATCAACAGAAATGCAAATTTTATTTATAAAAAATTACATTTCAATTATTAAAATCAAGATCCCAAATGTCCAGAATATAGGCCTTAGTTATGGGACACTCATGACATTTTACTCGTTTTTGCTGATATCTATGGACAGGTTATATTTATATCGACAACTCTTGTATCATTCGAAAGAGGATCCAAAATTATTATTATTTTTATACAAATCTTTTTTTTCTGCCACAACGTAAAACTGTCACATTTGGAAACACTACATTTATTTTTTTCAGTTGATTATTGTTATCTTCTGCTGCGGATTCGTTCGTAAAATATTTTTGTTGATCAATGGATAAATGTTGAAAAAATATTAAAAAAGATTGTATTTCACGATATTAAAAAATAAATTTTACCAATAACTATACCAAAAAGTTTTTATTGTCAAAGGACACAATTATACAAATTTAAATGTGTTAGATGTTTGAAACGTTCGCTCTTTTCTCTGTTAGTATATTCTAGCGCCACTAGGACTAATTAACGTTTATTAAATAAAACCAAAGTGTTCTTCTCCTAAACTGTGTGTTTCTCACTTAACCTTCCAACAGGTTATGGAGCCCAGGTGATTGTAAAAACAATTCGCGTTTCCACCAAGTCGAAAAAGTGCCTTTTTTGTAAGTGAGATAAGAAAATTAAGAAGTGATTTTATTATAAAATTGGTGGCGAGAAAAATCCTAGACAAGATGAGTGATGCGACTACACAAGCTGGTAAGTAAAATATACATATATGTAATTTTATTAAATGATGAGCAAAGGAATGAGTAGATGAGATTTTGAATTTTCACAAGGATTTAATTTCTAATTACGCACCTAAATATATAAAAATGAAGTTTAAATAATTAGAAAATTTAGATGAGATTAAATTATATAAACAAATTTCTGAATTGATAATTTAAATAGTGATTAAAAGAAATAGAAAAGCCACATGGTTGAACAGGCTGAGACTTGTTGATTAAAAATGGCGGCTATGTGACGGAGAGGAAAATAGGTGCCGGTGAGAGAGAAACAAAAGATGGGTAATATAAACACAGTGCTGTCTTTCTCTCTCTCTCCTTCGAACGCCGCTGGGTACTCACAAAATCGTAATAAAGAAATAAATACTAATAGAAATAAGTCACATTGAAATAAATACAAGATGAGAATAAAGATGAGAAATTGAAACAAAATTTTAAGTGAATAGATTAAAATTAAAAATTTAAATATATTGAAACAAAATAATGTATGAATGTGAACAAATGTGCATTAATTTAAAATTATTAATAAATATAACAAAAAGTTACAGATGAGATGACGACGATTCAAAAGATGTAGAAAAATCTAAACTTAATGTTTGGATTAGATGACAAAAGTCATCCGGATGACAAAATAAAAGTCATCGTCGAAGGAGAGAACCCACACACATGGGTGAGTCTATAAAGAATATATATATATATTGTAATGATATGGTTTTTATTGATACGGAATTCGCTCGCCGGATGGAGTCCGGGTACCTTATTTATTTTTATAATTAGCAAATAGTGGCGTGAAGCGCCATCTTTATTATCAATACTCTATTTTCTAGTAGGGAACTAATTAGATAAATTTGGAAAAGGTAAAGTCATTGATTAGGCCAAATTTAAACCTTCGGAAGTAAATATATTTTAACAAAATATAAAATTAACTACTAAGAAAGAATACAATAAGAAAATATAAAATGTATATCTAAGTGAAATTAACAGTATAAAAAATATATAAACTGTAGAAAATAATACTTGAGTATTTAAAAATGTAGTTTAACATAATTATAGAAAATAATACTTCTTGAACTTTAAATTCTAACATTTGATAATTGAAAATAACAAAATATAACAAATGAGTCTAATTAGAAAAAATAACGCTGCTTTGAGACCTCGCTTCACATTTCGTCAACCAAATTATCCCTGGCTGTCACTCTGAAAAGAGAAATAAGAATTTTAACCAGACCAGCCTACCGAGGCATTTTAACTTTTATTTATTATCGCGAAACCGTTCTAGAATAAGTTTCCGTATTTTGCGGCATCGACGAATACCGAGGCGCGCACTTCTAGGAATTAACCGAGGAACCGCTAGGGGTTAATTCATAGTTTCGGCCGGTCACCGAAACTCTTACCGATGCGGAAATACATGAGAAATGAATTTACTATGAGTGCAAACTTTACTCCTGAGAGCACCCGGGATAAGAGTTTGCACCCCTGTTGTCTTCATGGGTGAAAAGAAGAGCGCCTCGATTCACCCAGGATGACCAGCATTGGCAAAAAAAGACTAGGTATGCTCGTCAACCTTCCACGAGAGCACCCCTGGTTGGTTGCAAAGCATACATGAGAAGAGAGAGAACGTTCGTTCGGCCTAAGAGCACCTGGGCAGAAAGAACAATTCCCTTTACAGTATTTATCTCACAGAAGAGCACCTCTGACTGAGACGAATACCTGTGTAGAAAGAGAGACCGTTCCTGTTAGGCCCGAAAAGCACCTCGGGCCAAGGCGGAAGACGATCTGACGATCCACTCTCATGCAGCCAGGTACCTCGATTTGCACGTGAGTAGTGGGACGAGCAAGCGAAGAAGGGGAGCGAGAGACTGCTGTGCGCGCGCCGTCGTTTCTCACTCACTCTCATGGCAATGCGACGACTAAGGCAATTGCTCATGCAATATACCTTCGTTACAATATATATAGAAATAAATATAAATTAAAACTCATTAGTATATACATTTATATAAAAAATTATTCAAAAACAATTGATCAATATTAATTTGATGTTAGATATACTGACTTTAGAACATTGTCGTTGAAATATAATCATTATTATTTTATTTCCAAATAATTTTAGAAAAACGCATGATGACTCAGGAGGAATGGGCAGCCCTTCAGAGTTGGATAAACGAGAAAACTCTTCTCGATCTGCCAGCTATCATGCCAAAGACATTTTCAGAATGTTTAGCGACCGAACTAATGACAATAGACGAAGAGGATGAGAAAGAGTCATTAGGAGAGTATGAAGTGTTAGGAGAAAACGAAGTGCAAGGAGAGAACGAAGTGCTAGAAGAGAAAGGAGATGTAGAATGAGAGAAAATTGTCAAAAGACTGGAAAAAACTGGTAATTTAAATATTTTTAAAAATTTGAACTCTGATATTTCGAAAACTAAACTAAAAATAATAAGTAATGTTAAATGCAAAATAAATACAAACTTTAGGAAACCTGAATCTTCTAGCTCTGTCCCTCTAAATAATTTAATTGAAAACTTTACAGTTGTAGAGAATCCAAGTACCATTGAAGAGATAGGAACAATTGATCCTAATAGCGAATTTAGAAATGAAATCGCAGAGATAATTAAAGAAACATGTAAAAATCTAAATTCTTCAACTCAAAGGAGTGAAAGTGCTAAAAATAAAAATCTTAAAGATGTAGTAAAATTCGAAATAATAAGTAAAAGTGGGAATTTTAAACGAAACTATAAACTGACTAACAGTGTAAAATATGAACATTTTCGGGATTATTTTACATCAGAACTAAGATCTTGCATGGCAAATTCTTTAAAAGAGAATAACGAACCCATACAATAAAAACAGAGCCATTCGGCTCTGGCAGCTTGGTTCCTCCGGCGAACCTCCGCAGGCGCGCGGTAGACTTTCCCTCAAATTGTCCATTTAAAAATGCTTTGTATTCTAAATTTTAATTTTCTAAACATATTTTAGATTTTTAATATTTTAATATATAATAATTTTTCGGTTCGTAACATAGATAGTAGGAAAATTTTTGTATTTAAAACAAAATTTATGTAAAAAATCAAAATATTAAAAAAAACAACGTCAGCTTCACGTTAAATGTTTCAATATTAATACGTTTTTTTAATTAATAAACAGAAATGTTTTATTTATTACTATGTACAACAGATAAAAAAATAAGTATAGTGAAGGAGAATCAAATAAAAAATTCCAAAAATGACAACATAGTTGCTGTGAAATGAGGAAGAAAAGTATTTGACGCGAAAGTAATTGCCGAACATGGTAAATATGATTCTGTATAACTTTTTATTTATGATTTTTTAATAAACATTCAATATTTATACATAAATGTATATTTAAAACTGTTTATTATATATTATATAAAATTTTATAAATTTGGATTTAAAGACTAAAATAATTTATCAATATTAGAATCTGAAGAATTGTTAAATAAATTGACAGTGAGTTCGGAAGGAATTATCTTAGGACAAGGTTCAGAACCCAGAGAAACTGGTAAATTTTAACTTTTGTATACAATTCATATTTACAATTAACCCATTAACGCCCAAATGATCACAATTTTAACTTAAACTTCAACACACGATTTAAAGTATTTTTCAGGTAATGAATTATAGCAGCAATGAGATATAGCAATATTCAAAAAGTATCCAAATTCGATTCAAAATTTAAACTCGGTGGTTTTGGGGTCGCTTATAACGAATCTTATGTCAGTTTTCCAAAATTCAAAATGGCGGATCCAATATAGCGGACATTTTTTTGAATAATTTCTTGGATTCGCTTAAAACTTGTCACTCGGGGGTTTTCGAGATCGCTGATGACGAATCCAATTACAGTTTTTCAAAATACAAAATGGCTGGTCTAATATGGCGGACTTTTTTGAAAAATTTCTTGGATTTGTTCGAAATTTTTTACTTGGGAGTTAATCAAATCCTCGAAATTTTTCAAAAAAAAATTTGAAAGTGTGTATCTTTTGTAAAATTAACTAATAAGATGTTAAATTAAATAATCTTAGCAGAAGCAGTATTGCTAGAAAGTATCCCAATTTAAATTCGCCGTCAATAGAGACATGAAGGATTCCTTTTTAAAATTTTTTAAATGCCCTTGCATTGTTAGCCAAACTAGATCTTGCAATTGACATCGCTCAACGTTCGATACGAATAAATGTAAAAGATGAACATTTCCCAACGCTACATTTTGAAATTCTGTATAAACGTCCGTATATTTTTTCTTCATGGCAAAGCTAAACACAAATTTGTATTTGCTTACTTTAAAAAGAAAAAACAAATTAAAATTTAATAGAAATTATTTATTAATTAGATAAATTTACCTTTAAATCGTCCACCAAACAAGAATCCAACTTTGTCTCTCGTTGAGAACAAAAGTCAAAAAATTTTCAAGAAATTTTTTCAAAATAGTATGAATAAAATACTCGTCAGAAATTTAATTAATTTAAAAAATTTGTCAAAATTCAATAATTTTCAATGTCTACGAATTAAAGAAAATGTTCACAAAAGAATTAAATTATTTAACAAGAAATTTTAATATAATTCATCTAAAAAATTCTTTAAATTAACCTATACAAGTAAAATTAAATTAAAGCAATTAAAAATTATTAATTTATTGTTATTAAAATATTATTTTTTAACTTTCATTAAATTCATAACCTTAATCAAATTATATTTTATAAAATAAATATTGAACAACGAAATGTTTATAATCTTATAAAATAAGATAACCTACACATTTTTATAAATAATATAATAATAATTCATTAATAATTAATTAATTAATTATTAATTATTAAATATAATATAATAATAATTAGAAATAATTATTATTACATTATTTACATCAATTTTTACTGAAATATTTTAGTTTAAAGTGAAGCGAGCATTCAAATGTAGTCAGTCCAAATGTACTGAAACTTTACGTCCGAATATATTTTCTTTATCTTTAAAATATTGTGTTCTATGTTACCGACACTGCATAATTAAATCTTAATACTCGCATTGATAAGGCATCGAATAAAAGTAATATAAGTCTATGTAGATAATTGATTATAATGTGTAGCTTTTTTTGAACATTTAAGTTGATCGCTCTATTTAGATTTGATAATAATTGAGCGTCTGGATCGAATAACCCGCTCTCCGCTCGACTTGAACACTTACCAGCTAGTCAAACATACCAAAATAGTCTAAAAGTTGAAATTGGAACAAACGCTTTAAATACATCTGTGAGTATATAGGGTTGACGTGGCTGTGTTTAACGCGCAGCGCTTTTTTTAATTTATTCATATATTCGTTAGTTTTTAACAAATCGTTTTGAAATTTTTCTAAAAACTTCCTTGAATTTTAATAAACAAATGTCTCACTGGAAGTTTTCGGAATTATAAAATTCCCCGCAGACTTTTCATCAGCAAAGTTGAGAAAGTAGAATTTCTAACCTCTCTTATTTAACAAAGCAAAATTGTTAAACAATTGATAGTTTTTTTTTATTTTGTCGTTGCCTTCTCTTAACCTAAAAGAAGGTGTATGCTAAATTTCATTTAAATCGAATAATAATTACCAAAGATATGATGATTTATGTTTAAAAATTTAATTAATTTCAGAAGTTTAAAATTTCCAGTTTTTGATCATTATCTTCCAAAATATTTGTTCTACAAAAAAATTTTAAAGGAAAAAAAGATGCGCCATTCAATTTCCTACAAGAATGAATGTTTGAAAAACTAAAAATTCCAATTTCAACTTTTAGACTATTTTGGTATGTTTGACTGGCTGGTAAGTGTTCAAGTCGAGCGGAGATCGGGTTATTCGATCCAGACGCTCAATTAATAACACAAGTCAACATGAAATTTGCGCCTTACATTTAAGGTATATTTTATGGTAGAATTATCGACATATATGAGAAAAAATTATATTTCATCAAAAAGTTTGCTTTCGTGGATAGGAGAACGTTTTTACCTTATTTTTAAAATTTATGATTTTAAGCAATTTTTTCTGACAAAATTAAAAAATTTCTTTTTGTATGACTTTTATTCGCAATAATTATAATAGTATTTTACAAAACAATGTAAAAGAGTCAGTATCATTTATACACAAAATTATTTTCTCATTGGGTGTTTTCTACAGATATAAAAAAATTTCTTATTTCTCATTGATGAAACTTTTGAAATGTTTTTAGTACATTGCCTAAATTTATTTAGTGGTGTATATTACAACATTGAAAATTTTTGTCAACTTTGTTGGTTTATATTACATTATAAAAATTTTTGACTGGTGGATTTTACAGATGAATTATTTTTTTAATTATATTAAAGTTTTTGGCTGGTGGATTTTACAGATCATTTTTTTTTTTTATTATATTGCAATTTTTGAGTGGTAGATTTTACAGATCATTTTTTTTTAATTTAAAAATTTTTGAATTGTAAATTTCAGAGTTGGATTTTTTTCGAATATATATTGAATTTTCTGTTGTCTCAGAAAAAATACATCTGTCACAGATGTATTTTTCTTAATTGTGATAAATAATTCTTATTAATAGATTTTAAAGTGAAAAATTTTTGAATTGCACGGATGGTAGTCGAATTGAAAAGAATTTTTAAATTAGTTGCCTAACAATAGTTACTAAGGTGCAGTGACTTAGTAAGTTCCCTAGCAACGGTTGATGAAGGGCAGTAACTTGCAAACCATAAGTTTAAATTCGTTGATTAGCAACAGTTGCTAAGTGACAGTATCTTTGTAACAAATGTTTAAAATTAGTTGCCTACTAACAGTTATTCAGAGGCAGTAACTCAGCAATCATAAGTTTAAAATTAGTTTCTTAGCAATCTTTAATAAGAGGCAGTAACTTAGCTACCATTGTTTAAAATTTGTTGCCTAACAACTGTTGCAAAGTGGCAGTATCTTAGCAACCATAGGTTTATTTAAATTTGTTATTGTACTGCTAAGGGACAGTATATCTTATTAATTACACAGGCCGACAAATTTTAATCAACTGCATGTTGCCTAAAATATTACTGCCGATTCTTACAGGATTTTGTCCGTAGAATACGAATCTGACCTTGAAAATATTGGATTGGCTCTAGTTTTTAATCAATTTACGTTTCAATATACAAAATATGCATTTTTAGCATTTTTTTTAATGAATGTACAACAATACACCGAATCAGTAAATCTGTCCGCATAGCACAAAATGAAAGTTTAAACACTGCTCTTCAATATCCAAAAACAAAAAATGTAATTTATGTACACTTTAACCTGTAATGTCAAAAGAGACATTCGCTGTTCCACAAGCATATTGAAAACAACAGTACTTTTGACCATGTAAGGTAATTTAAATAACAATTAGTCTCTCTAGGGGTTTTTATGGTCGCTGCTTACTGATCTGTATTTAGATTTTAATATTCAAAATGGCGAATCCAATATGGCAGAATTTTTTTTAAATTTTAAATTTTTATCATAAAAGGCGTAAATTATATTTAAAAATTTGGTCCGCCACTTGTAATTTTTATATTTCATAGCAGATTTGTAACTAGCGATTATAAAAACGCCAGAGACACTAATTTTTACTTGAATTACCTTATATGGTCAAAAGTAATATTAATTTTAATACGTTTATGGAACAGCGTATGTTTTTTTGGACATTATAGGTTAAAGTGTACATAAATTACATTTTTTGTTTTTGGATATTCAAGAGCAGTGTTTAAGCTTTCAATTGGTGTTATGCGGACAAATTTACTGTTTCTGTGTATTGTTGTACAATCATTCAAAAAATGCCAAAAATACATATTTTGTATAATGAAACGTAAATTGATTAAAAACTGGAGCCAATTAAATATTTTCAAGGTCAAATTCGTATTCTATGGACAAAATCCTATAAAAATCAGCTTCTATTGGTTAGGCCACAAAATTTTGTTGGCCTGTGTTATAAGTTTAAAATTTTTTATCCTATAATTATTGCTATGTTTTAGTTTTTTAATACCTTTTATTTTAAACAAGAATACCTACTTTTAATCCTAATAACACTTCAGAAATAAAATTTTACTTTAAATTCAAATTCGACTCTATATATTTATATTGCGGTTTTTTTAATAAACTCTCTGTCAGCGACTATATTTATTTTTATGAAGCTGAAATTGGCATTTAGATTGATTATCAGCAATTATGATTTGTCATTTTTTAGATGTCTTTTGAAACTTAATAAATTTCCAACAAATTTGTTTTTAATTTTAGGTAATTTGATAAAGAAGGTGTACACTAGGGTGGCCGTTAAAAACGACATTTTGGAATTTTGTCCATTTCCGGGTCTCATTTTGTCATAAATTGAAAAAAATTAGATACGTATTTTTTTTTTTTTTTTTAATTAATATTTAGTGGTGCCTGTAGGCTGGTGAAATTTTGCATGTATTTTGCATGGAAAAAAACTTTTCTTCTTAGATTTCCTTTAAAATCGTTGAAAATTAATATTTTTTGACCAGACTACTCTGTTTCTCTTCACAAATGTTCAAAGAATAATATAAAGTTTTTAACAAATGAAATTTGTTAATGTAACTATTTTTTACAGGACCCAAAAGTTGACCAATAAAAACCAAAATAGGTTATTATTAGCAAAAAATATTAATACTAAAAAAACGAGAAATTTAAACTGCTAATCATGGTTTCTATTGTTTTTAAGGTCGCTGATTACAAAATTGAAGTCATATTTCAAAAATTCAAAATGGCGGATCCAATATGGCAGCCATGAAAATTTTAAAATTTATCAATTTCCAGGAAACTATGTATCAAGGGGTTTTGGGGGGTCTCTGATTACAAATCTGAAGTTAGATTTTAAAAATTCAAAATGGCGGATCCAATATGGCGGCCATGAAAATTTTAAATTAATTAATTTCTAGAAACTTCCTATCAAGGGGTTTTGGGGGTATCTGATTACAAATCTGGTGTCAGATTTCATGCAAATTTTAAAATTAATTAATTTTTATGAAACTTCGTATCAAGGTTTTTTTGGGGTTCCTAGTTCCAAATCTGAAGTGTAAAATTTAAATAGGACCTCGCTGCTAATTAGAAAGTATAAGGTTAGTATTTATTAGCTAGATAAGGTTCATTCACAAATTAGATGATACGATTTTATATATAGATATATTATGTATATTGATTTAAAATTTTTCATGGCCGCCATATTGGATTCGCCATTTTTAATTTTTGAAATCTGACTTCAGTTTTGTAATCAGCGACCTCAAAAACAATAGAAACCATGATTAGCAGTTTAAATTTCTCGTTTTTTAGTATTAACATTTTTTTACTAATAATAACCTATTTTGGATCCTATAAAAAAGAGTTAACTTAACAAATTTCATTTGTTAAAAACTTTATATTATTCTTTCAACATTTGTGAAGACAAACAGAGTAGTCTGGTCAAAAAATATTAATTTTCAACTATTTTACAGGAAATGTAAGAAAAACAGTTTTTTTCCCATGCAAAATACATGCAAAATTTCACCAGCCTACAGGCATCACTAAATATTATTTAAAAAAAAAATAAAAAAATACGTATCTAATTTTTTTCAATTTGTGACAAAATGAGACCCAGAAATGGACAAAATTCCAAAATGTCGTTTTTAACGGCCACCCTAGAGTACACTAAGTTAAATATGGATAAATTAGAAAAAGGTAATTTGATAAGGACAATCTTTCAATTAGATAAAATTTAAAACAAATGTATGAGTGATAGGATATGATAGGGACATTTTAATCGAACTAAAAGCTTACAATGTAATATTTTTACTTCGTACTGGAAGCTTATACTATAGTATAGTTCTTGCAGGACTGGTTAGATGTTCTATGTGGGTAGTGAATGATCCTATATTATTTACTCTCAACAATAAACTATCTTTGTTTTAGTTTTAAAAGTGATAGCTATGCACTTCAGTAAATAGCAAAATGTTTTGGACAAACATAAATAAAAGAAATTGATGAATTTTAACACTATTTATTTCAGCTGTAAATAAGCGTAAGTATACAAGATTATTACTTCCAGTAAATCATAATTAAATAAAATAAGCATTTTTAAATTAAATCGTAATTCCTTTAAAAATAGAATATAATTTGAAATTAAACGATTTTATTAATTTAAGTACAAGTCGAAGGTTCGATCATTACAAACAAGCATTGGTTTTTAAAGTTAACAGTTTTTTATTTCAGGTGAAAACATTGGTGTTTATTTTTCAGGTAAGTATAATCTTTTAAACTAAAAGGTTTCTTATTTATGTTTGGGATGGTGGCAGATAACTAGAATATCAAATGCTTTATTTTAGTTTTCAAGAGTTATCCAAAAGTAGAGTTTTTCAACTTTCCAGTGGGCACTGGGTCATAAGACGTCTTTAGGGCGTTCTTAGGAAATAATTTTTTTGGAATTTTGATTTTATTGGTATATTATTTAATTTTTATCAAATAATAAATTTTATTGCAATATCTCTTGTTCAACCATATGTTGCCTTATGTTACTCTTTTTCTCTTTTTATTTTTTAATTTTTTATAGCAAATTCTTCCACGTTACCAACCCTAAGAAATTTATAAAAAATTATATAAAATGCGATATGTTGGTAATACTTTTTTCTTTAGGTGTATTATTTACATAAATTTATGTAATTAAATTAATTAATATTGTTTTAAAATTTATATTATTTTGATGGTATAAATAATCTAATTTTAATAAAATATATTTATATTTTCAGCAAATTTTTTTATAAATAATTTAAAATCATAATATTTTGTTATTATTATTATTAAAATTATTAAATGTACTGTTTTAAATATATTTATTTATTATTAAATAATACAGTCCCGATATTCAAATGGTAGTTTAAGTCGAATCAATTCCAAGTTGTGCAGTGTGTGTGTCCGACTTGCGTCCTCGAGGTCTAGGGTTCGATCACCAGTGCGTGCAAAATTTTTCCGACATAGTTTTTAAGTGTTTTATGTACAATCTAGAGAAGAGTGGCCTACATTGAATCTGATTTTTTATAAAATCTTTAAATAATTAAATTTTTGTTTGTTTGTTATATCAAAATAAAACTGACATACTCCTTTAGCTAATAGGGTAGAGTGTGGTGAAACCACCAATTTTTCACTTTAAGGATTACAACTTTAAAATTAAAGCCAATAAGGAGTCAGTTCAAAAAGAGTTTGAAAGATTGCTTCCTTGGATACATTTTACTCTATATACTCAAATATTTATCTCTTTTAGTTTTCGAGATATGGCCGTTTTACGCGACCTCTGTAATTAATTCTATTAATAAAATAAAATTTTTTTGGTGTTTTAATCTTTACTAAATTAATATTTAATAAAATTGGATTTTTAAAAATTTTTTTTAATTTTTGACCCACTTAAAAGCCATTTGTGGTTTCGCCCCACCAACTTAAATTTACTTCACGTTTCTTACGATTTCTAAATGTTACTTAAAATTTTAATTTTTTAGTAAAAATCCTTAATTAGTATCGGAATACTAACTTCAGCCAAGCAAAATTCAGTAACAATTTAAGGAAATTTAATGAAATGTAACTGAAAATTTGGGAATGGTTTCAAAAAGTGTAGAGAGTAACTAAAAATTACGAAACTGTAACATAATTTTAAAATACTACCACTTTATAAAAATGAGACTTTATAAAAGGGAGGTTACCAAAGGGGTATAGATGGGAGATGCAGGGGGCAAAAAAGGTGAACAAGAAAGGGAGAAGTGCGGGTGGGATGATAACGGGGGTGAGAACGAGTATAAGGGAAGAGAAAGGGAAAAAAGAAGATTCGGGAAGAGAAGGTTGCATGGTACGGTCAATAAGCATAGAAGGGGAAATGGTAGATGTAGT
Source organism: Leptopilina myrica (nomen nudum) (assembly GCA_032872475.1). Taxonomy (NCBI): domain Eukaryota; kingdom Metazoa; phylum Arthropoda; class Insecta; order Hymenoptera; family Figitidae; genus Leptopilina; species Leptopilina myrica (nomen nudum). The sequence goes on from CM065466.1 coordinate 13,259,362, forward strand.
GGGGGTATACAGAAGGAGAGGGGAACTGGAGGGATGGAATGTATTGGAAGAACAAATGGAAAGGAGTAAGGATAGGAGGGTATTAACAGGGGGGGACTTCAATGCGTGGACAGGGGAATTGGGGGGAGGGATATGGAATGAAGATCTGAGGAAGTACGAGAGAACATCAAAACACAAAGAAGAAGACAAGGAAGGGAAAAAATTGATAAGTTTGATAGAAGAGTGGGAAGGACCAATTTGTAATGGAAATATAAGAGGAGATAAAGAAGGAGAATATACGTTTATAGGAAGAGGAGAGTCAGTAATAGACTATGTGTTAGCAGATGAAAGGATGAGGGAATTAATAGAGAAAATGACCGTTAAAGTAGAAGTGGGGTCGGATCATCGCCCGCTAGTAGTGGAATTGTCGGGAAAAAGTAGAATATGTAGAGGATGGACGAAAGAAGAGAATAAAAAGGAAGGAAAAATTAAAATGGGGAAATGGGACAATGTAAATTTAAGGGAATATGAAAAAATGCTGCAAGAAAAATGGGAAGGGGAAGAAAGTGAGGAAAGTGTTAATGAGCAAATAGCAAGAATAAGAAGGAATATAGAGAGAGTTAGGAAGGAAGTAGGAAAAGAGATGGTAACAAACGGAGAGAAAAAAGGATGGTGGGATGAGGAGTGTGAGAATAGCGGAGAGGAATTGAGAAAGTGTATAAAGGACTGGAGAAAGGGTAGAATAACGAAGAACGATTATAATATTAGGCACAAAAAACACGGCAAATTGCTCAGAAAAAAGAAGGAAGAAGAGAAAAAGAGATTTATGGAAAAAATGGAAAAGGCGGTGAGTGAAGGAAGAGAGTGAGAAATAATAAACGAAGGGAGAAAAAGAAGTAGTGTGGTGAGTAAAGAAATTAGCATGGGTCAATGGATAGAATATTTCAGAGAGTTAAGTGGAGGGGTGGAAAACAGAGTAAGAGGGGGAGGAAGAAAGAAAATGAAGAAGGAAAAGGTAGAGAAGGAGATAAGCAGAGAAGAGGTGGATGAAGCAATCGAAAGATTGAAGAGAAATAAGGCAGCTTATGCCTTATGCTCTCCCTGGAAGGGGAGAGTATGAAATACGGGGGAGATGTCATAAGGAAGGAAATGTGGGATTTAGTGAATAGGATTTGGAGAGGGGAAGGGTGGCCAGAGGAGTAGAGAGTGGGGGTAATAGTACCTTTATTAAAGAAAGGACAAGGAAATAAAGTGGAAGAGTACAGAGGGATAACATTCATGCCAATTGGATACAAGGTGTATGCGGAGATCTTAAGGAAAAGGTTAGAAGAGAACCTAGAAAGAGAAGGGGGGATACCATAGAATCAAGCGGGTTTTAGAAAGGGTATGGGAACGTTAGACCACATTTACACTCTAAATTATTTAGTAAGCAGAAATTTGGGAAGGGAGGGGGGTAAATTATTGGCTTTATTTGTAGATTTTAAGGCGGCCTTCCCGTCATAAAGGAGTCATATATAGATTTAAGGGATAGGGTTAGGGTGGGAGAGAAATTAGGAGAGACATTTTGGATGGGAAGGGGACTTATACAGGGTTGCCCGCTAAGTCCGCTTCTATTCAGTTTATTAATGGCGGATTTGGAAGAGAAACTGGAGAAGAGAGGGAAGGTACTGGGAAAAGGAAGACTGTATTCACTAGCATATGCGGATGATGTGGTTTTGTTTGCAGAGAGTGAAAGTGGAATGAGATTGTTAGTTAGAGAGTTTGAAGTGTATACAAGAAGTAAATATTTATGGGTGATTCTGAAAAAGACAAAGATGATGAGATTTAGAAAGAAAATGAGTGGAGATGAGGAAGTGTGGAGAATGCATGGGAGAGTGATTGAAGAAGTGAATGAGTTTTATTATCTGGGGTATTGGTTTACGTATAATGGTAGTCACAAGTTGAATGATAGTAGAAGAGTAGAAAAAGCGGGAAGAATAATGGGGCAAGTGTGGGGAATAGGAAAGAGGAGGTTTATGAATGATTGGAAGAAGAGGTTATGGTTGTTTGATGCGTTAGTATGGTCCGTGTTGTGTTATGGAGTGGAAGTGTGGGGATGGTGTGAATGGAGTAAAGTTGAGAGCATGCATGAGAAGTATGAAAGCTGAACGATGGGGGTGAGTATGTGGTGTCCAGGGTATATGTTGAGAGAAGAGATTGGAAGAGAGAAAATGGTGGCGCGTCATAGAAAGAAAGCATGGAACTTTAAAGAAAAAATGAATCAGGGAAAGGGAAATATGTGGATACAGGTGTGCTGGAAAGCGATAAAAGATAGGGAGGAGAGGGGCGTTAGGGAGTTGTCAAAATGTGAAAAAGCAAGGGTAGTGGCGTTAAAGGAGGGAAGGAAAGAAAGAAGGGGTGGGGTAATTTTGAAAGAGGGATGGAAGGAGAGAGATAAGGAGGAAAGATAGGAGAAAATTGTGAACTCTAGGTATAATAAATGGTATAAGATGGTGAAAAGAGTGGGACAGCCGAAATATTTAAAATGGATGAAAGAAGAGAGCAGATGGAGTAGGATGGTGTGTTTCAGGATGGGGGAGAGGATGAATGAATGTAGGTATTGGATGAGAATGGATGAAAGACTGTGTAGAGTATGTCGGTATGAGCTGGAAGATTGGGAGCATGTGTTGGATAGGTGTACAAGAGTGTCTGAGGGGAGTATGGGAGATGGAGTGGATGAAAGACTGAGGTGGATTTTAAATGAGAATGGACAGGGGGAGATATGGATGAAAGAATTGGAAAAAATGAGGAAAGGTGTAATTGAGGTTAAAGAGGACGAAGGGGAGGGTCATGGAGAATAAAGAATTGTTAAAAAATATATTGACGAAGCTGATCTCGGTGAAAGAAACCGGAAACGGAGGCCCGGGCACTGGCGGATAAGAGTAGTTTTAAGTAGATTAAGTGCGAAAAATTGTAATTAGGTTAAGGCGATATGTAAATATTTGTAAGATTTTTGTAATTTTATTTTGTAAAAGGATCCTCGAACTCTGCTGTGCGCAGGGAGAGTAAATAAAAACTAATTAATATAAACAGTTAAAATTTTTTACATAAATATTCAAAGGATTTAAGTTACGAAAAATTACGAAACTGTAACAAAATTTCAAAAAAAAAAACCAACCGAAGTTTTATGCTGTTACCCATTACTAAAAATTACGAAACGGTAACAAAATTTTTGGTGAATCGGACTGAATATTTTTTCAGTTCTGTGTATCTGCAAATAATAAAACGTTTCTAAATTTTTCGCAACATTCAACTGCATAAAACATCCGTTGCTTGTTCACTCAGAAAAAGAATTGGTTGCCATAACCAATTAAATAGTTGCTATAGCGCGATTCAATTAATTGGTTAGCACATCCAACTATTGGATACTGTATCCATGCGAAAAGGTACCCCAGTTATGTACGTAATGCAGTAATATTCTATGCAGGTAATGCAGCTAAAAAGTTGAATGTATCAACCAAGAAATAGTTGCCACATTCAATTAATTGGATCGCGCTATAGCAACTATTTAATTGGCTATGGCAGCCAACTCTTTTTCTGAGTATTTCTGAAAAATCCTACCAAAAACTTCTAACAATGTACGTTCAGAAGACTCAATTTAATAAAGAAATTCTATTCTTCTATTAATTTTTATATTATATTAACAATAAGTAAATAATCAAGTTAAACAAAAAGTTTTGAAAATTGTTAACATTTTACATATGACTCTGGCATTCCGCAGACATTATGGTAAACAGCTTGAAACTTCAGACACGAGCGGAGAATGTCAGAACTATCATTCACATTCAAGGTAAAGTCAGTAAGACGTAAAAAACGAAAATAAAAGCAAATTGGTGGTTTCGCCCCACTCTACTGTACACACGTTAAAAACAAATTATTATAATTAAATAATAAAATGTAGGGGAGAGGGCCCCAAGATGGACACCTCTTCGATTGGTGGCTCTAAAATCTGAACCGAATAAGATATGTTAACATTTTGTATACTAAATGAAAGTACAATTTATTAAGTAACTTATGGCCACTGAGATAAAATTTTATTTTGAACTTAAACATTTTTTATAGCATTTTTTCTAATTGTTAAAATTTTTGATAAAAAAAAGTGGCCCTAAGATGGACACCTTCTTAAAAGTCACTTTAAAGTGTGGTAAATTAAAGATAAACATCCTGTATTAACTTTTAAACTAATGTTTGATCATTTTATTCTACTTACTAGATATAACATTATTAAAAATCTTTATTTTATAACTTAAGAATAAAAAAAACATATTCAACTTTAATTTGACAAGTTAAGAGTAACAAAGTAATAAAATGTGTAATTATAAGCAGAATCGTTCAAGTATCGTTCTACTCAAAATTCGGACATTTGTAACGATATTAAACGAGTTTAATTTCATTTCTTGACGAAAACATGAAAATAAATACATTGAAATTTGGTGTCCATCTTAAGGTTTCGAAGATGTCCATTTTAGAGTAAATGACACCATTTTTTAAAACCCAGAAAAAAATTGTATACAAACAAAATATTAATAAAATCATTTTACAATATTATTATATGATAAATAAATAATATTATAACGATAAATACCTATCTAAAATCAAAAATTTAAATAACTTTATCGATTTGAGAAAAATCGGAAATAAAACTTTTTTTGGCAAAAAATTTAGGTGATATGCGCAGTAGAAAAAAACTGCTTTTATTTTTCAAATATGCATAAAAATCTTCGTCTATACAAACAACAAAAATAAAAATTGAGAAGATACTGTCACTTTAAACAAAAGTTTTATAGGAAATGTCCATCTTGGGGCCCTCTCCCCTAATTTTTTCTAAACTGTTACACTAGATTTATTTTGAAGACCCTGTATCTACATTGGACCACTTCTATTAAAACTATAATTCACTTTAAAAATAATATTTCCATTTTCACATTGTAAAAAATCTTCTCTTTTATTCAAAAGAATAGTACATTGTTGTTAAATAGTTATTATTTGTTTAAAAAGAAGATAAATATAACACGATGTTGTAGCAAGAAGTAATAGTCTAATATACTGATATAATTTTCTAACCTGAAAATAAATATTAATATTATATCGCAAAATTTTAAAGTTCTACTGTAATGTATAATTTTTAATTTCTAAAACCTTAACTGCTGATGACTACTAGCATTTTTCTTATTGGTTAATAGAGAAGACAACTTTTCGAGTCAGTGCTACCACTCTCGAAATTGAAAATATTCTGTATATTCAGGTAGTTAAATGATGCTGGGCTTACTGCAAACACAATACAACAAAAAATTCGTAACAAAAATTGTGTATAATAAATTTTTTTAAGATTGAAAATTTTCTATCACATCGGAATATTAAAGTTTACATCCGAAGCGAAAGATAGCACTATAGTTTACTAATTTTTAAAAGTTCCTATTTCAATAAAAAAACTTTATATAATTTCAGCAAATTTAAAAATTAATAAATATTTAAAGTAGGAAAGAGTGGGGCAAACCGGATCCCCTAACGGTTTTTTGGCTCTTGAGACTAAACGAGTCAACCGATTTAATATTTCGATGGCTTGTTTGAAAGATCATTTAATTGCGCAACTTTTTTTATCTTGTATTGTTATTGTGTTAACTTAAAGAAATTTTGCAAACGTTCTAATTTTCCCCACCCCCTGGGGTAAACCGGACCATTTGGTTTTTCATTTATAATATTGCATTTACATTATCTACAATAATAAAAACCATAAAGAATCATGTAAACAATGGTTGTAGTAATGAAAATAATATTTCGGGATTGAATTTTAATTAAATAAATATTTTTTTAAATAAAAAAATAAAAAATATTTGTTTTAATGAAAGAAACATTTTACTTAAAAATTATTTTTTTGAAACTTTAATTCAATGGAAATATCCTATGGCCGGTTTGCCCCACCGAAAACGACCCGGTTTGACCCACAGGCCCATTTTGAGAATAAATGTTTGTCAAAAAAAAACGCTTTGTAAATTCATCAAAGTTTTTGGTGGTGTACCACCACCAAAAACTTTTGGTCCTAAGGTTTGTACCTTCAAAACCAACGACCTAATATTTGGAAATATTACACGATTTCCTCAAAATTTCCTTAAGAAAAAATTCGAAAAAGTGTAGAAAAAAACTTAAAAAAAGCTTTTGCTCCCAGCGTTGTGCAAATAAAAGTAAAAAATGTTAAATTGAAAAAAATAAGGTATTCTACACAAGGTTGTTTCAAATTTCTAAATAGAACACAATTTTTCCATTTCGGAAATATTGAGGGGGGTCCGGTTTACCCATCGGTCCGGTTTGCCCCACTCTCCCCTAATATTTAAAAGAAAACATTTTTCTTTCTTTAAAATGCGTAAACAATTTGATACTTTTAGAAATAAATATTTTAAAAAAACCAAATCAGGGTCAGGTCAGGATTATCGCACCAGGGCCTATCATCCTATCTGGTCCTGATCAGGTTAGATATTTCGTCCTAGGTGGGGCACAGATAGGATTGTCTGACTCGGACATATTTGTCTTTATCAACACCTGATTGACGTCTTACCAAAATTTCTGCACGGATAAGACCGACACGAAAATGCGTCCTGCTTTAGCATCTTATATGGAAGTGTGAAAATGATGAAAATGAACAAATTTTTTTAAAGATGGACATAAGTTTCAGGTAATTAATTATTATAATTATAAAAAATTGTTAATTTCATTCTTAAGCTATTAATTAAGATATAATATTTTTAAAAATTTATAAAAAAGAAATTGTTACAATTAATTTTTTAAAAATATTTTTAAATAATAATTTTTGAAAGTAAATATTATAGCTTCTAAAAAATTGAAATTTGGTACAATCTTTTAAAAATAATTTAATTTTTTTCATCATGACTTTGAAGTTTGAAATATTTTTCAACAACATTTGTAATATCCACAATAAGTTTTTTAAATTTTTATTTAAAAAATAATAGTAATAATTAATGAAAAATAATCCTTTTTTACAAAGGATTTTCACAACGTTAAAGATTGGGTACAATTTTTGTTTCCTTTATTTGAAGGAAAAGAATAGAAATTGAACTGATTTAAATATTTTTATCAATTTTTCTTATGAATAATTTGACAAAATATCGAAATCTTAATTTTTTCTTAATTTAGACGACTACAAAAAGTACGATTCTAACATCAACATCTCTTGTTCTTTTTGGATGTTATTTAGATAAGAATTATTTTCAACACAAATTTTTTCCCTCTATTTCTAATATACAGAATACTTTTGCAAAGCACAGACAAAATAGACCATTTTCCTATTTCCAAAGAACCAATGAAAAGAAACATTTAAATTATTACTGTAAATTAATGAATACCGCATGATTTTCTTTGTCAAATCATGTAGATTGATATCAAAACAAAAAAAAACAAAATGGACCTTTTTCATGTGGACGTCCACAAATATTGTTTTCTGAATAAAGAACTGTTTTTATTCTTTAAACCGCTTTTTGGACAGTATGTTCAAAAAATCGCCCAAATTACCCTACAATTATGACCAATTGAGTGAATAACAAATAAAAATAAAGTTATCTTTCACAAATTCGTTATAATCTTTCTTAAAAAACAGAAAAAATTTCATTTATATGTAGTTCTAACACCCCAGCTTAAAATCCCCGTACAGGATCCATAAAGGATCCTCTCGGGATCCTGTACAGGTCCTTTGCAGGATTCCATACAGGATCCCGTACTGGTCCTGTACAGGCTCCCGAGAGGATCCTTTAAGGATCTTGTACGGGGATTTTAAGCTGGGACTGTATACTAATAATAATAGAAACCACCTTTAAAAAACATTCTCTGATCATTGGTTTAAATAGTGCCTATTTTTATTTCAAAAATTGGTTACAAAAATGAATAACATTTATGAGGCTTTAACAATAATTGGAAATTTGTCAAAATTATGATTACACTGAAAAAAATGATAATGTTAATTTTGACATACAAGTATGGTTAGGATGTATAGCTGAAACAGCAATACCGTATTGCTGTTCTTAAAATACAATATTTGTGTTCTCCGCATACATACTATTGTCTCTCAAATACATATTGCTGTTCTACACTGCGTATGGCTAAAACAGCAATATTGTATGGCAGTATCATATCTACCAATATAATATGTCTGAATTGGCTATATTTATGGCAGTACCATCAATATATTTTTTTCAGTGTAGAAGACGATTTTTAGGGGTTGCTTTTAATAGTATTAGTTTTAGTTTAAATATAATATATTGCGTGAAAATTCCATGACTTATAGAATCTATTTTTTTTGTAGTCGGAAATGAAAAATCTTTGAATTCAGATACTTGGGTAACGAATTCCAGGTTATGTGAAGATGACCGCTCTTGTTCTGATCGATCCACTAAAAACCACTCCCTTCTTTATCTCGACTTTTTTTCAATCCACGGAACCACCTGATGGCTTTAGCATTCCTGGGGTGAAGGTCTAGATACTTCAGAGTAAATTAACAAAGAAATAAATAATAACATTTATTATTATTTCGCAAAATAGCAGATTAAAATAATTTATTTCAATAATTTTATTCATTAAAAGATCGCTTATATAAAATAGCCTCTATTTAGGGTACTTCTATTTTGTGTTTATAATATCATGCAACAAGAATTTAATAAATTTTGAAAAATATTCCATGTTATGTATAGTTATTTGATACAAAGAAGAATTCTGATGGTTAGTTGAAGTGATTTATTCTTTTGATTTTCTGTAAATAAATAATTTCAAAAAGGTACCCCATTTTGCTTCTATCTTTTCTAGTTCCTTGTAACGCAATGTTTAAATTCGCATATTTCAATAATTTTGGAATGATATTTATTTTATTCATTTATTCATATAATCATACAATAATTTGTTATACTGGTCTAAATATTTTATACTTATCAAAGAGAAATTAAAATAAAATCAAAGAAAAATTAAAATTACGTAATTGCATAATATTTATTTATTTTTGAAAGTGAAAACATGTTTATAACATAAAATTAAAAAAACATTATTATTATTATTATCTATAGATGACTTTAATCAGGCCTGCAGTTTTACGAATATTTTTCAGTCATTTTCTTCATTGAAAAGAGATAAAAATTCTTCTATTGGCCTATTAAAGAAAAATATTTTTATTAAATACAAATAATTTGTAAAATTTACATTGTTATTTGAATAAAAACATCAATGTCATGAGAAGAGAATTTGTGTTATATCTATAATATAATTGAGGAGCCGAGAAGAAGAACTCGCCGAGCGCGGGAATGTATTCTCTAATATCAGTTAGGGAGCAGTGAGCGCCTTTGGGCCTGACACTGCTAGCCGACTGGTATTAACGCATGCGTTGGAGCGCTAGACGAGTTCTTCTTTCCGACTCCTCAATTAATGAAAATAATACAAGGAGAAACTTTTAGTTACAAGAAGTACTTTATTGTATTTAGAAATTTCTAATAAAACGTAAGATGATGTACGTCATCTCACCTCGATACGATGACGATAGTTCTTATTAAATTTGTAAGTTGTTTATTTTTTTTATATACTGTTGTAATTTTTAGGGAGCAGAAGTTAGTATAACAGTTTAGAAACAGTATCATATTTCATGTTAGACAATTGCAAATACGATAATATGGAACTTATTTATATTACATTCTGAAAGTTTTATTTGTAAATCCAGTATTTTGAATTCTATAAGATATTTAAAAATTGTAAAAACTTTATTATTTTAACTACTAATACGCTCTAAAATGGTAAACAGTTTGAATTAAAAAAAATTTTAATTATATTATTTTTACAAAGGTTTCCGAACAGTTCTGTCCACAATCGAAGATCTGTTAATGTTAGGCAAATACCCAGCAAACAACCGAACATCATCATCGTCTTGAAAGTATTTTGTTAAAGACAATTAAAAAGTCATTATTAATTAAATTGTATAATAATATAATAATGAATAGTGTATATGAGGAGCAACTTTTCAAAACTGGATAAATCCATAATTTCTCATTTCGGGAAAATGAAACAAATGACTTTTCTCACATAACTACTAGAGTTGATTTTAAAATAAAAAAATTAGTACTAATTTATTTTTATAACAATGTTTTTATATTAAAGACGTTTTGTTATTAATTAAACATTATTATAATTAAGTGATTTAAAGGTTCTGATAATTTTTTCTAATAAAACCATAAAAATTATAAGTCATCTTGGTTATTTTAAAAAGTTTTTAAATTAAAACTTTATTGTTAATATAACTTTTTTCTTAAATTTAACTGTGATAGATCGATTTTTGATGTCCTCAAAATATTAAGTTAATTCTAATTTCAATTTTTTTTAAATGGATTTATCAGCTTTTGAAATTTGCTCTTCATATATTTGTAAACATATGAATTATATACGTGTACACGTGCCTAGTCGTAACGCATATATTATATACCCTATATACATAGCATATATGGGTCAAAATTCCTCAACTGTCAATGTCAAAAAATGGATTTTCTTTAAAGTTGATCAAAATGTTACTATTATTTGTAAAAGTGTAGATATTAAATATTATTTAATTTAATAAAATATTGTTTAAGTTATGGAGGTATAAAATTTTGACTTTCTTGAATAATTTTTTTTTTCGATTTTATATATTGATAAGTAAAATTAATAAAATTTCAAGCGTGAATAGTGATTTTTAAAGGGTTATTTTTTCATTTTCATTCATTTTTTAATAGATGCCCCTCCCAAAAAAACCTTGTCTGCCTTCGCCACTGCGAGCTATAAGCTCATGATTGAAAAGAAGTTGTTTTCCTTCAATGTGACCTTAAATTCCAAGGTTATATTTTTTATTTTTTCTAATCTATCCCAATGGAAAGCTTATCTTTTTTCCTATACGATATGTGAAATTAAAAAAAAAATAATGATTACACTATCTAATTCTCAAAACGGTAGAGTAGAAGGGGGTAAGGTATAGTGCACTTCTCTTTCGAAGACTCCTGTCGTCGCAAATTTCAACCAATTTTGGTCAATAAGGACTCGTTAGAAAAACAAAATGCTTATAGCTACATTTATGGTGTACATTATTTTTTTTGTAGATATAGATGGAGCTTTTCTATATTTAAAAAAAATGAAGGCACTTTTTTCGACATTCTAAAATTTTGTGGGGCAATGTAGTGCACCACTTTATTAATGAAATAAAAAGTAGAGAATGTATTATAAACGATTTTATTTTATTAAATATAATATAAGGAACATAAGAAACTTAAAAAACTATAAACTAGTAGTGATGCCCAAGAGACGAGACTTTGCATGTAAAAACCGAGACGATATCGAGACTTTGCATGGTATCATCTCGTCTCGTTGACAGAATTATAAATTAGAGATTTCTTTGGTCCTGTGTTAAATAAAACTGAAAGAAAACTGCAAAAATTTACAAAAAGAAAACATGGTTAAGCGTCAAAACAATAATAAATAGAAGTAAATTTTACATGGGAAAATCACTTTCCTGATACTTTTTTAAAAAGCCTTACATTTTCTTCAAGTCACTAAAAAACGAAAATATGGTTTCGAAATCTAGTTTTTTTAAGTGACGCCACAATTTCTTTTAGAAGAAGGACAATTAAGCCAAAATGATACACATTAATATACTATGATACTTTAAACCTACCATACTAACGGCAAGTTATTCAATTCATTCGTTTAGTTGGTAAAGCCAGTGCACTACATTACCCCCTGCACTACATAACCCCCTCTACACTACTTGCATATTTATTCTCTGGGATAGTTTTTCTTTTTTTAATTTTCAAGTATAAGACACTGAATTTAGTAGCGCCACTGTCATGAAGGAGGATAAGGAAATGAAACGGCCTTTATTTATTGGCCCTCATATGGGGGGTCAGAGTAGTGGAGTTTTTTCATCATATAGTTTAATAATTTATCATTGTGAGCGCTGTAACTAGTTGGGGAAAAAAATCTACACTACTCTGACTTTGGTGTCAACTTTTTCTGCTATATACTATAGGCGTTTCATCTCCTTATGTTGCTTCATGACTACTGTAAATTTTGGAGTAATTAGAACCTGGTAAGAAGGTTACTATTAAAATCGATAAAAGTTAATTCAAATTGTGACCGGTTAAGAATATGGCTTTTTTAGTGTAATTAATTCTTCTGTTTCATTGTACATAATGATGTATATAGTAAAGAAAATATTGTTACTAAAAGTCTCTCCGTGTACTTTTCCAGGTGAAAATGATTCGTACAAATTTTGTTTAGAATTTTTTTAGAATTGTTATACAATTTGTTACATTCTTATAGAAATTCATGTAGCATTTTGAAACAGTTTTTCTATTACTTTTTAAAACGAATTCTGGACAAAACTCAAGAGAATTTCTAAAGAATTTTTTTTTAAATTTCTTGTAAAAAAATTTTTTAAAATATTTTTTAAATATCACAAAATATGAAAGGAAAATTTATTTTATTTATTTAATATTTTGATGATTACTTTTATCATGAATTATTGCGTGAGATTGGCATTAATAACTCTTATTTATACTTTTATGTTAATGTTAGATACTTAAGAAATATTTTTAAAAAAACAAATTAAATGTCTATGAACAAAATAATTTATCTGATTGACACTAAAGATGGACATGTATTTGTTGGTTGTGCCGAAAGTTGCAAGGAAACGAAATTGTATTGTAACAAGAAAGGTTCTCATTTAGTACTAATTTTGGTACAAATGCGTAATTTAGTTTTATTTTAATATTGTTCAAAAGATTAGAAAAATAAGGTGAACGATGAAAAGTGAAGTTGGAAATGAAATACAAAAATTATAAATATTGTTCACCTCTTCCGTACACATGTGGCCATTTCACCCGGGCATTCCGGGAGAGATATCCAAATGCACTTTTTGAGAAATGTATAAGATTGTTTCTATGAAAATATTTTATTTTCTTTCTTGTCATTTTAAAGTTCGATGTTTAATTGTTATCAATAAACTTACCCTAATGATTTAAGAAAATTTTTTAATAATAATTTTCGACACTTTTCTGAATGAATTTTAAAAAGAATTCGTTTTTTAAAAGTTCCGTTCAATTATTAATTTTTATTTTACATATATTTACTTATATAAATAAATTAGATGTGTGCAAAAAGCTCGAGGCTCGGTCGAGCTTTTCGGGCTTTTCGTTTTTCGAGTCGAGCCGAGCCTACTTAGTTCGAGCTCGAGCCGAGTCGAGCCTCGTATAAAGCTCAAAAAAGTTCGGGTACTCGAATTCGAGTACTCGTGACAATAAAACTTGAATATTTAATTTTTTAGATACTCTTCTCGTTGACACCAAGCTACATCCGGCTGCCCTGGAGTCAATTGATAAGAAAATTTGTGTTTCTATTAAAGAATCATACCTATAGACTAACCGCAAAGTTTCCGAATAATAATTGATTTAGACTAACCCTGCAGTGCATCCGGGTGTCCAGGAGTCAGGTTAATGTCATCTTCAGGGAATTCTGTTTTTTCTAGTAATCATGCTGCCAAAATAACACTAAAAACACCCGGATGTCTAGGAGTCAAATGAAAATCATCCTCAAGGGAATTTTGGTTTCTATTGAATAATCATAAACATAGACTAACCCTAAAGTGCATCTGGGTGTTCAGGAGTCAGGTGTACATTATCTTCAGGGAATTTTTGTTTCTATCTAATATTTATAGCTATAAACTAACCCTAAAGTGCACCTGGTTGTCCAGGAGTCAGGTGAACATCTTCTTCATGGAATTTGTGTTTCTATGTAATATTTATAGCTATAAACTAACCCTAAAGTGCACCTGGTTGTCCAGGAGTCAGGTGAACATCTTCTTCAGGGAATTTGTGTTTCTATCTAATATTCATAGCTATAAACTAACCCTAAAGTGTACTACGTGGTGTAGCTTGTTGTTGACCTGACGTACTTTTTATTAATAATTAAATGTTCAATAATGTTAGTTCTTCAAAGAAAAAAAAATTTTTAAGTCTGAATGACGGTTTAAAAAAATTATCTATTTTAAAACCTGGATGGTTTAAAGCGTTCCATATTATTTTAATTCACTTTGGTATTAAATACTTCTTTTTTATTTAAAAGCTTCAATTTTCAGCTAAATTAATTATTTTATGTTATTTTATTATATGATAATTTTTTGTACTTAAATTAATAAAGAGTTTTGAAAATATAATATTTTATTATTTTGGCAGCATGATGACTCGAAAAAAACAGAATTCTCTAAATAGGATGTTCACCAGATTCCTGCATACCCGGATGTTCTTTAGCATTATTTCGATTACTCGAAACAAATAAAATTCCCTGCAGATGACGTTTACCTGACTCCTGGACACCCGGATGCATTTCGGGGTTAGTCTAAATCAATGAGTATTCAGTAGAAACCAAAATTTCCTGAGGACGATTTTCAATTGATTCCTGGACACCCGGGTGCACTTTAGTGATTGTCTATAGGTATGATTATTTTGATGGAAACCAAAATTCCCTGAAACTAGTGCAAATACTCGAAAACTACGTTTACCTCAAATTTCTGAGTACTTGAGTAGTTGCAGGTACCCGGTACATCGAGCCGAGCTCGGGCTCGGCTCGACTCGAAGATATTCCGACTCGGCTCGGCCATTCGAGCTTTTTACACATCTCTCAAATAAATAATTTGGAAATATTTTATCGTTTAAAATAAGAATGTGTTAACATTAGTAAAAAAAAACTTTGCTTTAATTAAATATACGTAGTTTATTACTTTACCCTCCATTTTCCAGCTCTTGTAATGCTTCTCGAATTTTTTTGTCCCTTTGTATATCACTTTCTCTCATAAATTCCCCTACCAAATGCCCTTGTAAAAGATGATTCATTCGAATACCTTCGTCTTTTATGACATATTCCAAAGCGGCTAAATATTTATTAAAAATTTTAAGCATATACATGTTTAAATATCCCAATCAGCATATAAGCTTGACACAAACTTGCATTAAACTTGCTGTACAAGGTGTGTAAGCTTACAGAGCAAGCTCGTGACAGGTTTGTGGTAAGTAACAAAATGTCCTATTGCTGTAAGCTTACAGTGCAATCTTGCTACAAGATTATGATATGAGCTTGCTGCAAGTTTGTGAGGAAAGTTTTGACAAGTTTATTTGTCAAACTTGCTACAAGTTTGCCGGTTAAACTTGCTACAAAGTTGCTGGAAGCTGCCGGGTAAATTAAAAAACTTGACACGATGCGCAGTTGAATTATATGGCCTTTACGGCTGCGCAGTTAATTTCTTTGACACCTGGATATATTGCTGAGTGCATATTTTGAATATAAGATCTTGATGTAATAAAATACCATCTTTTCTTAATATCTAGTATAATATTAAGACTTTTAATATCCAATTTTCTCAGTGCACAAACTTGTTACGAGCTTGCTCTGTAAGCTTGCACACCTTGCACAGCAAGCTTAATGTAAGTTTGTAGCAAGCTTATGTGCTGATTAATATGTCATCGCGTCGGAAAAAGTATGACTTATGATCTAAAAAATCTTTTTTTGATTTTAACTTTTTTTGACACTTTCAGGTTTTAAAAATGTACTACGCTTGTTTTATATAAAAAAGTTTTTATTGTAATATGCAGTGTGGGGCATAATGGGGTACCTATGTGTTGGGCCATACCAGGTGGTATTTAACCCCTTGACAGTCCATGGCCCATATGTAGGCACAAAAAGTCGTGCCACCTTTACGTCTGTGGCCATATATGTCCATCTCAAAAATAAAATACTAAACATAATTCGATTTGAATGACCAAGTGCATACTAAGATTTTTGGGGTCGCTGAATCCGAATTTCAAATCAGATTTTAAAAATTCAAAATGGTGGACCTAAAATGGCGACTATGAAGGTTTTAAAATTTATCAAATGCGCTTTAAACTCGTTACTTGGGGGTTTTCGGGGTCGCTGATTACGAATATGATGTCAGATTTACAAAATTAAAATGGTGAATCCAATATGGCGGATAATTTCAAGATTCATGTAATTTGATCGAATTTTAGGTCCGCCGTTTTGGATTTCTAAATCTGACATCGGATTCGTAATCAGCGATCCCGAAAACCCCCGAGTAACGAGTATTAAACAAATCCGTTGGATTTTTTATTTTCTCGACCGCCATATTGGATCCGCCATTTTTAATTTTGAAAATCTGACATTAGATTCGTAATCAGAGACTCTGAAAACCCCCGAGTAACAAGTTTCAAGGAAATCTGATAGAATTTAAAATTTTCGAATTCGCCATTTTGGATCCGCCATTTAAAATTTTGAAAAACTGAATTCAAATTCGAATTTTGCGACTTCAAAAATCTTAATTACAATGAAATCACATTTTTTAGAAACTTTTTTTTCTTGGACCGTTTTTGGACCACAAATTTTGAAAAAATATTCCATGTTTTGTATGGTAATTTGATACCACCCCATTTTGCCCCACTCACGGGGCAAAATAGGGTTTTTGCACCTTCTCAGAAAATGGGATATAAGTTCTTTCAAAAATTTTTTTCTCCGCTATGATCATAATTTTCTCAAACCCAAGACTACAAAGAAAAATTCTGATGATTAGTTGAATTGATTTATTCGTCTGGTTCTCTGTAAACAGCCAATTAAAAGAAAGTACCCCATTTTGCCACACTCTCCCCTATATCTATAGATATATATATATATATATATATATATATATATGAGAGATTAGCAATGAAAAGTATCACAAATATGTAAATTTTATGTAGGTGTTGAAATCAGGTATCTCTATGAGATACAAATAAAAAGTTTAAAAAAATTTTTAATATCTTTGTTCTAGGAGCGTGGCAAGGATTGTAAAAGAATTTAAATGTTAAAAATAATATAAAAAATCAGTAAATTTTCCTTTAATTTATATTATTGAATTTAGACTATTAATAATAAGTTTTAAATATGTATTTTCTAAATTTGTATTATTGCATTAAACTTCGTTTAAACTAGAATATTAAGTTTAATCAAGTTTCTTCGCAGATGACCAATAATTTCTTTGTCAATAAGCATCGTGTTCCATATTTAATTATGTAGGTTTCTGTACAAAAACATTTACAAAGTTTTTGTACAGGAACCTTTACAGAAATCTTTGATAACTAAGGTTCTTGCATCGAAAACTGCACAGGAACCCTGTCCAAAATTCCGTACGGGATCTGGTATGTGATCCTGTACAGGACCTGTACAGGATCATCAGATAATCCTTTAAGGATCCTGTACGGGGATTTTAAGCTGGGAATGCATTGATGATAGTGCGTTCAATTTTATTGGATCCTTAAAAGTTTTATATTTTGACTAATTCTCTTGGTTGCTTTGTCAAGTTTTTTAATGCACATTTACTTTCAAGTTGGTTAGCATATCTATTTTTCACTGGTAGAATATATATCCTTTACTTAATAATAATAATAATAATAATACTTTATTTTAATAATTTTGAATGTTGAGTATCTGAGAAGTAAATATGAAAAAATCTTTTATCACTAATTCCCTACTACGTAATTTTAAGTAGGCAAAAAAATTACATTGTAAATGTCACTGTAATTAAATACAAATTTTACTTTTCAAATATAACTTATTTGTAAATAAAATTTAAAAAATAGTGATGAAATAATAAATGTAGTAATCAAAATTTTGGCATTGACTGGAACAAACGCTTAAATAAAAATTTCGGTTTTTTCGTCATCCATTTATATGAAACGAAAACAGTTCACGAAAACGCAGTCTAAGACGCCTTAATGATAACAACCATGTGATAGTCAGAGCTGATCATAACCATAGGTACCTTAACAACTGAAATTTTTTATTGAATTGAGTTAACAAAATTTGTTTTCTTTTATTCAAATGAACTTTGCATATTACTTTATATATTTTAGTATTCGCCCACCTAAAAATAATTGAAATTAAAATAAGTTTATAATGCATTTGATGATGGTAACTAATACTCGAAATGTTGAAGCCTAGAGCTTTTAGGTACCTTATTTAATTTTTTTTTCATTTAAAAGAATTTTGATTAATTTTATTGTAATTTAATTTTTGCATTACAACATTTTTAAATTTTCTTTTACTTCCACAAAATAATTAGAATTTGTTAATAAATTAACTTATTTATATAAAAGGCTGTTACAAAAATTAATTTTTTTAGTTTTAAAAACTATTTTCAACTATAATCGAATTTTTGAGGAATTATAACGAAAAATCTGGAAAATAATTGTATTTCATATAAATTTAGAATAAAATTTATTATAATATTTTTAAAAATAATGAATATCTTTCAACGAATTTTTCGAAAATATTTTAAATAATAATTGATTTCTTTATAAAATTTTCCTAAAAATTGTATTTCACATAATTGAATTCTTGTGAAAATTTTATTATTTATGTTATTAATTTAAATTTTGAGAAGAATTATATGAATTTTTTTTTAAATAACTATCTATAAAGTATTATACAAATTAACTAGAGATTTATAAAAATGTGGAATAAAGTAACTATCGTGTAATAAAAGTACTAGAAATCATTTGCGTATATGTGCAATCCTATTTATAACATTCTCTGCTATAAAACGTGATTTTGGCATTTTTTCCAAGCGTCTAAAGTGACACTTTATAAGCACATATTATATAAAACTATTTTATCAAATTCAATTGGAGCAAAATGAGAATTGATTTTTAAAAGTAGTCAATTACGAGTTGCAGTTCTATACTAAGAGATTATGCCCAGTTATGTTTGTAATCTAAATTAATTTTACCTATGAAGTGCCAAATTCGTGGATGTAGCCCACCTAGCCTCTCGAAAAGTCTATGATTTGCCGACTCATTTAAATTATTGGTTCTGTGAACAAGGTGACCTACACATAGCTTGTCAATTTTTTTTCCCCAATAATTTTTTAAATAATTATAAAATCTATTTAGCTTTGGTTTTTCTTCTTCAGGCTCTTGATCTATTTTTCTTTTAATGATTTCAAGTCCTTCAAAATAACGCTCTTTTGGAAGAAGAGGTAAATTATATGCCATTTTGAGAATTGTTTTATCGTGATATTTTAATCTGCATGTTGCATCATGATATCCTCTGAAACTCTTAAAAAATTAAATTCTTTAAGTTATTGTAATTTTTGAAAATTATCACTTAATAGTCCTTATTATTATGAACGAAACGTTAAGATAAACGATCACTTGGAGTCAAATTTTATTTAGAGTGA
Source organism: Leptopilina myrica (nomen nudum) (assembly GCA_032872475.1). Lineage (NCBI taxonomy): Eukaryota > Metazoa > Arthropoda > Insecta > Hymenoptera > Figitidae > Leptopilina > Leptopilina myrica (nomen nudum). Next base: position 13,278,644 of record CM065466.1, read on the forward strand.
TCGTTACTTTCAACCCTCCTAATAAAAAAATATTACGAACAAATGTAACATATTCTAAAAAAGTATACATAATATCCTATGATATTTGGAGGTTATCCATAAGATATCCATGTCGCTGCTTTGGAGAATATTTCTAAAATATCCGTAGGTCGTCCATTACATATCCTAAAGATATAATTTAAATATCTCTAGAATGTACTGTGGGAATATTTTTAGATTGTAAAAAATTGATATTTCAAAGATATTTCTTAGATAAATTAGAATTCTAATACACTGTAAAATTATACATCTCAAAATAAGTTGTTTGGAGCACATATATTTTATTTCAATATGTTTAAAGTGACTAAGTTACGTAATCTGTTTCAGTGTGAGACATTTTCTTCCGATCTTTTTTACAGTGTATGGGTCGGCTCGAGAACATTGTTAAAAGCAGATTATCTAAAATAGATTAAATTTCAGATTCAATTCAAAAAAATATAAATATTATTTTATTAATAATTTCTAAAATTACTTTATGTATATCATGACTATATCCTAAGGATATATCTTAAGAATAATGCTAGATATCCTGCTGAGAATCTAGGGATATCATATTTACCCACACAGTATGGAAACGTTTCTGAAAGTTGAAATTACATTGACTGCAATGTTTGGAATCTTCAATTACAATAATAACGATACTAAATTGGTGATGGTATTATTAAAATTATAATAGTCAGAAGAACAAAGCAAAAATTGTTTTACCTCATTTACAGAAGAGAAAGGCCATAGCCAGTGTTCAACTACAGAGGGAATCGAGAATTACGGACGTATATTTGCCAGAGGGATGGCTATTAACCAGAGCATCAAGACGAACCGAATATTTAAGACTAAACAACTTATCTCGTATCGGTGAAAATATTAGACAACTTATGGAATCGGAAGAAGATATACAAAACATATCACAATTGGAAAACAGAAATCTTGTGGTTCGTACCGATGAAAATGGTTGGGTAGACACCGACGACAGTGTCTACTGATCATAACAGATGAAACTCTCAGAGTCACTGTTCTTCAGTGTTATCAGACAATAATGACACATTCCAGAAGAAAGCGGTAGTTCCGGATACTGAAAGAGGGCTGATTAGTCATGGAAAGAATTCAGCATAAGATCTGGAACATATCGCTCACTGAAATTTATGCGAGAATCTGGTAAGCATTCGGTACATGAAACCCCGACGTAAAGAGGAAGAAGAGAGGCGAAACAAAACGTGGCTAAGGCTAAGAAAGATGCTCTCTAAAAAGGGGCCGATAGGTGAAGACGCGCCATAGAAGAAGTAGCTTGGATACACGGAGAGAAAAATCTAGCTTTAATAGTATAACACTACCTATAGTAATTTCACATGGACTAGTCACGCTTCAAATGCATGAATTCATACCCAAAAAGTGTGGACTCATGGGTTTTGGGTATGACTTTCATGCATTTGAAGCGTGACTATAGTCCATTCGAAATTACTATAGGTAGTGTTATACTATTAAAGCTAGATTTTTTTCTCTGTGTAGCTAGACAAAAATGGCTGGCAAAAGCCAGAGAAGAAAGAATTAAGAAGGAACACGAGGAGAAAATCAGATTTAAACAGAAAGCAACGGTGATAGCCCACGATACTTTCAACTAAGTGTTGCAAACGGTGTTGGAAGAAAGTGAGAAAAGACACTACGAATGACTGAAACACATTCATTTGGAAATTTATAATTATTTAATTTTTGTAGCTGTTCACAAAAAAACAAGAAGAAGAATCTTAAATTATAATTATGTCCATAAATTATATCATGATTCGTTCAGTACACCATATTTGATGGTGACTTTACATAACTGTTTGAAATTAAATTTTACCTTTTTTGAGTGAAAGTAGCAGATATGATAATTTGCTCCTGGATAAGTATCTTTTATACTCTTCATAACTGCTGCTTCAGCATCTCCTGTTACGTCTTTCAATAATGCTTGAAAATTTGGGCATAAGGAATTGATTTTTTTGAAAATAGCAGTATACAAAGCACTTGAGCGATTCGTCATTAATATAAATATAGCACCGACAGCCTAAAAATTGTTTATGTAAACATGTACTTGTTATATCTCAAATGTTTGTTTATAGTCAATACCTACTGGATTAATATGGAGATAGATATAATATTATTATATCTATTTCCGTATAACTTCATAAAGTGGCTATTTTTAGAATTCACTTAGGACATTTTACCCGTAGTTAACAATAGGCTAAACTTCAATAACATAATAATTAATTCAGTTAATCATAAACTACCCGGAGTTAAATCTAGGCGAATACCGAAAACCGTTACATTCGAAATATCCATAAACTGTTAAAGACATAAATTTCTATATGATCTGTGTACAGATAAAAGGAAAATTAGGGTATTATGGGCTACACTCTTTCTTAGCTCAATATCTTACAAAGAAATTTTTTTCAAGTATTTAAATTTTCGCGTAAATTAAGAGGTATAAACTAACATATGGGAAAATCTCACGAAACGGATACAATATCTATGCAACAAAAAGCTTCTATATTAATAACCCACATTTCTATAAATTTGCAAATATTATTTCGCGACTATGACATATAAAAAAAAAGCTTTTTAGTAAAAGTTAAAAAATTATGTAATTGATTTCTTCATTAAAATTTTAGAAATTGAGAAATTCTTGACGTAACTCGCATAAAATCATTAATTTTTATTGATTATTTCCATATAGATATTTCAAAACTTTCAATTTTTTGAATAATCTCTTTGAGCAAAGTCAATAAAAATTAGAGAAACCTCTGTGCATTTCTAAATATACTTAAAAATATGGAGGCATATAAGCGCCTTTAGTTATATTTTGTTTGGAAAGCGTTTAGGTATCAGAGTGATGTCAGTTATCATGTTGCAATAAATGAAAGTATTTGTTTCAAAATCAGGAAATAAGCAACAAATATTAGGGTGGCCACATATCAGTAAAGTCAGTAAAATCAGGGAAATGTCAGAGAAAAAAATTTTGTCAATAAAGTTAGAAAGATGACAGGGAAACGAAAATTTTTGTCAGTAAAGTCAGGAAAAAATTTTTAACAGGAAAATTTTAAAATTTGAGACTTTTTCATATTTTTTATAAAAATAATTTAGTCAGGGAAAGTGATTTAATGTCAGTAAATTGTCAGGGAAATTAATAAACTGAAACTTGTGGCCACCTTCATTATACCAGTAGAGAAGGTAACGACAACAATTTTTTTTACTTAATTAAATTTAAAAAATTATTTAATAAATAAAAAATAATACACTTAATAACTAACTTATTTTACTTTATTATTATTATTATTTATTATTTTATTATTAATGAATTTTTTATTTAATTTCATTTTTTTAATGTTGTATTTCTGATTTGTCACATATATCATAGGTGGTACAACTTTTATGTTAGTATATATGTATTGTAAAATAGATATAAAGTATTTAATTTTTTATTATTACAAATAAAATTATTTTTTATAGTACATTGATCATTAATAAACAAACTCAATTTTGTTCATTTCTTTTTTGAAGAAGTCACACAGAGATTGTCTTACCTTATCCATTATTCTCACCATTATTGTATATAATTGGCACATTTTTGGTATTCTTGGAGTAACCTACAGTAGGAACAATACATGTTATTAAATTAGTTTAATATTACTTACATAAATTTAAATATATTGCAAAATGCTAACTTGACACAATCTTTTTAAAAATTATTCTCTCCAGTGGACACTATGTTGTGTTATAGATGTCTTAAGAATATTCTAAAGGTGTACCAAATCTTTCAGTATCTTAAGGACATTAAAAAGATATCCTTTTGACATCCTGAAGACATTCTATGTTTGTCCTAGTGATGTCTTTATAAGTGTCCCAAGAATGTCTTTTAAATGTCTCCCATATATCCTAAAAATATTATAATGTAATGGTTTAACGTAATGGTTGAATAATCTTAAACACAATGTTAGTGTTTTTTAAAAATATTTTTATACTGCATAATAAGCATTTACTGAGACTGTCCCAAATGTGTTTTTAATGTGTTCAGAAAATGTTATAAATATATGTTCTGAGAATGTCCCAAACATGTTCTTAAACTGTCCTCAATGTTTCCTGAGAATGTCCAAATCATGTCCTTAATATTTGCTGCTTAAGTCTTATGTACTTCTTAAAAATGTTCATATGACATATTTGGACGTCTTCAGGACAGGTATAGAATTTGATTAAGAAGAATTTAAATTTACTTTTAAGGCATCTTCAGGATATCATTTTTAAGACATTGTTAAGATATCTTTAGGATATTTTAAAGATGTCTTTTTACAATGTTCTAAGAATGTTCTGAAAAGGATATCCCATGCATATCTGTGCCCACTGGGTCTTATCTTAATATTCATTAAAAATGAGTCTTGAGCAATAAAGACAAAATTTTCTGTTTTTTAATTCAATTGAAAATACTACTTTGAATGTTCCATCCAAAAAAATTTCTTTTGTGGTGTTTAAATGTTGAAGCAATATTGGATTCGAAAAAATAATAGCAGTTTCTTCTCCTGCCATAATAACTGCTTGTAACAATTGTAAAGACGACATTCTAGAGACAAAGATTAATTCTGCCAAATTTAATAAGGATTTCGGTTGGTGGTAACCCAATTTTCTCCTCACTCTGATCATAGCTTGTTTTTCTTGTTTATAATTTAAACAAATTTCTATTCCATTGTCATAAAATCTTACGATAAAGAATAAAAATATATTAATTTAAATGTAATGTTTTATGTAAATTTAATAAGCTATATAGGTAAAATAGTAAAAATAATTTTACTGATATTTAAAATTATGAAAAAATTTGTATAAAGTGATGTCTGGAAATCTTCTCCTTAAAAAAAGTAAGCTTATAGTTAGAGGAAAAGTATTTTCTTAATATCCTCTCAAGTTTTCCTCTCAAAACAAAAGTATTCCATTTGAATGTATATTTTTATTCTTTGGTGGTTAATAATAAAACAAAACAAATTTTTGAGTTTCAAATGTCAAAAAATTATATTCAAATAAAGCAAATAAATTACTTAATGTAGGGGCAGTTGGGATAAATCGGAACAGATTTGCTATGTTTCACCAAAAACAAAAGTTTTTTCTTTTTAATCGGAATACTTTCGGTTTATTTGTGTTTTGGGTTGTTATTTCACCTCCGTGGAACAATTTTATGGAGTTGTAAAAAATATGGTTATCATTGAATCGTAATAATCAACTGTTTCTATTTACCTCTAAATTTTTTAAGTTTGCTCAAATTTAGGGGTAAATAGGAACAGTTGAATTTCAAGTCTGCAAATATTTAGAGATATAAAGAATTAGATAAAAAATTGTGTTAGTCTTAAAATAATTGAAAATAAGAAATAATAATGCATTATATAAGTTTAAAAGTATTCCATACCAAAAATTCTAACACATTATACAATTATAAAAGTTTCAACAACTTTAAAAAATGTTAACAGATTGGTTTAACATAACTTTTGGTCTCTCTTATACTCTTTCATTCTCTCTCGGTCTCACTTATTCCCTCTTATTCTCATTCATTCTCTCTCATTCTCTCTTATACTTTCTCATTCTCTCTTATTATCTCTTGTTTCATTACACTTACCGGTTTTATTGTCACAAATCCTAATGAAATCTGAAATGTTACAGTACACTTTGTGCTATGTAACGAAGTAGCGTCTATTTGCTATAAAGTACCTATATGTATAAGAATTTTGTACTTGTTAAATACTATGTACCGATACGATTATACATGAATACTACTATTAATGCATTTTTATAATGCTGAAAATAGTGTTATAGTTTGATAAAAATAATTTTTTCATTTATATTATCAGAAATATTATTGAAATTTGTGCTGTTCCGATTTACCCCGAATTTCCAGTTTTAAGGGGTGAATAGAAACAGTCTTCTATTTTTAAGACAAATTTTCAAAATGAAAAAATCAAAGTTGTTTTTTTCTAGTATTAATAAGAGATAATTTTAAATATTTATATGCATTTTTAGTTTATTTTTTTCAAATGGGAATCAAAAAGTGAAAGAGTGTCTTTACTGATTTTCATTTTTTTATGCAATGGGAAATATTTTTGTATATACTGCTGCTAATTGACAAACTGAAAATGGGAAAATACTTAGAACCTGTTGGGAGTGATCTAAGGTATAAGGTTTGAGGCCGTATTTATTTTTAAAAATTTTTATTTATTTAAAATAACTACTGTTCTGATCTACCCCTTGTTCCGATTTACCTCAACTAACCCTAAGTAATTAACTATTAACAATTAATTATATTTATATAATTAAACCGGTTAATTCAATCCATAAAAATAGGATATCTTTATTAGTTTATAACCATAATTAGGAAATAATATGTGAGAGGAAAATTCTTTATAGTGAAGTATATTATTTCTGATACCATATATGGCTCATTTCACTTGAAAAGTAAAATATAGTTACATTAATGGTATACAGTTTTTTGACAGAATATCATCACTATTGTTTGGTTTTCTTACAATTTTATTTTTTTAAATAAATGAGCTTTTTTCTTTTTTGTTAAAATGTTATGATGCGTTTAAATAAATATTAATTCTATTGCGTGGACAAAAAAAATTTTTTATTTTTATACAAAAAAATGAGAGAAGATTGTTTACGGTACTTAGGAACAGTAGGGGACATTTGAAACAGAGACAGTATATAAAAAATCTGCCTGCGCCCCGCGCGGACACATTCTCGTCTGCGCTTCGTGCGGAGGGCTCGCAACTTTCAGCGCGCTTCGTGCGAAAATAGCTCGCTTCGCTCGCGATGTGTTTTTTGATTGCTGTTCGTTTATTTCAGTTCTTTTTCCTGCTAAAAAAAATTATATGTTTTGATTGGGACGGTTTTATAATATTAGATAAGGAAAACAATTACAATAGAAGATTGATAACAGAAATGATCTATATTAATTTACAAAAAAACCGGTTAACAAAAAAGATAATGTATAAAATCTTAACAATACTTATAATCATTTTCTTAATGAAATGAAATATTTAAAATCTCCTAATCTGTTTTAATTTTCCTTGGCATTTCCTGTATTTGCTTTATTTTGTATTCTTTTCGTTAACACGGTCATTCACCTTGTGTCGATAGAGTATACTACGAAAACTGTATATATTTCATTCATCAGTGTCTAATTGTAATCGCAACGATGAAGATGTCTCCTATATGAGACTCTTTAAACTCTTTCGTTTTATTATAAACTACAGATTTTGAAAATAGTTTTAAGATTTTTGAAAATCAATGAAATTGTTTTCAACACAGAACAGTTGGTCTGGCATAAAAAAACAAAACAAAAAATTAAAAATCCAATAACGGTAGTGGAAATTTTTGGAAATTTTAAATTTTTTCTATTTTTGCATTAACAAAATATTACAACAAAAATAAAACAATTAATAACTAATATGCCGATTACAATAACAGTAGGGGCACCTATGTTACAACCGTTAATCAATTATTTTTTAGCTCGACTATATAATTTGCATGATAGAGACCAGAACTTTCTAATTGTTTTTATATGTTTTGAGGTTATTCATTTATTATTGTAGCGTCGGTAAAACAGTGAGTGCGAGTGTAAGCGCGTATCCTATTCGCAGTGAGTGTGCAAAAATGAATACATTTGGGCAGAATATAAATTATAAAAATGAGTGACACGTTTTCAATTTTCCTTTAAAAATAATATTCTTGAATTTGATATAAAGTAATTAATGAATTTTAAATTATAAGTCTATTCTGACATATTATATTGGTAGATATGATACTGTCATACAGTATTGCTGTTTTAGCCATACGCAGTGTAGAACAGCAATATGTATTTGAGAGACAATAATATGTATGCGGAGAACACGAATACTGTATTTTAAGAACAGCAATAGGGTATTGCTGTTTCAGCTATACATCCTAACCATACTTGTATGTCAAAATTAACATTATCATTTTTTTCAGTGTATTAATTATTGGAGGCAAAGTAGTGCAAGTGCCTTGAGGACAGGGACAGTAGTTAGTCTGCTTTTGAGTCTGTCATTACGTTTTAAAGAACCTCAAAGTTCTTTTAAGTTAATACAAAATTAGAGTATGATAGATATTAATCAAGCAAACCAAACAATATTCATTTGATATCCCTATTAAAAATTTACACGTGTAATTACACGTGTAGATTTGGCCACATGTTATTACACGTGTATTTTATACTTTGTCATTTTTTCACAGTTTACAGAATCGTTACGCGTGTAATTACACGTGTATTTTATACTTTGTCTTTTTCCAACATTTCTTAGCATCATTACACGTGTATTTTATACTTTGTTATTTTTTCAAAATTTATTTGAATCGTTATATGTGTTTTATTTATACTTTGCATTTTATACTTTGTCATTTTTTCAAAGTTTCCAGAATTGGTACATGTGTAATTACACGTGTATTTTATACTTTGGTATTTTTTCAAAATTTATAGAATCGGTACAAGTGTAATGATGCCCACATAGCACAATATCTTGCTGTAAGTTTGTGGTGTATCTTATACGTAAGGCTTGTAAGGTTAAGTGGTATTTTTTTGGTAGACATAAGGTGAACTAATAAGTTCCGTCCTCATAGTAAGCTTACAAGTAAAGGTCAAGGTCAGCTTACATGTAACGGTCAAGGTAAGGTTACATGTAAAGGTCAAGGTAAGCTTACATGTAAAGTCTAAGGTAAGCTTACATGTATAGTTTGAGGTAAGCTTTCAAGTAAAGCTTGAGGTAAGCTTATATGGTAAGACTGTGGTAAGGTTATTATTTAGTTGTAAGGTTGTTGTAGGGCTGAGGTAAGTTTGCAAACTAATTCATTAATTAAATAATTAATTAATTAATTAATATTAAAATAAAAAAATTAACTCCGTTGCCCTGCTCTATTTTTGAAACCTAACATGAAGCAGAAAATTTTGAAAACAAATTTAGTGGGACTGGGATTCAAACCCGAGGTCAACGCGCATAAACCTAACATCCTAACTAACTTGTAAGTTACTTGTAAGTTTACTATCAGGGCGGAACTTCTTAGTTCACTTTATGTTTACCACAAAAATACCACGTAACCTTACAAGCCTTACGTATAAGATACACCACAAACTTACAGCAAGATATTGTGCTATGTGGGATGCAAAGAAATTTTGGAAAAATGACAAAGTATAAAACACACGTGTAATTACACGTGGATATTTGGTAAAAAATAATTACATGTGGATACATCTACACGTGTAAATTTTTAATATGGATAGCAAAGCACTTTTTTACCAAGGGACATAGATTTTACATTTTAAATGAAATGAGCCACATAAGAGGAAAATATACATTCAGTTTAGAGGAATCCGCATAAAATCAAGATTACTTTTTACAGTTTTTTTGCATTTAAGAATAAAATAAGATGAAAATACATTTTTTAGTCTCATTTAAAATGACATTTTTGACTTTATGAGAATTACTTATAGGCATTAACGAGTAATTTTGTTTCTTATAAAATGTAGGTCATCTTGGACCAAAAACATTTAAAAAATTTAACTCAATCTTTTTAAAATTCAATCATATTTTTTATAAAATTCTCTTGAAAAATTATACAAAAAAAATAATAAATTTTTTTTTAAAATTTTATCATTTTTAAAAGAATAAAAAATTTTAGTTTACATTAATTTTAGGTTTAAAAATTTATTCATTAACATAAGAATGAGTGCCCTCTTAATTTTGATTATTAATGTAATTTCAGAGAATGCACCTTGTGTTAAATAAATAAATAAAATTCTTACTCTCTGATCACGTTATCGAAGATAGTTTTTAGTTCGAGTGTCACGTTTGCACACTTTTCTAGCATAATGTTTCTTGCTTTTTTGTTATTTTCCGTGGATGTTTTAAAAACATTGCATGAATGAACTTTATATTTTCCTTTAATGTAGTCATCATTTTGTTTAATTAAAGTAAATTTGCATGCTTTTCTGCTAGTTCTTCTGGAACATCTTTTTATTTGCATTAACCAGTTAGTTAAAAATAATTTATGTTTCAGTAGTATGTACTGTACTGTTAAATTAATGATATTCTACAAATTGTTTCTATAGTTCATCTATATATACCAAAAGAATAATTTATTGCTTCTTTGACATTATTCATTTGAAGCATCTACTAGATAAATTTGAAGAAAATGCGTGTAAATTCAATCAAATGAAAAGTTGTTTGCTCCAAAGAAGCGCGCTCTTGAAAATCTTCTTCTTCTTCTTCTTCTTGTTTAAATGGCCTCTTGCGTGTAACACAGATAGCCAGTACTTGCTCTTGAAAATGAAAGCATATGCTTTCGTTTCAATGAGTGCACGGGAAAAAATTTTGTGTATTAGCTGCCCACTAGTGGCTATGCACTGCTGTCTATGCTTTGTGTGTAAGTGGTATCCAACTTCGGGACATGAGATACCCACTAACAGCGCACGCGCTGTACGCAAATGCCTAACCCCATGTGAAATGTGTACGAGTTGTCTGTAACATGGGTAGCTGATGCCCATAATCTGAGCCGTTGCTATTCGTAGTCTGTAGAAACGCCACTGCACAGTAAAAATTCCATCGCTTACCCAAAAATTTTTTCCCGTGTGGTGCTATAGCGGACTGCCCATAGCATATGCTATAAAAATAATGTCACTATGTATTTGAGACATTGACAGGTGCTAAATTTATTGAAATACTTATCCACACATATTTATATGTTTATTAAACCTGTCGTTTTTTAAATTCTTATATAAAAACTATTATTTCAATTGTTTTAAAGAATTAAGGACTAGTTAAATATTAATTCCCTATATAAATTTCCTTATACACGAGAAAAATGTCGCGCACGGTATTTAACCACAAAGTAACTGCTCAATGTAAGAAGCGAATGTGTTACATTGCAGCGCGGCGGTTCTCGTCTATCACGAAAGTTAAACAGCTTTGGTCGCGGTTACTACATGGATGGGTGACCGATTGGGAACAGTTTATTTTTCAGACTCAAAAAAATATACAGTGTGTTTGAATGTGTATGTGTGTGTGTTTGTCGTTGGAAAAAAAATAATAAAGATTTGTATGTTAGTGTGTAAAATTGAAAAAATATGTATATAAGAAGTGTTGTTTTTAAAGGTGTGAGAATTAATTATAGTATATAAAAAATATGTGAACAAAAATTTCCTTTTTTCAATTTATCGTTGGTTTTATCTTTAACCACATAAAAGAATTGACTTAACAGTATGGTGTTATTCAATTGATAGCAACAACTAAAAAAATTAAAAGTACAAATTTTTGAATCATAAAAATGATGCTTTTAAATTTAAAAACTATAGTCATTGACTCAAAAGCATATACTGTTAAATTAAAAAATTTTTATCGTTGATTCAAAAATAATACCTTCAAATTAACATAGTATGCTGTCAATTTGAGAAATATGCTTTTGTTTCAATGAAAGTGATACTATCGAAACATTAGAATCGGTGCTTTCAAAACAACAGCATATACGTTTGGCAGCCCATTATGACACTATTCAATGAATCAAACTCATATGTCATTGATTCAACAGCATTTTTTTTCTCCGTGTATAAATAAATCTTTCTAATTTTTTCAAATATAGTTTATAGCAGTGTAGTGTTAGTATTGAGTTAATTATTTATTATTTCATTATTATTCATTATTTTATTATTATTCATTATTTTATTCATAAACCATTATTATTTTTATAAAAGTATGTTTGCAACTATTTTTTTGTAAATACAGTGAGTTCTCGTGAGTCGTTCCATTCTCGAAAATTTGTGCTTATAGAAACAAATAGACCATCTATAATTTGTTATAAACAAATTACTATTAATGAAATAATAACAAAAATCACTGAATAAGAATCCAATGTCAGTTTTTCAAAATTTAAAATGGCGGATTCAATAGGGCTTTTATAATTTGATTAAACAATTTGATTATATTTTTCAGGTCTACCATATATTTACAATTCATAGATCTGTAAAAGAAATTAAATAAATTAATTATTAATAATAATAAATCAATAATCTTTTTTTATTTAAGTTTTTGCAAAAAATTTTCGCGCTATTGGATCGATAATTTTGAATTAATGACATTGAATTTGTAATCAGCGACCCTGAAAACCCCCGAGTAATAAATTTTAAGCGAATTTGATTAATTAAAAAAAAATCATCCGCCATTTTGAACTTTGGAAAACTGACATCGGATTCGTTATCTAGGACCCCAAAAAAATCCGATTAACCAATTTCATAAAAATCTATCAATTATTTTTCATGTTACACAGAAAAGATTGTGAGCGCGTAGTTATCTCACTTGCAGTTAGCGCTGCTGTACCTAAAGGCGCTTGCACACTTCCAAATTTTTCGGTGAGCAGCGAATTTTCACGGTTGTGAAAACTCACGTCACTAAATATGATTGGTTCTGCAAAATGCTATGTGAAAATGAACCTTTGTCAGAGCCAATCATATTTAGTGACGTGAGTTTTCACAACCGTGAAAATTCGCTGCTCGCCGAAAAATTTCGAAGTGTGCAAGCGCCTTTGGCTGTGGGAGCTGACCGCTTCCACTTTATTCTATGGAATATTTTTTCGTCTGCTGTGGGCTATCAGAGTTACCAAAGTGGAAGCGGTCAGCTCCCACAGCTAAGGGTCGTTCCAGAATGAGCCAAAACGCAACGAAGACGTAACGCGTCCCCATTTGATTACACTGTAAAAAATCCTAAGAAAATTACACAGACTTTGGGAAAAGTGACGCTTTAAATAAGGTTATGTTGCCACATTGAATGCGGCACTTTTCCCAAAGTCTGTAAAATAGCCACATTTAATGTGGGTAATATTCTTAGGATTTTTTACAGTGTAGTATTAGGACGCGTCGCGTCTTCGTTGCGTTTTGGCTCATTCTGGAACGACCCTAAGGTACAGCAGCGCTAACTGCAAGTGAGATAGCTGCGCGCTCACAATCTTCTCCGTGTAATTTAAATTTTCTTGACACGATTTTAATTTTCTGGATTAATTGTTTATAAATGGGGCAAAATTTCTCAACTGCCCAGGTCAAGAAATGAATTTTCTTAAAACTTTGCCAAAATGTTACTATTATATTGTTGTTGTTGTTCATGCAAGTCGTTTTGCTTATTTCAATGACAGTATATTGTTTACAATTTATTAGATTAATGTGAGGAATGATTTCAAATAACCTGTATATTTTTGACGACTTTTAAAATTATTTTTATGACATCAAAGGATACTCAAGAAGACTAGAAACAAGAGGTCTAACTCCGGTAGTGGGGGTACAGGCCGAATACGTACGAATATGGTTTTCCGAAAGAGGTTGAGCAAACTGAACAAGTCCTGAGACGCGGTAGCCTTCTGCGCAGACTACTTTTAATTTACCTTCTAGTGGTAATTCAGCATAAATATTAAACACTGATTTGTATATACATATATGAATCGATAAAATGAATACTATTATGTACCCCCACTACCGGAGTTAGACCTCCTGTTTCTAGTCTTCTTGCCTGGACTACATTATTTATAAGTATTATGAAAATAAATTGTAGAATAAGAAGATGAAAAAATATATAATTTTAACCTTTTAACATAGATAACATACATCGTTGCCTATTATAGCTTTACAGTCACATTCACAATTTCAGTGTCAACCATGATCCTGGTTACTATAACCGGAAATTCAATTTATATTAACTAGGTTTCATCGTCAACGCAACTATGTTCAGTCATGTTCGAACAACTTCAATTGTAGTTAAAGACGTTTTTCACCACGATAATCTGGTTGTATGAACCAAGAATTTCTTTCAGTGCACCGACGCGACTTGCAATAATCTTGCTTGTATTGTAAATGATAGATGTCGCTTTTCATCGCGCTAAATTTAAAACTATAAAATATGGGCTGTTGCTTACAAAATTAAGAATTTGACCTTGAATTTCAAGGTCAACTTGAAAGAAAACTATTTTCTTTTTATCATGATCTTGTAGCTCGTGTAAAAACCCTTTAAAATCACTATACATACTATTAATTTGATTAATTTTACTTATCAATATATTAAATCGAAAAAAAATTATTTTCAAAAAATTCAAAATTTTGAAACTCAATAACCCCAAAAATATTTTATTTATTCTATACTAATAATTGTTTGGTAAAGTTTCAAGAAAATTCAATGACACAAATTTTTTGACCTGGGTAGTTGAGGAATTTGTCCAAAATATCCATAACTTTTGTAATTTTTAATATTTTGACTGGCCACTTACGGATGTTTTTGTTAGTACCATTAACTTAAAGTTAAAATACTTTTTAGACCTTAAATGAAAAAAATTTTGTGTCCAAATTTTCTTAATTTTCATCCTTCATTTGTACAATCACCCATAAATTACATTTTTTATTTTTTAACCTTACATTTTTGTTTTTTAATTTTATAAAGTATTTTCTCATTTCATTAGTATATTTAAAAGTAGTAAAAAGTTGTTTATTCGTAGTAATAAAATTTTTAATATTTACCTTAGAATGTTTTCATTTCTTGAATCTGGATTATAACTATATCCATCGATAAAAATAGACATCTTAATAACAGTTATAATAACAGTATTTATATTCTTTTAAAACTAAATAGTAATCGCAATCAAAATTAAATAAAAGTAGTATAAAATCCAATCTTCTGAAAAGTGTAATCCAATCCCATGTAGAAATTATCAAGGTAAGCCTAAAATGAATATTGGGATAAAGAATATTCTTAGCACAAAATTTTTTAATTTGTCGGTACTCGTTAATATATATTATAAAGGGCTTAATTGATCCAGGTGCTCAATTACATGTAGAGAAAAAACGGAGCTTTGTAGTATAGAGTGGTTCATGGCTTTAGCGTCTGAATGCTGCCATGGACCACTCTGTGCTATAAAGCAGCCGTTTTTTCTCTCTATGTAGACTTTATCTTCTAGAGCTTATATAAAATTATATTATTTTTAAAATATTATTATATATTTTTTGTCTTATTTCTTCTATTGTATTTTTTATATTCTTATACTATTAAATCCATTTTATACACGGAAAGAAATCTGTTGCGAATAATGCATGGAGTAGATGATGTGAATATAAAATAGAACATAGATGTACAAGAAATTGTACATGAACCTTTATTCAAAATCGAAAAAATTACTTGTATAGTAACCCTGCATTTTTTGGAACAGGGAGAGTACAATAAATATATAGCTAAGCTTTAAATCCCACTTTTGAAAATCGTTTTTAGAGTACTAAACGATATAATTTTCCAAAATGAAAAAAATTTTGGTTTACTAAAAAAATTTCTAGAGATAAGACGAGAATCTTTTCAATCTCGTCTCGTTTTAAAATGTCAAGATGAAAATAGAGTTTTGTCTCAAAAATGTCTCGACTTGAGACATAGAATCTCGTCTTGTCTTAAATTCTGAATATTTTTTCAATTAATATAAGGCTATTATAGATCACAAAAACAGGAAACTTAGTAAAAAAAATAAGAAAAATTAAAATTTTTCAAGAAAATCAGAGAATTTTATCAAAAATACTGGAATGAGTATTAAATTTCTTTAATTTCAGAAACATTTATTATTTTTGGTGTTCAGAAACCTTTGAACATCTTAGAAACATTTAATTCTTTTTTAATTTTCCATGTTCTGCTTATAATACTGACACAAAATCTCTACAAAAATATTAATGCTAGACTTTAATTTTTTTCCGTTTCTGACAATAAAATTTTTCTTTACAAAGTTAAATGTTGATTGAGTATTGATTTCATATTCAGTAATATTTCATAAAATTAATATTTATAAAATATTCAGTAAATAATTTTACTTAAAAATTAAATAATAATTGGATTTTAAAATATAGTTGAGTTTAAATGCAAATTGCAATTTGTATATATTATATGGATTTTTAAAAGGTTTTAAATTATATTCTCTGAAAATTCTTTGAAAAAAGGTATGTGTTAAAACATTTATTTTTTTCATGAATAGAAATTTTTAATCTATGAAAATTTTGGTGGCTTATGTCACATTAAACTACAAGTATAATTTTATAACTTAAAGTCACAGACTAATTACATAAAATATGGATGTAATATTACTATATTTTATGGAATAATATCTGATTTAATTATTATTTTCTCGTGTCTTTCTAAAAATACACTAGTTAAACGATAATTTTTGAATCTTCAATCTCGTTTTACTTTCGACGAGACACTGAAAAAAATGTAATTGAATTAAGAAAATTTTAATTGGTTCAAGTAAATATCGGGATTGCACAGGGTCAATCCAATTATGCAATTGGCTCAAGAAAATGATTTTCTTGACATAGTATACTTGTTTGGAGAGCATATGTTTTTGATCAAAGAAAATATGGAATTTGAGCAAGAAATTAAGTAACTTTTAAGAAATGTAGAATATATTAATTTAATATCATTTGTGTATCAAATCAAGTAAATAGTTTACTTGTATTGAGAAAATATTTTCTTGATTTGAGAAAATTATAGATTTCAATCAAAAAATTTTTTTCTCAATTCAAGTAAATTATTTACTTGAATTCCCTCCCCCCCCTTCCCCCATCCCATGATTTCTAATACTTAGGTCAAACATTTTTATTATTTAATTAATTAACATTTATATTTTTTAATTAAATAATTAAACAATTGTTATTTTACATAATATTTACATTTAATTAATACTTAACACAAATACAACAAATATACCTTGACAGAAAATTTTCCACGGTCGGAGAAATCGAACCCAGGTTGCACGCGTCAGAAGCCGTACCGTTACTATTTTGCTTAAGAGCATAATATTCTTGATTCAATCCTTTTTGGTACTTCGGATAAGTAAAATATTTGATTGTAATAATAACATATTTACTTCCACCAAATACTGAATTATTAATACAAGAACTGTACCCAATGCTCATAATTACTTGGCACAAGCAAATAAATTTCTCTCTTCAAATAAATATGGGATTGATTCAAGTAAATTCTGTAAAGTAAATGCATTTACTTGGTTCAATTACATTTTTTTCAGTGGACAATCTTGTCTCGTCTTGAATAGACAAGATGGAAAATGTTCATCTTATTTTTGTTCCTGACGATGATTTTCTCGTCTAGAAAATTTTGAGTCTTACAGTATATACTGTAGAAATTTCGCTATGGCCCAGATCAGGGACAGATCGGGCCTTCCCTATTAGGGAATAGTAAACAGTTGTAAACAGTTACACTAATTACACACTATGTCATAATTCAAACTTTATTTACTATTAGTGGTTTAAAAAGAAAAATTTCTCAACTTTAGGATAGTAAAAAAGTTTGTTTTTAAATAGTATTTATTATGAACACGTCACATCTAACTTTATTGAAACTTGTGTCAAAATAAAGTTTCAATATTCTAGTTTAACCCTTTAACGACGAGATGTGTTGCTTTTTAAGGGGATGTCAAAGTCGATGCGATTTTCCCATTGAAGCTCAATGCAAAAATCCAATCGACTATGGGAACCCCTTAACATGAATTTCAAACGCCTACAATTAGTAGCAAAAAGCCATAAAATTTTTATTAATTAAATTTTTAATGAATTTCAAAGGTTATAAAATACTTGTATTGAGTGGAATTTTTTTTTAATTTTTTTAAATTAATTTCTTAAATTCCCGTAAATTGTTTATCATACAATGATCACCTCATATTTTCTTTTTATAACAGAACTAAGCTAAAATTTGTAGGCCTGTTATTGAACAAATTATTTATTAAACATAACAATAATTTCTTTTGTCTTTTTTGAACAAAAATTTATAAATTTTTTATTTTACGTAATATCTGATTTTATATTTATAATATTTATTTTATTAATTTTAATTGAAAATTTCACATAATTATTCAACTTTCAAATTATTATAATTTTTTTTATTATTCATTTTATAAATGGATTGAAAAACACTAACCTTTCGTATATTTGACCATTATTACTCTAATACATTATTCAATAAAGTATTTGCATATGAAAATTAATTTTTATATATATATATATATTATTAATGCTTTTAATATCTATTTTATAACAAATCGTCGAAAACAAGATTTTTGGTTAGATAAAGTAAAACTTTTAATAGTAATTCATTGATTTATAAATGACAATCTTTTTAATCACATGAAGTTGCTAATAGTTGTTTAAAAATTGAAAACATATGTTTTGTTTACTTTTAAGTACATACTATTTCATTTTAAAATATTTTGAGTAGAAAATAATTTTTAATAAGAATTTTGAGCTTTTAATTTATAAATTTTATAATAAAATATATATGTGACATTATTCTCTATAGTAACTTTAATATAAAACAATTATAAAGTAGAAAATTTACCATACATTTTGAAATTTAATATTTTAAAATTTTCCTACAATTTTTAATGAAAGAACTAAAAAATTAAAATTTAATATACTTATAAAAATAAAATTCTTAAATTTTTGACATGGAAGAAGTCTTAGGGTGTTAATTATGGTTGGACGTTTACAGCCAGATCTTGGATGACAGTTTAATTGTAGTTTTCTGTAACGTATTATATGCACACCATAATTTGGATCATTTTTTAAAATATTTGTATCAATAAATAATACTGTTATACGGTCGGTTCACAATCATTCGAACCTTAACTAATTAATTTATTCACTTTTACTGATTTTTTTATTATTAAAAAATGTTACATGATTTTATATTTTAAGTGTGAAAGAAATGAGTATTTTATTTATATCAAATTAATACTTTATTTAGAAATAAACTTGTATTAAAAATAAAGTGACCTAACCTAGTTGTTCGCGAACAAGATGCATGAGGCTCCAGGG
The DNA here is from genome assembly GCA_032872475.1 of Leptopilina myrica (nomen nudum). NCBI lineage: Eukaryota > Metazoa > Arthropoda > Insecta > Hymenoptera > Figitidae > Leptopilina > Leptopilina myrica (nomen nudum). Next base: position 13,297,593 of record CM065466.1, read on the forward strand.
CTCGAACTAGGCCGTAAATCCCGTAAAAGTCCGTAACTTTGCTTAAGGCTGCGGTTACACCTCTGCAGGCAGCCTGCCTGCAGGTTGTCATGGTAACGTACAAGAATAAGAGAGTCAGTGACTTGAAACTTCTCCCTTACTCTCGTTGCTCCTGCCTGCGCAGGTAGGCATCCTGCAGAGGTGTAACCGCAGCTTAAATCTTGAACACAGCACGACATTTTTTAAATCCTACAAAAAAAGCATGAAGGCATGGGCAAGGTCGAATATCGAAAATATTATATCCTACAAAAAAAGCATGAAGACATGGGCAAGGTCGTATATCGAAAATATCGAAGAGAACTCGCACTCTCGCAGCGATTATTAGGAACAAAGCATTTGAGACAGGCATACTCATAAGAAAAAGTGCACGATGCAGATGGAGCTGCGGTTGTCCGATTGATGGTTTTTTGGGGCAAACTTTTAAATATGCTGATTACCTTTCTTGAAATTTATATTCAACAATAACTTTTTTAACATAAAAAAATATTTGGCATTTTTCTTATATAATAAGCAGGTTATAATTTTTTGAATTCTTGAAATAAATTGAATTTTTTTAAAGAATTAAATTAATTTATTTCCTTTCGTAAAGCATTTATTATTATTTTAATAAGATTTAATAAGAAAATTCAATTTTTTTAATATTTAATAATTTAATAAGAAAAATTAAATAATACATTGTATTAAAATTAAAAACATTTAAATTATTTTTTTATATTTTTTTTAATTAAAAAATTGCTTATAAATCTTAATAAACAGGTTATAATTTTTTTTATACTTGAATTAAATTGAATTTTTTTAATGCTTCATTAAATTAAATTAATTTATTTTGTAAAGAAAATTAATAAATAGAATATATAATATTAATAATAAAAGAGAAAATTGAAATGAGAACAGTCAGGGAACTAGCACAGGAGACTGTGCTAGTAAAATGAAATTAAAACCAACTAAACATAACCTAAATCACACTAAGGGTGTTTCCGACATTCGCTCTTTGAGCGCTCTGAAACTAGGAAACGTGATTGGTTGGATTAGGGGAATTGTGAATAATGTTAGGAGAATTGTGAATTTTGATTGGCTACAATTCTAACTTGACAGTTTCGTACTCTGCTTTCACGCTCCGTATATCTCCATGGAGCGAAAAAGCAGAGCACGAAACTGTCGAGTTAGAGTTGTAGCCCATCAAAATCCACAATTTCCCTAACATTATTTACAATTCCTGTAATCCAACCTGTCATGTTTCGTAGTTTCAGAGCGCTCAGAGAGCGAATGTCGGAAACTCTCTAAAGTTGCTTTTATAATAATTTTTTTCTCATCGACATGAGCGAGAAAACGTTGCGCGCGCAACTATTTTGCATGGTTTTAACATTGCATTTTGGTCGTGTCGTTGAAAAAAAAATTGTTATAGAAGCAGCCTAAAGCTGCGGTTACTCCTCTGCAGGCTGCCTGCCTGCGCAGACAGGAGCAACGAGAGTAAAGGAAAAGTTTGAAGTTCACTGACTCTCTTACTCTTGTACGTTACCATGACAACTTGCTGGCAGGCAGGCTGCCTGCAGAGGTGTAACCGTAGTCTAAAAGACCGGCTAAGGCTGGAGTCCCATAGTAGCGTTTTGCGTTGCGTTTTGTAACTAGCCTATGAGTGCAAATAGAGCAAACATATATCTGTATCTCTCTCACACTCATGGCCTAGTTACAAAACGCAACGCAAAACGCTGCCATGGGTCTCCACCCTAAGGATGGAGTCCCATGGCACCGTTTTGCGTTGCGTTTTGTAACTAGACTATGGGTGTGAGAGAGATGGAGATATATGTTTGCTCTATTTGCACTCATGTCTTAGTTACAAAACGCAACGCAAAACGGTGCCATGGGACTCCAGCCTAAATGTAAACATCATATCTCACTAGCACAGTTGTTACGACAAACAGAGACAGAACAAGGCAAATGCGCATGATCAACTTATTTGGTGGTCGACCAGAACGCATCGAACCTGGCACTTTTCGTGCATATTTCTCTGACATTTTGAAAGCGCTATTTAGGTTGGTTCCAGAAAGGATTCGACGTGAACGCAGACGCGATATGTCACCATTTGATTAGCTTTAGGACGCGTCGCGTCTTCGTTGCGTTTTGGCTCATTTTGGAACGACCCTTACACATAATTCTGTCTCCTTAAGGGCCAGTCCCATGTGAGCGTGAAAACGGAAAACGGAAAACGTTTAGCCAATAACAACTTCCGATTCAATGGAAATAATTCTAAAAGAAAATTCTTATTGGTTGAACGTTTTCCGTTTCCCGTTTCACGCTGACATGGGACGGCACCTTTACTCTTCCTTCCTGAAATGCGCAAGAGGATTGAAATTCAGCTTGTGATATTGGGATCTGAAATACTACGATGCGCCATCTGGTGAGAGCCTTGTTGTGGTAGCCATCTTTTCTTTTCGTCTCTCTCCAGCATAGTTTAAAGGCCTAAGCACAGCTGCTTCGCGAATGTCGTTCGCGAACGCAAAGCATGGGTTAGAAAAGGACAGCAATAAATTTGTGTCTTTTTCTATCTCATGCGTCTCGTTCGCGAACGATCTTCGCGAATCTATTCTGTGTTGGCTTTAAGAAAGAGATAAAAATCCAAAATGGTTGCCACAAAAAGGCTAAGGGGTGGGTCAGTTTCATGAGATTTGAGATCCCAATAGAAAAAGACATTAATGCGTTTGACCAAGACGGATAGCGTAGAAAAACCGACTGTCAGGCTGCAATCTCATGGCAGCGTTTTGCGTTGCACTGTAAAAAATCCTAAGAATATTACCCACATTAAATGTGGCTATTTTACAGACTTTGGGAAAAGTGCCGCATTCAATGTGGCAACATAACCTTATTTAAAGCGTCACTTTTCCCAAAGTCTGTGTAATTTTCTTAGGATTTTTTACAGTGTGCGTTTTGTAACTAAGCCATGAGTGCAAATAGAGTAAATATTTATCTGCGTCTCTCTCACACTTGTGGCCTAGTTACAAAACGCAACGTGAAACGCTGTCATGTGACTCCAGTGTTAATTTCACTGCAATTATTTTATTGAATTCATTTCAATTACATATATGAGGGATTCCGCGTCAAGTGATCAAGGGGTCTTTTGGTGTAATGTTTATTTCAATAATTTTTTACTCTTAAACAATTAAACATACAAATTTGACAAAGTACATTTTGGAAATGTTTTTTCATGCTCTTTCGATTGGAAATAAGCATTTTGAAAAAAAAATTTTTTGACCCAAAAAAATCAAAATTAAAAATAAATTTCAATTTTTGGGGGAGAAAGACCCAATTTTTTTTATTTATTTTTTTTAAACGAAAGCTGAGGTTTTTTCCTAAAAGGACATATAAATGGTAAAGTGGGACTAGAATGTTTAAACATTGAAAAAAAAGTTTTCTACTCGCCGGAGCGCTCAACACCCGGTTTTAAGCTCCGTTTAGGAGAAAATTCTTTTTTTCAATGTTTAAACATTCTAGTCCCACTTTACCATTTATATGTCCTTTTAAGAAAAAACCTCAGCTTTCGTTTAAAAAAAAAATTAATAAAAAAAATTGGGTCTTTCTCCCCCAAAAATTGAAATTTATTTTTTATTTGGATTTTTTGGGTAAAAAAATTTTTTTTTTCAAAATGCTTATTTCAAATCGAAAGAGCATGAAAAAACCTTTGCAAAATGTACTTTGTCAAATTTGTATGTTTAATTGTTTAAGAGTAAAAAATTATTGAAAAAACATTATACTGAAAAACACAAAAATTTAACCCCTTCCCCCTCGGAAAATATTGGACTTGGTAACAAAATATTTTTACGAAAAATTACTATCTATGAGTACTACAAAAGCCCCAAGTTTTGCTACGATTAGTGAAAAATTTTTCTCCACCTTCATCATTTGACATGAAATGCCCCATATGTAGATAGAAAGTGTTTAAAATTCATTAAATTTGCAAAACATTGAAAAAAATGCACAATTTTTTTCCCATAAGAATTACATTGCGTCGTTTGTTCGTTGTCACTCCAGCTATCTGACGTCACAAGTGAAAAAGCCTACAGGCCTAAGCACAATAGGTTAGAACAGGACAGAGATATATTTGTATCCTTTTCTATCTTATGGCCTGAGCAGGATAAAAGGAGAAGCATGATTTCCCCCTAATCGTTTTGAACATTCGACCATTTGCCGATTCGATGTTTTTAGCATTCGACCAGTTGACAATTCGATGTTTTTAGAATTCGATCATTTGACGATTCGATGTTTTTAGCATTCGATCATTTGAGAATTCGACGTTTTGAGCATTCGACCATTTGACGTTTTAAGTATTCGACAAAATGACGGTTCGACGATTTGGTATTCGACCATTTTAACATTCGACCACTTGGCGATTAGGGGAAAATCATGTGTCTCGATAAAACGGGAAGCGAACGCAAGCATGAGATAGAAATGGACAGAAGTTGGTCTGTCTTTTTCTATCGCATGCTTACGTTCACGTTACTTTTTTATTCTGCGTTAGGCTTTATGCGTCTCGTTCACGAACGACTTTCGCGAACCTATGAAGCTGCCTCTACAATTAGGAAAAAAAATTGATAAACGCTCAACGCAGACGGGAAACGCGAGAAAAATACATGGTAATTTCTCGCGTTTCGCGTATTACTTTCTAATTGTAGAGGCAGCTTTATGCCCTTTCTCCAATAGGTTCCCAAAACTCTGTGTTTGTCTGCGAATGACTGCGTTGCTTTGATTTTAGCATGTGTTGCTATAGCAACTGTTGCAGACGCAGACGCAAAGCAGAGTTTGAGCAACATATTTGAGAAAGGCCTTTATGCTGCCTCTACAATACGGAAAAAAATTTAGAAACGCGCGACGTAGACGCTAAACGCGAGAAATTGCAATGTATTTTTGTCGCGTTTCGCGTTTGCGTCACGCGTTTCTCACTTTTTTTTCCTTAGGGAGCGTTCATAAACTACGTAGACCTATTTTTGTCACTTTTTGACCCCCCCCCCCTCCCCCTGCGTAGACTAACGTAGACTTTTGCTGAACCCCCCTTCCCACCGTGTGTTACGTAGTTTTATTTCAAACTGCATATTTAGCTATATTCGTATTAAAAACAATTAAAAATTAAATTAAAAACAATGTCAAATATTCTGAATAAAATATTTTATTCTTGGCATATAGCAACATTTAAAAATTAACAATTTTAAGGTTTTTGATCAAATTTTTAAAAATTATAAATTTGTTAGAAATCTTCGGTGAACGGTGAGAACAACCATTCCCGTAAATCTTTTATCACTGACAATTTCTCTTCCATTGTGACAATTCGGTCCCGCGCAATTTTAAAAGACGCAAAATTAATTTTAGCTTAAGCTGAGTCTCCAATAGGTGCCAATATGCATGTGCAAGTGCCAGTGCTAAACCCATTTAAAGCTGAGTCTCCAATAGATGCCAATGTAGGTGCAAATGCCAGTGCCAGTGCCAATGCACAATACATTTTAAATGGGATTGGCACTGGCACTGGCACTTTCACATGCATATAGGCACCTATTGGAGACTCAGCTTAAAATGTATTGGAGAATGGCACTGGCACTTGCACTTGCACATACATTGGCACCTATTGGAGACTCAGCTTTATATGTATTAACTACGTAGTAAAGGCCAACGCAGAATAGATTCGCGAAGATCGTTCGCGAACGAGACGCATGAGATAGAAAAGGACACAAATATATTGCTGTCCTTTTCTAACCCATGCTTTGCGTTCGCGAACGACGTTCGCGAAGCAAGTTGTGCTTAGGCCTTAAGAGTCGATTCCCCCCCCCCCCCCTCCCCCCACGTAGACTAGAGTAGACGGGGTGCGACACTCTGTACCAAAAACATAAGTTCGGAATGCTCATTATGCCGAATTTACAATTTAGAAATGACTAGATACGCTAATCCTTAATAACCTAAATTGTATATTGAATGAAATTTAAAAGTCGGGAATAATTATCTGATATATTCAACATAATGAAGAATATTAGTTTAAACTAATTCTTTTTTCCACAATTTGATATTATTATAATTTTTATTTTTGGAATTCCCACTTTACCTATATTTTAATAGCTCGAAAGGTAAAATATTAGAATTGAGATTTAATTGAAATATAATAGAGAATAGGGTAAATGCACCTATTACTGGGATTGCTCCAATTACTAAGATTTTTGTATAATACAATTATTTTACTATTACAGAATAATATAATATTTGAAAATGGTAGAAAAAATTATTTTCGACCTTACTCAATATTATTGTGCGTAAAGAAACATATTTAAAGTATTAATAATTTAATTATTTGAGAACGACAATTGCTTATCGTAGTAATTGGGACATTTCCATTGAAATCCATATGCTCCAAATACTGGGAGCAACATAATCTCTAAATACACGTATTTTTATCGCAGTAATTCGCTCACAGTAGTTGGGTCAGTCTCCTAGTAATACACGCATTTGATATAATTTGTTTATTGATTTATTTTGTTTAAATGATCAATTTCTATAAAGTTTTTATTAATGTTTTATTATCTATATGACAAGAGCTTTCGATTTAATTAGCTTTAACTTTACATCTTGCATTATAATTCCCGAATTTATTATTTCAAAGGCTGCTAAATTTGAACATCGCAGTAGATGGCACATTTACCCAAAATATATATTCACTGAATTACAAGATTAAATAATGATTAAATGTTTGAATTTAATAAAAACGTATTATTCAAAAGTTGCAGTGCGCATTGTACAGAATTTTTATTGATAAGAAAGATGATTAGGCAGAAATTCAATTTAATCAAATGTCAGTTTAGAAGAAACACTTTTTCGTACAATTGTAATTCATTGGAATTGTAATTTTCGAGAATATTAATATTGGCAATCGAATCCTCAAAAAGCCGAATTTCATTTTGTCGAAAATGACTGAAAACGTAAATATTTGGCGCAAATTTTAAAATGCTGATTTCTGATTGGTCAATTTTAAAATTTGCGCCAAATATTTACGTTTTTAGCCATTTTCGACAAAATAAAATTCGGCTTTTTGAGGATTCGAGAATATGATTATTCTGATAAAGCAGATTTCTACCAAAATTAGATTTGGCAATATTAATATTCTCGAAAATTACAATTCCAATAAATTAAAATTGTACGAAAAATTGTTTCTTCTAAACTGACAATTGATTAAATTGAATTTTTGCCTAATCATCTTTCTTATTAATAAATACAATGCGCACTGCAACTTTTGAATAATACGTTTTTATTAAATTCAAACATTTAATCATTATTTAATCTTGTAATTCAGTGAATATATATTTATTCTATATTATATTTCAATTATATCTCAATTCTGATATTTTACCTTTCGAGTTATTAAAATGTAAGTAAAGTGGGAATTCCAAAAATAAAAATTATAATAATATGAAATTGTGGAAAAAAGAATTAGTTTAAACTAATATTCTTCATTATGTTGAATATATCAGATGATTATTTCCGACTTTTAAATTTCATTCAATATACAATTTAGGTTATTGAGGATTAGCGTATCTAGTCATTTCTAAATTGTAAATTCGGCATAATGAGCATTCCGAACTTATGTTTTTGGTATAGAGTATCGCACCCCGAGTAGACTTTTGCCGAACCCCCCCCCCCTCATCCCTTAGCATGCTACGTAGTTTATGAACGCTCCCTTATGTAGATACAGCTTTAAGCTGCGGTTACACCTCTGCAGGCTGCCTGCCTGTGCAGGCAGGAACAACGAGAGTGAGGGAGATGTTTGAAGTCACTGACTCTCTTACTCTTGTACGTTACCATGACAACCTGCAGGCAGGCTGCCTGCAGAGGTGTAACCGCAGCCTTTTGCGTTGGACTTAAGGCCAACGCAGAATAGATTCGCGAAGATCGTTCGCGAACGAGACGCATGAGATAGAAAAAGACACAAATTTATTGCTGTCCTTTTCTAACCCATGCTTTGCGTTCGCGAACGACATTCGCGAAGCAGCTGTGCTTAGGCCTTTATCTCGTGCTTTGTGTTCGCGAACCATGATCGTGAATTAGTTGTGCATATGCCTGAAGTATGAAAATCACATTCATGACAAATGATGTCTGCATAACAAAAAAAAGAAAGAAATAAGTACATTTTCTGTGTTTGTTAAATATATAAATATTCAAAAATACTTTCACATTAAAAATGTGAATAATAATATTTCTAATTCATATTATTACAAAATAGAAAGAGTTGATTTGCTTTTCCAAGATGGAACAATTAACAACAACAATTTTAAATGAGGAATGTCCTGAAGAATCTTATGAAAAAAATAAGGTAATGTAAAAAGTGTTAATTAAATTTATTATGTAATTCATATATTTATTTAAATTAAATGTTTGTATTTCATTTATGTTTAATGTTTGTTTATATATTTTATAAATAATATTTTTTTTAATATTACATTTTGAGGTTACATTGCGATTTACATGGAAAATTTAATTGCATTAACAAAAATGAAATGCTTTTATTTTTACATTTCTGTAACCTTTATTTTATTATACATTTGTGTTATATAAATATATTTTATTTTGTTAAAGCAAATGTTATTTACTATAAAATAAAAAATATAAACTTTTTTCCAGTCTTTTACACTGTATTATTTGTACATAATTTTTATATTTTAATTATTTTTTAATTCTTAACACACACAAGTTAAAAGATTAATGATATCATTTCTTGTTTACTAATTTTCCTTTTTTAAATCATTAATAATGAAAACATTGTAAGGTAATTTATTTACAAAAAAAATAAATAAAAAAATAATTTTTTTATAAATTTATGATTATTTATAAATGTGATAAACGTCACATTAAATCGTAGAAAAAAGAATATTAACCAAACAATAATTTATTTGTAACAAATAAATTTCATTTATAATTACTGTGAAATTTTTATTTTTTTATCTAGAATGTTTTATTTAAACCAAATATAAAGGTTAGGTGACTTTGGGGTATATACACATTTAATTATAATCAATATTTTTAATACAAAATAAAACTTTTTTTTAAATTAATTTGTTCATTTTTATTTAATATATTTTTATTGTCAGTATTTTTCTTGCGAGAAAATCATTAAAACTTTTTAATTTTAAAAAATTTATATAAATTTGTGCATTATTTATAGCTTGTAATAATAATCATTATTTGTTTGTACTACAATAACAGATATTTAGATTTTTCGAAGTTTATCGAGTTTTAATTCATTTCTTTGTTAACTTATCAAGACATAAAGATGTTTTTTAATACATTGTATTAATTGTTTAAACAAATTGTTGCTATCTAATAACTTTTAATTTAAAGTATCTAGAAACTTACAGTCTTTCTTTAATTTAGTAATTAATTCATATGAACTATATGAAATAAAAAAATTTTTAATATAAACAATTCAGAAATTATTTAGGAAATATTTGGTAATTATTAATTTTTTATACAAACCGCCTAGAAACGTAAAATTTTGTTGTTGTTTATTTACTTACATCTGGATACAATGTTAGAATTATAAATAATCCATAGGAACCATTTTTTCCAGAATTTCGATAAAAATTTGGTTATGGATACAACAATTTTTTTTAGTTAAAAAATCTAAACCATAAAGCTTAAACTGGCACCCTGATATTAATACCCTCGTATTTTTGAAATTAAAATTTAACATTACCGTAAACTAAAGTTATTTTGCGAACGAAATATTTTTTTTGACTCAATGATTTATGGTCGCGTTTGCGAAAAGGGACTATATGATCTAAAAATGGATTTTTCGATTTTGACGGTTTCTTACACTTTAAGATCCTTAAATTGTAATGCAAGTAGTCCCGGATAAAAATATTTTTTTTGCAATTCTTTAAGGAAATTAAAAAAAAATATCACTCCAAAAAAATTTGTGAATGAAAAACTACTTTTTTGTGACGAAAATGATTTTCAGGTATTTGCACTTATAATAAAAAAATTTGAATGTAAAACTTTAAAACGCATTTTACTCGAAAAGTTGCGTTTGGTCATAAGGTCCCTTTTCTTGGACGCGGTTATACACTCAGAAAAAGAGTTGGTTGTTATAACCAATTAAATAGTTGCTATAGCGTGATCCAATTAATTGGTTAGCACATCCAACTATTGAATACTGTATCCATGCGAAATCGTACCCCAGCTATGTACGTAATGCAGTAATATTCTATGCAGGTAATGCAGCTAAAAAGTTGGATGTATCAACCAAGAAATAGTTGCCACATCCAATTAATTGGATTGCGCTATAGCAACTATTTAATTGGCTATGGCAGCCAACTCTTTTTCTGAGTGTATTTATTAAAATTCATAATTGAAATATATTTTAGACCCTAAACAATTGTCCGGATTTATGTATGTGTGAGTGTTTTCGTGAATCCCGTTTTTCGTGAACACGATAACTTAAAGAGGTTTTAACGAATTTGGTAAAAAATTGCTAGGCATATTTATTATAAAAATATCTCTAAATGGATTGATAAATATTAAAAAATCTTCATAAAAAGTTTTTTTTTACTTTTTTAAAGAACATTTTTGTTTAATTAAATATTAAAGTTAATATACACTGAAAAAAATTGCGTTTTACCGAGTGGTGAAATATAGCTCGGTTAAAAAAAAATATTTAAAAATAAATAAGTTATGGTTAAAATAACTAAGTTATACTGATTATCACAACCGAACTGTAACAGATAAAACACATCTGATAAAAATAATCCTCTGATGGATTGTCTTAACCAATCTGAAATGAACATAATTAAAAAACTTTCATAGTTGTTGTTACCTATTTGTTATTTGAATTCAACTATTACTATGACTAATATTTACCGTGCTTCATGAAAATAGGTTATATTCTAATATGAAAATAGGCAACAGTAATCGAGTAACATAATTGACGCTGTTGGGTCATCAATCCTACGTTGCTAGTTACCGTAACCGATTGAGTTGTTACCGTAACCGAGTAATCTTATCAAGTTTCAACCGGGACTTATAATCGTATTAGCTCGGTTTATTTTTTTATATTTTATATTTAACCTTTTATTTTTCTCAGTGTTAAAACGGATCGATTGGTGAATGTAAAGTATGTATTATTGTATTTAAATTTATATAATCATTCACCATTAAAGTCGAAAAATTCACAATTATATTAAAAATTCATTTAGGATAAGTTCGGGGGAAATGGCTATAGTTTATAGGGTTCCGTACACCGTACTAATGTGCGTACTAATGTAGATTGCAGGTAAAATATAGCGAATTTGATAGGTGAACATATTTGCGAGATAGAAGAGAAAGAAATAGAATTTTTACGGAAAAATTGCAAAAAATGACCCTGTCCTCCCCTAAACTTCAACAAATCTCGACCTCGTGAGCTGAAATTTTGTAGGCATCTTTAATTTTCAGTGCAGACTACAGGAAAAATATAGTGAACCTGATTGGCGGACATATGTGCCAGATAAAAGGGAAGGAATTAGAATTTCTTAAAAAAAATTGCAAAAAATTACCCTGTCCTCCCCCTTAACTTCTACAAATCTGAGGGTAGGGTCCCACGCTGAGCAGAAAACATAATGCAAAGCAGAATTTCGTAAGAGTGTAAAGGATAGTGATATCTGACTATCTCTTGCACTCACGAAATTCTGCTTTGTATTGTGTTTTCTGTTCAGCATGGGACCCTACCTTCAACCTGGTGATCTGAAATTAAGTATACCTATTCATTTTTACATTTAAGTTACAGGAAAAATATAGCAAACGTGATCTAATATCATATTAGCGAACTATAAGGGAAAAAATTAATTTTTTGAGAAAAAATTCAAAAAAAATAACTTTGTACCCCATTTAGTTCATGTATTTTAGCGTGAAGATTTCATGATAAATATAGAGGACATGATTAAAGGAGGTATTTGGGCAAATCCACGAAACTTTTAACTTTCATGATCCTCAAATCTAAACCCTTTAAAGTGTGTATTATTTTAAATTAAAACGTAATGTGACATTATATTTTGACGAATTATATAAAATGCAACATTTATGTACATTATTAGAGCAAAATATTTATTTGTAAATTAGTTTTATGAATTTAAACGTGAGAAAACGCTTAAATTTCATTTGTAACTCTGGCAAAAGTTTATATTCTTAACGACTTTATTTTTGCGGCGTGTAAAATATTACTCCAACTGCAATGAAAATAGTTAACAGACATGTCTTTTAAAAAATTCGTTACTACCCCATAAGTGTGCCATGACTATAATTGAAGATATGAGGGTTTGATTGTGTGATACTACTTTTCAAGAAACTATGATTTAGTGTTTTCTTATGAAAATTTTTAGTGCGGCGTAGGATGAAAATAAAATTTAAATGAAATTGTAAATAGATAACAAAAAACGAAAATTTTAATACCTTTTTCGTAAATGTGCCACTATTTGTATTCATGTAAGAACAATTTGAAGATATTAAGGAAAATCGTGATTTCATTTAAATTTATACATTTTTCAAAGGCACAACTGCAATTTTACTTCAAACAGGTCAATCTATGGTGTGGTAGAAACATTTCCTTATAAACATTCAAAGCTCAAGTATGCCCCTTAAGAATTTTGATTATAATCAATTTTATTGAGTTAAGAATGTGCTTGAAATTTGAAAAGTTAAAATCTTAAAAGTCAAAATCAGCAATTAGAAGAATAATATTTCTGAAATTCTGTATAATTATGTAATTTTATCTGCTTATTATGAAAATCACAGTGAAATTGTCAAAATATTAATTTTTTATGAAAAAAAAAAAACCATAAAAATCATGGTTTTTTGCATTTATCTCAGTATATATAAGAAATATCAAACACGTTTCAAACAAAAGTTGTAGATCTCAATGAAATACGTTTTATATGTTGCTTACACTTTTTACCAAAAGTAAGTATTTTTGAGAAAAATACAAAAAAGTGTATAGTGTAAGAAAAAAGACCAATTTTACATTACCACAATGACAAGAGCGACTATTACTTATTTGTTTTTTAAATCTTGTTTCTATAAAAATATAAAAGTTTCTGTTAGAATAATCAGCTTATTGAACAAATAAGAAACCGTTTAGATTTTTATTTTTAAACAATTTTAAAAAATAAAATCCTGAAAACACGTTTTTTGGGTCTTTAACCCCACTTTTATTAAAATCTTGACGTGATAGGAAACTTTGGGTTATAGAATCATGTTCAGCAGATAAAAAGGATTCAAGCATTAATTTAAGACCTCACAGAAGTTTTTGACATTCCAGGTTGAAAAGAAAAAATATTAAAAATACTAAAAACGTTTTTTTAGGTTTCCACCCCTACTTTTCTCAATATCCTTACGTGTTAGACAATTTTGGGGCCAGCAATCACATTCAGAAGACAAAAATATATTAAAAATCACTCCCATATTAAAAATAAAAAAAAAGTAAAATTTTTTAGGTTTGTGTAATTTATATTTACATTAAAGAGTTAAATATTGACGGCGTAAGCGAAAAATGAATCACAAATACAAATTTATAGTTTTAAAACATACTTGAACACGTATACAAAGTTTCATCAATGTGCATGTTAATTGAAAAAAAATTTTTTTTTTTGAAAGTTAAAAGTTTCGTGGATTTGTCCATTTACCAAATAAAAGGGAAATATAATTATTTAAAGAATACAAAATATGACGTTTTATCAACCCTTAATATATTTTACTAAAACAATATTTTTAACTTCTGAAAAATTGTTGTTATTGTTTTGAATTTTTTATTGTAAAAATTGATTTATTTCTCTTTTAATTCGTATTTATTCATTTTTAATTCAGGGGCTTTCACGAAAAACTTATGTCGTGCCCGTGTCGTGCCTAGGCACAATACGAAGTTCGCTTGGTTATTCGTTCCGTGTCTAGGCACGACACAAAGTACGCTTGTTAATTCATGTCGTGCTAAGGAACGATACAAAGTTCGTTTCAAAATTCGTGTTGTGCTTAAAAAAAATAACGCTTGCAAGATTCTACACACTGTTTCATGCGTGTCTTTAAAACGTGCCTTCACACGACATGAAATATTAAATTTATTTGTGTCGTGTCTAGGCACGGCACAAATTACCAAGCGAACTTTGTGTCGTGCCAAGGCACAGCACGAATTTTAAATCGTTAATCGTGTCGTATTAGTGCACGACACGGGCACGACACGGGCACGACACGAATTTTTGTGTTTTTTCGTGTTCATGTAAGTCCTTGATTTTAATAAATCATATTTCCTCCCTATATATGTTATTGTATAAAAAATGAGTTTCACTTTAGTGTACTGAACCCTTGATTTTATTGAAAGTGCAACTCGCACTTGTCCGATATTTTTAAAGTACTGTAAAATTTATAATACAATGTTCAGTCAACTTTTACATCAAACATTGAATAATATCAGGCATTCAAAAAATTATTTCAATTTTGAAGAACCTCGTAAATAAAGATTTATAATATTTCTAGCAAGCTAATTTCAATTTTCAGGAAATTTTCGGTGCTGTGTGGGTTTTGTTCTCAGACATTTTTAATTTTTTAATATTTCTTAAGTATCTAACATTAACATAAAAAATTTTAAATGAAAGTCATTAATGGCCATCTCACCCAAAAATACATGATAAAAGTGAACATCAAAATATTAAATAAATAAAATAATTTTTCATTTCATTTTTCGTTTATATCGAAGCGTTAGTTATGCACTACTCAATTAAACTTAAAAATAAAATTACGTTAACAAATAATATTATAGCAACAAGAAATCTGAAATTCTCAAATTATTTTAGACCCATGCATAAAAATAAACAAGCTTTATACTCACAGTTTCATTATTTTTCATCAAATTATTATTTAGATTTATTATTAATCACAAAAGGTTGAAGAACAATCCTTAATAAGTAATATTTCTTTACGAATTCTGAAAAATATTTGAACTGGCCATCTCCTCTGGACTTACCTTATTTCTTTAAAAGTATTATTTGCGATCGGCTATTGCTGACCATTCTGTTGGTGCGCTACAGGACTATACTTTTGTATTGCTAAAGCACAAGTTTGGGCGCGTGACATTCCAAAATATGGCGAGTAGCGCACAGCAGTAGTAGGGATATCGCCTTTGGTTTGCAGCTGCACATTTTCGCAGCACTCCCAAAGGTTTCTCAGTGTTTACAATAAAATTTTAATCTTTACTTGGAAAAATGTGAACTTTTTGGAATTTATAGAATTAAAAATGTAATTATTGTGTGTATATTTGAAAATTTAATATTCGTTCCGAGCGTCATAGAAAATCCATGGGTCCAACCAGCTCCTTACATTTTTCC
Organism: Leptopilina myrica (nomen nudum); assembly: GCA_032872475.1. NCBI lineage: Eukaryota > Metazoa > Arthropoda > Insecta > Hymenoptera > Figitidae > Leptopilina > Leptopilina myrica (nomen nudum). The sequence goes on from CM065466.1 coordinate 13,313,000, forward strand.
TTACTAGACTCATGGGTAAAAGAGAAATTTTACAAGGCCTCTATTAGAATTCTACTAAAATTTTACATGGGTGATTATAGTTAAAACAGACTCCGAAAATAACGTTTCATCCATTATAGACTAATATGTCGACGTCCACATGAAAAGGGCCCATTTTGGCACTATTGGACTTATCTATATGGGCGAATTCTTTGCAAAATTACGAAAATTTTTGAGTGGTCATACAACTTTTTTGGTCAAAAATTCGATGAGTTACAGAATTTCAAAGTTTATAGTGACAAATATGTACCTCATTTCGAGAAAAACGGAATTAAAGATTGTGATACCTATTAATCGTGATATCTCCGTTTCTTCTGGGAAGTTATTCAGATAATAATTGTTTTCAGTCCACGGCACCTTAAAGATAAAAAACCAATAGGTTTAAAATTTTTAAAACCACCCCACCCCCCTTTCTGTTTGAAAATACAAAAAACCGACAAAATGGGCCCTTTTCTAAAAAGGCGATTTTCTTATTAATAAACCATTTATTTACAAGGTTTATGATTGGAAACGATTTTATTGTGTCATTTGAAAATAAAGAATAAAAAATAAACTTATTTAAAATTTTTTAAAAGTCTCTATTATGAATAATTTGCCGAAACATCGAAATTTTCACTTCTACGACTACGTAATCAAAGACTGTAACATCAATATCTCCTGTTCTTCTGGAAAGTTATTCAGATAATAATTGTTGTCAGTCCAGGACACCATAAAGATGAAAAACCAAAAGGTTTTAAATTTTTGAAACCACCCTCCACCCCCTTTTTGTTTGAAAATACGAAAAACAAACAAAATGGGCCCTTTTCTAAAAAGGCGATTTTCTTATTAATAAACCATTTATTTACAAGGTTTATGATTGGAAACGATTTTCTTGTGTCATTTGAAAATAAAGAATAGAAATTAAACTTATTAAAAAATTTTTAACAGGTTTTATTATGAAATTTTGACGAAATATCGACATTTTTTACATCTACGACTACGTAATCAATTACTCTAACATTAATATCTCTGATTCTTCTCGGAAGTTATTCAGATAATAATTGTTTCCAGTTCAGGGTACTTTAAAGATGACAAATCAAGAGGTTTTAATTTTTTCTACCCTCCATTTCAAAAATACGGAATATTTTTGCAATGGACCGACAAAATGGGCCCTTTTATTTTTCTAAAGAACCAATAAAGTTAAACACTTAAATTAACGATAAATTAATGAAAACCTCATGATTTGACTTGTCAAAACATGTACATTGATAATAAAAAATAATAAAAAAATTAAGGTTTTTCTGAAAAAGTATTAAATTGCAAATAACTCGAAAATTAGAACCGACAAAATGGGCCCTTTTCATGTGGACGTCCACATATGTTCCTATAACATTTTCTTAACAGCGGTCTTATCAGGCATAATTAAATTAACTTCACTGGAAACTGAAGTTATTAACAGATCTTTAACCAACATTAAACCAGTATTCTAACATCAAAAACAAACGTTTCTCGTAAATTTTAATTTTTTTTAAATATCAAATTGATAAATTCTTATAAATTATTTTTTCTACAGATGTATTTTTTAAGTGGAAAAAAAAAAGATTCATGGAAATATGTGTTTAATGGACTATTATACTATCAATCACCGGATACTGAAGACACTTTCAATTGTGCATACAGGAAAGACCCTTGTTATGCAAAAGTTTATAGGACTGAAGATGGATATAAAGAATCAGGAAAACATATTTGTCTTAAAGAAGATAGTCGTAATGTAGACCATTTAGCTTTAAATAAAGCGGAAAATGCTATTATCCGTTTGTGTAAAGAAACGGATTTACAGTTTTCAAGAATCTTACACCTAGTTAAAGAACGGTATTTTAAAAATAATTGTTTAATACATTTATTAGATATGGACTATGTTTGGTTATTTGGATTTAGTTTTAAACAAAGATAAAGATTTTAACTTCAATTTCAGGTTTAAGCAACTAAAAGAAGTTTGAAAGTCTATTTATATATTTTCGAAATAACAACTTTCCCTTTTATTATTTTAATTATGATTTTTATTTTTATTATTATATGGCGAATTATCGTCTTGTTTTGAGATTCGAGAATTTTTGTTAGTGTTGATATTTATCTCAAATATGGGGCATTGCATTTCAAAATGAACTATCTTATAAACAATTGCTATTGTTAATCAATTTTTTAATAAAAATTTCTCCCATTTATTAAAGCCAAACACTGTGCCTGAACCAAAAAAAAGTTTAACAAAAATGGATCCAAAATCTGGTTGATGGGGATGTTTCTGTATCATATCAGTAGTAAAAATCCGTTGAGATCAAAATCCTAGCTGATCCTATTTTCGAGATATAAATATTTTAGTTCTTTGAATTTTGCTAATTTTTACAAAATATTACATTTTAAACTTTGTAACTACATCTAGGCAAACTATTCAGATACAAAATATTTTTTTATTTATCTTTTATATATTTTAAATATATGTAAACACCTTTAAAATATGTCCTAAGTGAAAAAATTGGTTAAAATTTGCCAAAGATATGTGATTCTTTGTATATTGACTTCAATTAAGAGTTGATTTTGGACTTTTTCGATATTTCAGGTAATATTTCCAAAACCTTTATAATTCATTGAAATATATTTATTACATTTTAATACCTTTTTGTTTAAAAATTAATTTCTTTGATTGAAAAAGTACAAAACATTAATTTTTTAATTACAACTGGTAAAGAATAATATTTATATCATAACGTGTGTATAAAACAAGTTGAATAATTTTTAAACTATAGATTTAAAACTTTGAAGCGAAACAATATTTTAATAGATAGCTTATATGAACTATAATATCAGCATAATTCAACTCACATAAAATGAAGAGAAAAAAATTCGACAAGTATTGCTCACGTAAATTTGAACGGATATTTCTAAAGTTGGGTTGAATTAAAGGTGTTTACACGTATTTATATATGAAAGAATATTTTTAGGTATGAAATAGGTAGGAACCTTATTGGAACGGTTACAAAAATTACCCTCTAGCGCTCAGAGTTTTGCTCTTTGATAGCTTTTCGCGAAAATTGAAAATTTTTTTTTGGTTTAGAAATAACTGTGTATCCCGCTTGGTTTTCACAATTTATGGCCTATTAGACTGCATTTTATTTTATGTATTTTCATGTATATATTGCAGGAAAAATATAGCGAACATGATTGGATTGAATCTTGAAATTTTTTTAGCGAAAAAACAATTTTGTCAAAATGAGTCTATTTTACCCTAACGCTCACAGTTTTTTTACCTATACAGAGCTAAAAATTGGTACACTTATGTATTTTCATGTGTACGGAAAAATTGATCTTTATTGAAGTTTCAGCGAAAACTTAAAATCTTTTTTTTAAGTTTTGATAATAATTATACCTATGCTAGTTTTTACAATTCTTAGTCTAGTATAGGTTAAAGAAAAAATACAGCGATAATGATTGAAGTTATATTTATATTTTATTTAGCAAACAAGTAGAAATTTTAAGCGAGAATGCGGAACCCTCGCACTCGGTTTTAGTACGAGTTCTACTCTCACTAGTCCGGTTTTTTATGTAAATAGTTTACCTAGATGTTTACAAAGTTTTAAATTGAACATTTTGTAAAAATTGTCAAAATTTAAAAAAGGAAAATACTGATATCACGAAAAAAGGATCAGCTAGGATTTTGATCTTAACGGATTTTTACTTCTGATATGTTGCAGAAACATCCCTATTAACCAGATTTTGTATCCATTTTTGCCAAATTTTTTTTTGGTTCAGGCACAGTGTGCAAACTTTAGTTATTATCAGTGATTTTAAAAGAAAAAGTTCTCAATTTTATGATGGTGTTTTTTTGAGTAAGAAAATGATAGTTTTCATTTATTTTTGTCGTGTAGTTTTTTGCTGTAGCTGGAAAATTTTGCACATTCGAGGTGCGTCGTCACTGAAACTTATCTGTAGGAAAATTAGCTTTTTAAATTACTTTCCAAGAATGGAGCAAAAATATATTAGTATTGTGTACACGGAGAAAAAAATGCTTTTGAATCAATGACATATGAGTTTGATTCATTAAATACTGTCATAACGGACTGCCAAACGTATATGCTGTTGTTTGAAAGCACCGATTCTAATGATTCGATAGTATCACTTTCATTGAAACAAAAGCATATTTCTCAAATTGACAGCATACTATGTTAATTTGAAGGTATTCCTTTTGAATCAACGATCAAAAATTTTTAATTTAACATTATATGCTTTTGAGTCAATGACTATAGTTTTTCAATTTAAAAGCATCATTTTTATGATTCAAAAATTTGTACTTTTAATTTTTTTAGTTGTTGCTATCGATTGAATAACACCATACTGTTAAGTCAATTCTTTTATGTAGTTAAAGATATACGAACGATAAATTGAAAAAATGAAATTTTTGTTCACATATTTTTTATATACTATAATTAATTCTCACACCTTTAACACAACACTTCTTATATGCATCTTTTTTTCAATTTTACACACTAACATACATATCTTTATTACTTTTTTCATTTTTTCCAACGACAAACACACATACATACACATTTAAACACACTTTATATTTTTTTGAGTCTGAAAAATACGCTGTTCCCAATCGGTCACCCATCCATGTAGTAACCGCGACCAAACGTGCTTAACTTTCGTGATAGACGAGAACTGCCGCGCTGCAATGTAATACATTCGCTTCTTACATTGAGCAGTTACTTTGTAGTTAAATACCGTGCGCGAGATTTTTCTCGTGAATAAGGGAATTTGTATAGGGAATTTATATTTAACTAGTCCTTAATTCTTTAAAACAATTGAAATAATAGTTTTTATATAAGAATTTAAAAAACGACAGGTTTAATAAACATATAAATATGTGTGGATAAGTATTTCAATAAATTTAGCACCTGTCAATGTCTCAAATACATAGTGACATTATTCTTATAGCATATGCTATGGGTAGTCCGCTATAGCACCACTCATTCATTTTCAAAAGCGCGCTTCTTTGGAGCAAACAACTTTTCATTTAATTCAAATTTACACGCATTTTCTTCAAATTTATCTATTAGATGCTTCAAATGAATAATGGCAAAGAAGCAATAAATTATTCTGTTGCTATATATAGATAAACTATAGAAACAATTTGTAGAATATCATTAATTTAAAAGTACCGTACTTTTAATTTAAACAGTTTCATTTTTTCGTTCTAAGCAATATGCTGTTCGATTAATAAATGTATTATTGAATCAATAACAGGAAATTCAGTAGCATGGAGCTATTTGCTTCAACAGCACTTTTTTTTCAGTGTAACATTATAAAAATTGTGTTAATAAGAATCGAGAAATAGATTACAAAAAAGCGCTTGGACACCACTTTTATTTTTAAAGAACTTTATATATTTTGGACTTTTTGATTTTTCGTACTTTGGATTCATAAATTTTTTGATCTTATCGATTGGACCTTTCGGTTTGGATCTTTTGTACCCCAATGAAAACCGTCCCAGTTTCTCTTTAAACATGTCGTCTTTGATTTTCTTGAAACTTATGTCAAAATGAAGCTTAAAAATTCGAGTATTTATATAGTTTTATTCCCTATAAACATTATAATGGTCAATTTATGGAAATTTGAGAAATTAATTAAATTTTACAACAATTTCTAAGGTTATATGTATGTATCGAGCAAATTTTTTTTTCTAATTTTTACACAGTTTAACCATTGACATATTTGTAAAATTAAATTTATTTCTTATAATTAATATATTCTTAATAATATATTATTTAAAAAAAAAATTTACCATTATAAAATTCAGAAATTTTTCTTTTAAAATCACTAATCACTAATAATAAATACACTGTAAAAAATTTAGGGAGTTAACGGACTCGGGAGTTGGGAGTTAAATTTTTAGAGTTAAAAATTATCTCCAAAAGAGAGTTAATTTTTAACTCCCTTCATTTAACACCCGCGGGAGTTATTTTTTCCATGAGGAGTTAGCATTTGGGTGTTAAATTTTAACTCCTTTTATTTAACTCCCCTGGCATTAACTCCCAAATGGGTGCGACTTTTGTAGACTCCCCTGGGGAGTTAAAATTTAACTCCTTTTTTTACAGTGTAAAGTTTGGCTTTTGTAAATGGGAGAAATAATTATTAAACATTGCTCTACAACAACAATTGTTTATGTTCGCCCATCACGAGAAAATGATTTGACGTTTAAAGTGAGACTTGGTAGTTTTTCAGGTATAGTCAATATTGTAATAATAAATATAAAGCTCAACAATAGTTATAATTTTTTTCCAAAAAACGAAAGCTGATAATTTTTTTATTGTTTGCACTAAAAACATGTTTTTGTTTTAAATAATCGATTTCTTTTTCATTATTACCAAATAAATAATTACTTTTTTATTTTCATCTATTTACTCTTTTTATTTTAATCAAATCAATTGTATTTACTTAAAATTCTCCCATCTTAAAATTCCCGTACAGGATCCTTAAAAAATCCTCTCGGGATCATGTGCAGATTCTATGCAAGATCCTATACAGGTTCTTGCAGTATCCTACAGGATCCTGTACGGTATTTTGGGACAGGTATGGGATCCCGAGATGTTCCTTTAAGTATCCTGTACGGGGATTTTAAGCTAAGCTGAATTTAGTTCCAAAACAATTTTACGATGAGTCTCTATAAAATTCAACCCAAAAGTCTTACCACTAAAATTTTTTTTACAGATATTGATTCATTCATGAAATTAGAATATTTTTTGCCTAGAATGAATAGTATGTTACGATACTAGGCCAGAAAGTTGGATTTCCTGGCCGGCGTGATATATAAGGCTGAGGCGAAGCCGAGGCTTTATATATCACGCTCGCCAGGTTATCCAAATTTCTAGCCGTGTGTCGTATACAATTTTTCTGTATCCCCAGCCGAAAGTACGTTAAATAATTATTGTTTGAATAATAAAATAGCTCAATAAGCTGACCGCCCGACTTTTGCAAAGTCGAGGCGAAGCCTAGACTTAGCTGGTCGGGGCGGGCATGAAAAAAAATTATAAGTAAAAAATAATTGTAAGTAAAATTTAAAAAATAGTAAACAAGAAATTTTCGTTTACAAATAAATATGTAATAATAGTAATATACCTACTTTACGATCATCGGTTCGAAATATTCATTTATTGAAAAAAAACTTTAAAAAAGTGACATCTATCAAATGTCGTTCAAACTCAAAATTTTTAATATGATTATTTTTCATATTTAAATTATAATATTTTTAAATAATTAAAAAATAATAAAAGAAAATAAGAAATTTCGTGCATTATTTTGATGATTGTCAGTTTTTTCAAAACGTGAGCTCTGTAAGTAACGTGTCTGTGTGGTTGCTATGCTACCATGTACGTGTGTTTAAATTTTTGTAACCAAGAAAGCACGCGATTGGTCAGTCGAGCCGGCCTCAAAAGTCGCTATTCCCGGAGCCAATTCAGACCGGGAAGACAGTACTTTCGGCAAAGGGATACAGAAAAATCATTATTTAAAATAGTAATAGCACAAGAATGCAAATAAATTATTGTTAGGCAGGTAAAATGTATAAAAATAAATTTCTTTCATCATAATTTTCATATGTAACCTTTTAACAATTTTTATAATTTTAAAAAATTATAAATTAGATTCTACATTTTTTAATAAATTAAATTATAATTTTCAAATACACAAATAATTATTATAATTATCCAAAAAAATTTAATATTTTATTTAAATTTTATATATTGTTTATTTTAATATTTATTAAAATAATTATTTGTTGAGAGTGGCCCTCAGAAATATCTCCGTATCATTCTCTGGTCCGTTTTCGGCATGGTTACGGATCGCGATGGATGGCTTTATAAAATCTCCCTTCTACCTATCTGAGTCTAGTGAGAAAAAATTTACGGGTATTTGATATTAAATAATAGGCTATTTGTAAATAATCTACGTTGTTTTAGAAATATATTACACTTTAAGGGGGTATTCTGGTCTAGAGACCTCAATTTTGAAGGCGTTTTTCCGATTAGGATAAAAAAGAAAGTTAAACATTTTTAATATTTCAAATTTTGCAGAAAAGTTCTTTGTATATCTCTTTTTATGGGAGGAACCTTGGATTTAAAAAAATATTTTGTTTTACTATTTTAAAAAAATTCAAAAATGTAAAAAAAAACGTTAGCCAGCCATTTTCGTTAAAAACTACCAAAACTAGTGTAAAAGTGGGTATTATCGCGGTATTTTGTATTTTAATTAATATTTTAAATAATTGTAAAAAATTTTAGACACTAAAAAATCACTCCTTGAATCTGAGGCTACGGTTACACCTCTATAGGCAGCCTACCTGTCTGCAGGTTGTCATGGTAACGTACAAGAGTAAGAAAGTCAGTGACTTCAAACTTCTCCTTTACTCTCGTTGCTCCTGCCTGCGCAGGCAGGCAGCCAGCCAGCAGAGGTGTAACCGCAACTTTACAATTAACATATAATATGCATCATAAATTTGTTGTCTAAAAAAGTTCAAAGTGGATCACCTTGGTTTGAGATTCAACTCTGCAGTGGTGTCAAAAATTTATCCTACAAAATTTTCAAAATTTATTTTTTTCAATTTTCGAAATTTTTATTTATACATTTTTGTAGCTTTGGAAAATACAAACAATTTTTCTCTAGGACCTTTCTTGATTAAAAAGTCAATTTTCAGAGTTACAGTATATTAAATTGTCTAAAAAAGTCAAAAATCCTAAAATAATGTCAAAATTCAAGTTTTTTTCAAAAAATAAAAGTCAGTCCATCGATTTTTACATAATCCCACCCGAATACACACCCCTATACATTTGGCTCATGTAGGGTAAATGCGCTCAACAGAATTTTTTTCTTAAAAATTCGATTAACATCCTTTTTAACAAAAATGTTTAAGGTTTACAATTCTTTTGGTAAATATAAAGAGTAAACTTTAATTTAAAATTTATTTGCAGCAGATTCATTGGTAAGTTTTAATATAAATTATATTTAAAACACAAGTGAATAATTTTTATATTAAACGTCTATAGACGTACAAACAAGACAATTGATAAAAGGCACAAAAAACAAGTAAATTTACATTACACGTACGTTTATTTATGGTATTTTCGATGCTGAATCTGAATTTAAAGTCAAATTTTGAAAATTAGAAAACCAAAATCCAATACGGCTGCTCAAAAGTAGACTATTTTAAAGGATACTTTAATTACATTACATCTCAGACAGCATGCATTATCTTATCAAACTAATATTAGCTTCGTCATGCATGCGCATTTGTGGCCCTAGTCAACTTGTCTGAAAAAAATCTAGTGTGGCCTACCGGGACTGTAGGCCAACCTGGACTATATTCCCCTACAGTAACCCGAACGCACCGCTTAATTTGAAAATGGCACTGTTACTTAAAATGTCAAAACTTTAACCCCTACTACTTTCTACAATTTTTTTAAAAGAGCTAATATTTTAAAAAATTCATTACTGTCGTATAGGACAAAAATTTTCCAAATTACCAAGCCAATCCTAAGGCTTTTAATTTTAGGCTGGGACGTTTGAGAAATAACGCCTCTCATACATATTTTTTTATTGTCATTTTTAAACTTTACTACTCGAAAAGAAAAAGCAAATATGAATTTACAAATTCTGAACAAGATACAGACAAAAGTCTGACTTTATTTATGTAGAAGATAGATAGTTTTTGTATAATAATTTATAAATAATTATATTTGTAATATAAAAAATATTCCAGTTGCCCAACTTGTAAAATAACATTTGACGGATTCAAAGACAGGATGAGAAAAGCAAGAGCGTCACGATATATTGAACATTCTAATGTAAATGATTTTATGATTGACTTAGAGAAATCGGAAATGAGCATAGCAAAAATCGAAGAAAATGGCGAATATTGTGTTATAATTAAAACAGCTGGTATTGACCAATACTGTCAAAATGCAACTACATTATATATTGATGATTTTCATAAGGTGAGTTTTCAATTATATTTATTATTCATAAAAAAATGTTGTTATCTATATGACTTTTGTTCGAGGAATGTTCATAAAACGTTTAAGGGGAGGTTCTCATTGCGGAGCACAGTGGTCGGAGGTACACTATTTTATGCGAAAAATGGTAATTTTTAAATTGCGTTAAATTAAATTAGATAAAGCGATTATTACTCACAATGTCAGCGTTCATAAACTACGTAGACCTATTTTTGTCACTTTTTGACCCCCTCCTCCCCCTTCGTAGACTAACGTAGACTTTTGCTGAACCCCCCCATCCCACCGTGTGTTACGTAGTTTTATTTCAAACTGCATATTTAGCTATATTTGCATTAAAAACAATTAAAAATTAAATTAAAAACAATGTCAAATATTCTGAATAAAATATTTTATTCTTGGCATATAGCAACATTTAAAAATTAACAAATTTTAAGGTTTTTTGATAAAATTTTTAAAAATTATAAATTTGTCAGAAATCTTCGGTGAACGGTGAGACCAACCATTCCCGTAAATTTTTTATCACTGACAATTCTTCTTCCATTGTGACAATTCGGTCCCGCGCAATTTTAAAAGACGCAAAATTAATTTTAGCTTATATGTATTAACTACGTAGTAAGAGTCGATCTCCCCCCACGTAGACTAGAGTAGACTTTTGCCGAACCCCCCCCCTCACCCTTAGCATGCTACGTAGTTTATGAACGCTCCCCAAGTGTCCCTAGATTTCAAAACTGATCGGTATTTATAATAAAATTGATTGGGAAAGGCGATAAATATAGTTTAAAAAGCAGTTTTTATAAGTGTAATTTTTTACCCTTTATAATATGAGTCTTCTTAACAAGTTTTCGTATTCGAGGAGTCAATAATAAAAAGGTTTAACGATTTTATGTCATTTCACACACTGAAAAAAGATGTTTTCTCAAATAATTATAACTAACAAAAAAATTTGTTAATAAAATATCAATTGCTTTATAATAGGGTCATTTGGGGTAAATGTAAACGGTTTATCTATTTTTTACGAAAAACATCAGTTTTTTTGTTAAAAGGTAAAATGGACGGATTTTTTTGCATGAACTTGTTACTAGAGCTCCCTAGAAAAATTTTATGAGGTTCAAAAAAATATTGATGCACCTGAATCGTCTACAACTGACTGTTTACATTTACCCCGAGATTTTGAAATTTGCCTAAAATTCGGGGTAAATGTAAACACCTCTGTAGTTAAGCGAGGTTTAAGAAACAAGTTATTTCAAGCATACTACTGTCTTAAGGGATGGAAAAACTGAAAAAAATTATTCGTAGACGTATAGTAAATCAACCAGTTGACTGATAATGTATCATATAAAATAAACAATCAACCATTACAAAATTAGTAATGTAAAAACTTGAATAACTTGAATAAATTTTAATAGATTTTCATTCAACTTGGTAAAAAGAAGTTTTTAAGGTTGCTGAAAAAGAATCTAAAATCGAATTTTTAAATTTCAAAATGTCGGATCTAATAGTTTATTCAATTATTTTCTTTTAAAATGTAGTTGGAGTACTGTTTACATTTACCCCGAGTTTTCGAATTCTCGGGGTAAATGTAAACACTTAATTATTTATTAACTAAATTGACGAAAATCAAAAAATCAAAGTCAATTTTTGTTGGGGCATGAATAAGGAAGAATTACATATTTTTGTTTGATTTTTAAATTTATTTTTATGCAAATGCGAGACAAAATACTGAAACAGAAAAATTTTTTAATTTCAAACTTTTTTGCATTAAAAGATAACGTACACTAGGGCATTGACAATTGTCAAAATAAAATATTAGCAATAGTCAGAACATCTTGTAGGTGAGCTGAGGTAAAAATATTGCCGTCGTACTTATTTTTTAATTTGTAAATTTAGCTGAAACATCTACTGTTTACATTTACCCCGCGTTTACATTTACCCCAAATGACCCTACAGCTTTTTATTTGAATAATTTTTTTAAAAAGGTATACAAAAAAAGTACGACCGAGTACGATTCTAATTCTTTTTTACAAGAGTAGTCTAAAGTATCTTTTAATGACCTAAGAAAATAACAGCTGCACAAACTTGCGACAAAAATTTTTTTTGACATTTTTGTTTCATGAATACGATTACAACAGTGGTTCAAAATGACAAAAAGTGGATTATAACATTAAATATTCAATCAATTCATGGTAGGTATTTTTTACGAGTGTTTTTTATTATGTGTCTTAATAAATGTGAAATTAATATTCAAAATTTTAAAATGGCGGTTTCAATATGGCGTCAAATTTTTTAAAAAATTGTTTAGTTTCTACGAAATTTGGTATTCAAAGGATTTTTATATATCTGTTGATGAATCTAAAAGATAGAAAATAATATTAAAATAATTTCTTACATTTTAGTCCTAAAAAAATATTTTATTATTAAATTACTTTCTTCCATTTTAATTGCTAATTTATTTTGAAAAAGAAATTCTCTTCAAATAATTAATTCTAATAAAAAAAAGATATTTTTATATTATGACATGTACAGTGATAGAAGGTAACTGTCAAAGTTTAAGTTCGATATTAATATTGTGACTACTTATTGTTAGTCTGCAAATGTAATAGTTATATTTATAAACATTTTCTCATTTTTTATAAAATTGACAGTCACTTTGACAGCTGTCAACTGTCAAATTTTAAGTTTTATGATATATTCTTATTAAGTACAACGAAATTAAGAATATCCTAAAGTTTCGTTGCAATCGGTGCATTCTTTCTAATTTTTCGCATTAAATAGGGTATCTCCGACCACTGTGCGGAGGCCGAAATAAAGACAAATTTTGACCATTTTTTGCGAAGATTGGCTGTGACTTAGCGATGTAGTTTTTTTTTCTAAATAAAGATACATTTTTAAACTTTTAAAACATATATTTCATTTTTTAAAAAAAGAAAAATGTCGGCCAATATGGCGCATCTAGGAAATTATGTTTTTTTAAATAGGGAAAACGGTGGGCATTCTACACTGCGCAATTTTTAGTCTAAAACAAAAAATCAAATTTTTTATAAAGATGACATCCTAAAGAATAGGTTATATCTATACAATAGTTTAAAAAAATGACAAAATGGCGGACACGTTTTTTTAAATAACTGCGTTTTGGAATTATTTTTCCATATTTGATCTCTTGTAAAAATTTCTATTGTTTACAACTTTATCATATTATATTATATTATATTCTCCCAGTAGAATTTAGTTACCTTTAATAAACCGCAAACCCGAAGTTCATTGTTTAAATAGTTTATACGCTACGATGCCCACTATTTTGAAAAATCTTGTATCGAGAAAAACGTTTTTAAAATTTGAGAAACATTTTTGTGCAATAAGTGTATTTTTTGCAATTCTTTGTTCAATTTGCGTATATGATAAATATCTAGGTATTTAGGGTCGCTCTTTACGATTCTGAGGTCAGAATTGTAAAATTTTTAAAAATCGATTCGATTTGCCTCACATTTGTTACTCTGTGCTTGGGACACCAGTAAGTTTGAGGCCCCATAAAAACGAAAATATTCTTTGGATCAAAAAAACGCTGTACACACATATTCTACATATATATAGCTTTCAAAAAATACAATAAAAAATAAATTAATTTTTTTGACTCTCGCGATGGGAACCTCCCTTTAATGTATACCGAGTAACGCACTATGAACCCTTTATACTTTAAAGATATTAATTATAGGTTGCTTATCTGCTTGGGATCAATAATTCTTTGACCCCAGCAAGAAAGTTTGATCCTAGCTAACTCTGAGCATTCAGATAGTATGTGAATCAAAGTTTCGTTCATTGTCTCACTTGTCTATCTACTTTGTGCTGATGGTAATTCAATAGCCCATGACCCTTAAGTAGACGAATTATGGTTCGAACTTTGATCTTGTCGAGTTTCAGGAGATCGCTCGCTCGACTCTTGTTAAGTTCTAGCCCGAACAGGGTCTTCGCTTTCCTTCCTACCCAAATTTTCGCCGAATATTTTTCATGTGCTTATGACACCATTTTCTGTGGCTCTCTTAATACCCGAGTGACCCAGTGTACAGATCAATGAAAGTCTATTTACTGAACCCAACTCATCTAGTACGCTACGACATTCCCAAACAAGTTTCGATTCTATTGTGGAATTCTTCAGAGCCCCCGAGGCCGCCTGACTATCCACACAAATAGTAAGCCTCGTGTCCTTTGTTCCTTTTTAAGGGCATCCGGGAAAAATTGTCCCCAAAAAGTGTTTTCCCGCCTGTCGTCTCACTTCTAAGTAGTTAGAGATATCTCGTTCGGATTTATCAAAATAATTAGGGGAATTCGTGCTGATAAAGAATATTCTCAAAATTTGCAAGTAATTTGTGAAATAAATATTAAAAAACGAAATTACAAAAGTTGGATTTTTGGCGAAAGTGAGGACAAAATCGCGGCGAGCACACAGACAAGTGGATCTATGTGTCAGTGGCCAAGGAGGTGACGCCAATTCTCGTAGTGACCACGACTTGAACTACGAAAATGTCTCCAACTTCAAATTACTTGACTTTCAATCGTAAATAAAATAATTTCCTCGCAAAATTATTGTAAAAACGGAGAGGACCGCTCCTCAGTGAGTCTTCTTCTATCACCTCTCCAAATATGAACCGGAAATATTTTATCCTCTCAAAATGAGAGCGCGATACTAAATTGTTAAAAACCTTATTTTTCCTATGTTCAAACAATTTTTTAAAATTATTATTTATCAAAATTTTGCAAAATATCGAGAGGGCCGCTAGTCCCAGAGCATTCATCTATATTTACCAAAAATTCCCGACTCAAAATATTCTTTTCTTTTTAAATGAGACGTCGATCACGAAAACACTTTTTGGGGCCAATTTTTCCCGGATGCCCTTAAATGGACATTTGGTCACAAGTTAAAATAGCGCAGATCTCGGTCTGTCAAATCGAGGAATAATAGAATTGAACGTGGAAGCTTTGTGTGTTTACCACCAATCCTTGACAATCTTAGGTGCACTTTCTGTAAGCTCTAAAAGGGTCTCAATTGAATGTCCTTTTATAATTATAAGGAAATCATCTGCATAACTTTGCGTATAATATCCCTGGCTATTGGGATTTCTAATCAGCTCATCTGATACTAGGCATCACAATAAAAAAGAAAGGAGTCCTCTTTGCAAGCAACCCTTTGAGACAAGGCCTGTTACCATAGCCTCGTCATACTCTTCTTCGAGGGCCTTTTCGAGAAGCATGCTATTGATGCACTGAATTAGTGGCTAGGGCACACCTCGCTTCCTGGCTTCTCTACAGTTCGTTTTGCTAGAGGTGTTAGGAAAGGCGCCTTCAATATTAAGGAAGGTACCCACTGCATAACCACCATTGCTAATTTATCCCTCTTCTACCTACTGCAGAGTGGAGGGCTGCTTCTACACGGGAAAAAATTTTGTGTATTAGCTGCCCACTAGTGACTATTCACTGCTGTCTATGCTTTGTGTGTAAGTGGTATCCAACTTCGGGACATGAGATACCCACTAACAGCGCACGTGCTGTACGCAAATGCCTAACTCCATGTGAAATGTGTACGAGTTGTCTGTAACATGGGTAGCTGATGCCCATAATCTGAGCCGCTGCTATTCGTAGTCTGTAGAAACGCCACTGCACAGTAAAAATTCCATCGCTTACCCAAAATTTTTTCCCGTGTACTTCTGAAGTCACAAGTCTGGCTGCTAGTTTCCAGTGTTCCTAATTTCTTTGGGCCCTATCTGATCCTGCACCATAGTCGTAAGTCGGTCTTTCCTTAAATTCCGGGAACTTAACCTCCATCAGATACTTTAGGCATTCCTTTTATCCTGGGCAAAATGCCCATTAGCTAATTTAATGGTAGATAACTTTGCCAAGGGTCTTTAGCCAGAACCTTAAGGCTTTTTTAAAAAACTTTCTTACTGTTTGCCTGTGTCTTTCCAGACAGAAGTTCCACCATTTGTTACCTTTGTTGGTGTCCACTGTTTTGGCATCGCCGCTTCTCTCGAAGGAGCCGACAATTGAATCTCGCAGATATTCCGCCGCGAGTTCCATCTCTTCATGCGTCCTCTATTGTGAAGCATTTAAAGACATTTATTATATATGTTTTCTGTCAATATAAATTATTTGCTTGTATTTAACGAAATCAATTTCGAAACACTCCTTTATGCCTTAATTTAACTAATTGAAGTTTATAATTAAAAAATTAAGAATCTATTATATTTCATAATTCCAAATATCTAAAATTTATTTTAAAATATTAATTTGAAGACATAAAAAAATACTCAAGTATGATCAGCTTGGTTTGTGAAGTGATGTGAGAAGTTAACAGAGTTCTCACAAAACATCAAATCCATACTATAAAATTCTGTCAGAAATAAACAAAAAATCACAAATCATCAGTAACCAAAAAGCATCATAAAATGTGAAGAATAATCAGATTGTCTGATTCCTCATTATTTTTTCAGTAGGGGTTTATAAAAAAAATTTGTAATTATGTAATTAAACGGCTTTAAATCACTGCAACTCAAAGATGCTGGTATATGGATAATTCTAGTCGATTCTGGATATACAATATGAATAAATGATAAAACAACAAAAAGATATTATTGTATAAGAAACTTTTAAAATAAGTTATTTATATTTAAAAATCAGTATAACTCATACAGTTAAGGCAGTATTTTTTTTGAGCAAAGTATGGAGTCTGTTCACTTTCATTTTAAAACAAATTGGGCAAAAACTAAAGATGCCAAGACTAACCCTGCTTATGCAGGGAAATTTCTGCGTCAACTGTGCTTTTATAATAGTTTACATATATGCAGGCTTCGCACTCTTCTACTAAAAGTTACTATTTACTACTTTTTTGTGGCTACTTTTTTTTACCCTAATGCTACTAAAAGCTACTTTTCTGAACAAACAGTCAATTTTAGATTTTTAGTTTCCACATTTCCATTTAAAAACAGTGTTAAAAACTAAAATCGTTAATGAAAAACGACCGCCAAAAAGATAATAGAAAATAATTTTACCAACATTTACTCTATCAATAGTAATTGATTATAAATTGTGTTTAACCTTTAAATTCCCCGTTTTTCCCGATTTTATTTTCTCATAAAATTTTAATATATTTCATTTTGAACATAAATCTACAATTTGGTAAATAATTTAATTATAAACAAAGAATTTTTTCAATTTAAAAAAAAATCTTGTCTGCTTATAATTATAATTGAAAATTTGATTAATTCAATTTCATTAAAATTTATTGATACTAATTGAATTTCTGCAAAGAATTTTACTATTTATAAAAGTTATTGAATCCTTCAAAAGAATTTATTACATATTTATGAAAATAATTAAATGTTTGCGTAGAATTTTATTAAAACTTTTAAAAATAATTCAATTGTAGAGAACAATTTAATTATTTATAAAGACTATTGAAATTTCTGAAAATTTAAGAAAAAAGTTGAACATAATTGAATTTCTGCGGAGAATTTTATTACTTTTGAAAATAATTGAATTGTTTTTTTTAATTTTATGGAAATTTATGAAAATAATCGAATTTTTGTGAAAAATATTTTTCAAAAATAATATTTAAAAGAATTCAGTAAATCAGAAAAATTTTGATATTTATGAAAATAATTGAAATAATTGAATTTGTTAGACAAAATTTTATCAATTTTTTAAAAATAATTCCATTTTTCGACGAATTTAATTTAATTTATTTTACATTTTATATTATATTTTTTGTACAGAACTATCTACAAATAAATGGACAAAGAATTTAATTAAATTTTTGTCATAAAAACGAAAATTTGTATCTCATTCTTTAATTTATTACCGTATCCGATTTACCCCTATGGAGGTCCGGTTTAGCCCCACTAGTTTTTGAGGTAGTCACCTTCGAAGCAATGTATCTCTTAAGGTAATATAGTTTTTAAAAATGAACAACTACAATTTATAGATGAAAAAACAATCTTCAAAATGGTATATTACTCTTCAACAACAAATATTTTTTGTATGAGTTTTCTAGTCAAAGACCAAATTCATCTGGTTTTGTCCCAGTCTCCTCCAATTCAAATAGCATCATTTACCTTTTTGCGGATATAAAAATACATATTTCTTATTTTCGAAAGTTTTAAATATGTACCAAGTTTAATTAAAATCGGTGTGTCAGACCTCTGACACACTGCATTGAAAATTGAATATTGAAAAGTATTGCTTTGCATTAGTGCTGAGATATTGTGAAATATTCGACAGTTACTCATGGGAACTCAAAATTAATATTTGTGACAGATATTAATTTAATTAACAATTAAACAGCATCAACTGCACAATTAATCTCAAGACCAAAAACAACCTCAAGGGAAATTCCGCCCCGGAACCAAACCGACGGATGCGACGACGGCGAGACAAAACGACAGGCCTCTTAAATGAAACATGAACTTACCAATGTTGTTCACTAACAGGAGAAATTTGGACAGCACACAAACAATTAAATACTGATTAAACTGAACACGAATTTAACTCGTTATCACAAATTTATTAATCCTTTAAACTACACTTTAAACTGAATAATTGAATTTACAGGCAAGGTATAAACTTGACTTGACTATTACTTTTACAATTAATAACGAACTGACTCGAAAGCAATTAATTATGGTAATGATGCCGGCCGGCTTCCTCTCGCGACGCTCCCCCCGAAGATCCAGGGGACGAACTCCTAAACCGCTTCATCCATTGGAAGCTGGAAACACCGCAAACGACGAAACCCAAAACCTCCGGCCCAATCACGATATACCCGCGAATATTTAAATGTCAATAATAACCCAAATGACCAAAAAGGAAAATCATAACGAAATGCTTCGTTACAATCCCCTCTCCTAGGCCAACAATGATCCAAAAATTGTTGCCGATTAAACCCAAAATTAACAAAAGAAAAACTACCAATTTAAGATATGAAATTAAACGCATTTATTTAAAAATTAGTTAACACTTAACCAAGAAAAATCAAATTAAAAACTAAACTTAAATTTTCCCCTTTACGGGAAACCACGGCGCTGGCGATCCTGCCAAAACCAACTCTTGCGGGAGACCCACCAAGGAAGTCTCCAACATCCTTAGATCGTCCATTAATCCAGTAGCCGAAGGCACCGAATCAGATACTTTCAAAATCAGCTCTGGCTCAACAACCGGACCAGCTTCCAGCACCTTTTTAACCGATTTTGTGCTTCCACATGGCTTAGGTGGATCCATGCTGTCAGGATCAGCCAAAAAGTCCACCTTCTTGCTAGATCTAGCCCCAAATTGAGTCCCAGAACCCTTCCTGTCTGAACCCGATCGGTCTGACTCCGCCACCGACATCATAGATGCCGAACGCTTAGAACGCAGACAAAAAATACGTCCACATTGAGGGCAATCCTTGATGTCAACCCCATAACGCCCACAATTTCGGCAAAACAAGTCAAGAGGCTCGGGGCACATAGCCAATTTGTGCTTCAAACTCCAACAATTGAAGCAGGCCCCCATAGGAGGGTCCAATTCCGGGTCTGTTGGAATTCTATCCAACCCCCTAAATATGCGTTCCACTGTCAACACCGGACGCTTCGCCATGGGCTCTTCTCTGAAACGTTCCGCTGGACGAGGAACCACAATAACATTCGGCTCCCGTGGTCGGACCTGAGCCAAGGGCTCCTTACAACCACGAGCCTCATGTACTTCCTCGTCATTAACCGTAACCGAATCGTCATCCTGGTCCGTTATGACAGCCTCCAATTCTTCGACAGCATATCGACTGGCCAATAACTCCTCACTCTCCAAAGCGCGAGCACCACGATTTACGCCTGTCCCAGGGCCCGGACGAGCAGAATGAGCCCGTGACTCATCTGAACTACCAAATGTAAGGCCACGGTTCACAGAACGAAAACCCGCAGGAGGCAATGAGACATTAGAATCCGAAGAACTGGTAATACTGCGATCCTCAATTACTTCGGAAACTGCAGACCCTTCAGGGAAATCTCGTCCACCTGCACCACCAGATGCTCGACTCGAGCTCGCCCTTGATTTGCCATGCCACATGTCACCCATGTTGCACAGTCCTTAATGATAACTTGGCTCGAACAATCTAAAACATAAACAAATAAGTAACATATTCCAACTATTTACCGAGAACGCGGAGGCACAAAACGTTTGAGAGCGGACACATGAACTTTAGCCACACGGCGATTATTGTCCGAATTCAATTCATAAACCGAAGGAGACAATTGCCTAACAATTTCATAGGGACCTTCAAATTTAGGAGCCAACTTTGCCGAAAACCTATTTGCCGCATTCCACAACTTATGAGTCCTCCATAAAACCTTATCTCCCACATGAAATGTAGCCTCTCGCTTATTTCGATTATAATAACGAGTTTGTTTTTCCCGCTTCACGTCAATGAACCACGCGACCAAATCTCTAAGCGCGTCCAACCTACGCAATCTATCGCACCAAACCTCTGGGTCAATTCTCTGAATCGTAACCTTACCTTCAACCTCTCTCCTCAAACTTTTAACTGGTTGAGGTTGACGGCCATAATTCAAAAAGGCCGGTGAAACCTTTGTCGAAGACTGTACGGCCGTATTGACCGCATGTCGGAACTCATGGACATGTTTGTCCCAATTCCGATTATCTTCGCCCACAAAAGTCGCAATCATCGTCTTTAAGGTTCTGTTACTGCGTTCGACCGGGTTAGTCTAGAGGTGGTATGGCGGTGTTGTCAGATGTTTAACGCCATAGTCCTCCAAAGTTGATTTGAGATGTTTATTGTCAAACTCCATTAAACCTTAAAGTTCTTCTTGCGAGACCTTAAACCTCTGACAGTCAGGACACTCACGAACAAACCTCTGGACATCATGCCAAATGCCTGGCCAGTAATATTCTGCAGCCACCCTAGCATATGTCTTCTCTATTCCCAAGTGACCTGCTGCAATTTCAGAATGAGCATCCCTGAGTATTCTACTCCGATGCTCCTCCGGGACCACCAACTTCCAACCCTGTTCTTCGCCCGTGATTGGTAACAATAAAGGATCGTTTCTATGACGATATAACAAATTGTTTTCCACCAACCATCCTGGAAAACGTTGAGGAAACTCCTCAACCAATTGTTTCCTCTTAATATACCACGGCTCATCAATGGTGCTGAAAGCCGACATCTCGTCCGTGTTATCCTCGTACATACGCGATAATGTGTCTGGTACGTGATGATTAACATCGCGACGATGAACAATGTCGAAATCCCATTGTTGCATCTCGAGTGCCCAACGAGCCAAACGACCAGACGGATCCTTAAGATTCCTGAGCTACCTCAGTGCACTATGATCCGTAATAGCCTTAAACCGATATCCCTCTAGATATGTCCTAAACTTTTTAATGGCCCACAAAAGTGCCAAACACTCACGCTCAGTGACACTATAATTCCTTTCTGCCCCTGTCAGGGCCTTACTTGCGTACAAAATTGGGTGTTTGCCATCCTCAGACTACTGAGTCAACACCGCGCCAATCGCCGAGTCACTAGCGTCACATTGGACAGTGAATGGTTTGCCGAAATCCGGCCGAGCCAAAACTGGGGCCGATATCAACTTTTTCTTTAAAATTTGGAAAGCCTCCTCATTCCACCTTTTCAGAATCAGGCCTCAAACCATCCTTATTCAAAACATAGCCCAAATACAGTGCCGCTCAGCAGGATTTGCCCACCCTGTCACAGTTAAAGGTGTTACAAAAAGTTTTATATTTTGATATCTAGTAAAGATATCGAGGTTTTCAAGGTCTCATTTTAAAGCTTACATCTTCTACTTTAACAATCTTAAAATAATTAATTAAAAAAAAATTTTTTTTTAATGTTTAATTACTGTTTAAAAAAAACGAAAATTTCAATTTTTTTTGTCGATTTCAAACAATTGTAGTTTTTTAACAAGTCATCGCAAATTAATTTTCTAAAACGCATTTTAAAGCTTGTTTTATCACCTTTAAAATGCTTTTTTTTAATTGTCGTACGATTTTTTTTCAAAAAGTTATTATCATTTCTTTAAAAAAACAGACCTTTTTTTAAATAATTAATATTTTGAAAACGGTTAATTTTTTTAGAAAAAGTTTAAGACAAAAAATGTTCATTTCTGTATGTACATTGAAGAAAAAAATATAAAAAAATTTTTTGAACAAATTTTTTTTTACCACATTTTTACCTTATACATATTTTTAACTTATATAAAATTCATATGTACAAGCTTGAAAGACAGATAAAGTAACAGTGTTTAAACGGTAGTCAACACTTTTGCTTTCGAAGTATTTAAATAAAATTTAATATCAACACTTAAAATTTTGCTAATAAACATTTTTACGGTTGAAATATTAAATATTTTTTTCGTCAAAATGACGTCCTTGACATTTAAGGTCATGTTATTCAGTGGGAAGTTTTTCCATAGTAAAGTAAATGGGGCACGTGACCACTGAATAACATAACCTTAATTAACGCCTCACATATATAAGGTAAAAATGTGGTAAAAAAAAATTTGTTCAAAAAATTTTTTTATATTTTTTTCTTCAATGTACATACAGAAATGAACATTTTTTGTCTTAAACTTTTTCTAAAAAAATTAACCGTTTTCAAAATATTAATTATTTAAAAAAAGGGCTGTTTTTTTAAAGAAATGATAATAACTTTTTAAAAAAAAATCGTACGACAATTTAAAAAAAGCATTTTAAAGGTGATAAAACAAGCTTTAAAATGCGTTTTAGAAAATTAATTTGCGATGACTTGTTAAAAAACTACAATTGTTTGAAATCGACAAAAAAAATTGAAATTTTCGTTTTTTTTAAACAGTAATTAAACATTAAAAAAAAATTTTTTTTTAAATTAATTATTTTAAGATTGTTAAAGTAGAAGATGTAAGCTTTAAAATGACACCTTGAAAACCTCGATATCTTTACTAGATATCAAAATATAAAACTTTTTGTAACACCTTTAACTGTGACAGGGTGGGCAAATCCTGCTGAGCGGCACTGTAAGTTACCCGAGAGCAACCAAATTCACATTTGTCTGGGTTTACCACTAAACCAGCAGACGCCAATTTCTTAAGCACTATCCTCAACCATTGTATGTGCTCGTCATAATAATCAGTGATAATTATGATATCATCAAGATATTCGAACACGACAGGTTCAAATTCTGGACCAAACAATGAGTCCACGAACCTTTGAAACGTGCCGGGGGCGTTCGTTAACCCAAATGGCATTCTCTTAAACTGAAAGAGACCCAAACCTGGAACCGAAAATGCTGTGTACTTGTTACTTTCCACAGACATCGGTACCTGATGGTACGCCACCTTCAGATCGATTTTAGAGATATAACGAGCCTTCCTCAGTTTATCCAAAATAAAATCAATACTCAGTATCGGGTACACGTCCCTAATTGTCACCTTATTGAGGTCCCTATAGTCAAAACATAACCTGAGTTATGCAAAGTATGGACGATCCGCAATGATTACTTTTAAAAAGTACCTATTTTCAGGCCTTGTCCCATTGACAATCTCGTTTAAATCCGAAGAACCTACTGCATCCGAGGCAGTTTTTCCCCTCTCCTGGACTTTACGTATTGAACCCTCTTCAACACTATTAGTCCCACTAATACTAGGGGCCTCACCACGATTTTCCGCATAAACCACAGCTTTATCTAAGCCCACAGAGAATGAGTACTCCTCATTCAATTGACCAAAGTCACTACTCTCGTTTTCGGTAACAACTATTGGCGAGCCATTTGTTCCACCAGAAACGTCCCAAGTCCCGCGACGACCTGATCATGGTTCATGCCTAGACCTACCGAATGTGCCCAAATTCACGCTGACACATTTTCCAACTCTTGATAGTGAGTTCTTCTTACTCGCAACACACAAATTCTCTACTTTTGAGAGTAAGTTCTCCTCACTCGCAACACACAGATTACCAACACTTGCAGGTGATTCCTCCTCACCCACAATACACACTTTAGATGGATTGGAGAGTGAGTACTCCTCACTCGGCAACGAATAATCCATCTCTTGTACACGCAAAAACATATCACTACCACTCACAGGGACCTCTAACCTTGTCCCTACTAGTTGGACGGGGGGGGGGGGGGAGAAATTGACTTGCCCCCTCCCTTTCCCGTTTTCCAACATTTGACGGACTACCACGCAATTTGGACACTGACTAAGAGCCACTCCTTTATTCCCACAACCCTGACACGAAACCTCAAATTGTGCTCGCTGTCTTCTAGGGCATTCTGAAGCAAAATGACCCTGTTGTTGACAGCTAAAACAAACCCGATAAGGACACTGGGACAACCTGTGTCCCATAACCTGACAACCATTGCAAATACCCATAAAAGGAACCTGACCATTACCCTGATTTGCTATGCCCGGTTTAGGCCTATTCTGCTGGGGTAATGCATTAGTATTCGGTCCCACTGATGCACGAGTTGGAGCCCTTATACCCACATTTTATGAATAAATTATAGGCTGTGACGGCCCCGGAGTTACCTGCATTTGCTTGACCGATCCTTTATTGGATTGGCCCCCTGCAACTCCCCTAGGCCAGCCCTGACCCAACCCAAGTGCATCCACTGCATTATCCTTTTTATCCGTTGTTTCCTGTTTCGTCGGATTTTTATTTTTGGACTTATTTTGCCCCCTAGCCTTTTTACTACTCTTACTACTTTCAGACGAAGAGCCCTCGACTAATGCATCCAATTTTGTCCCTTTTGGAACCCCTTTTGGTGCCGCCGACGGAACCCTCATCTTTTCCTTAGCCAGGGGTGGAACATACTTCTTGTCAATGTCCCTGATTCGTTCATATTTCCTTAATATATACTCTAATTCCCCAATATTTTCGACCTCGAAGCTCGACAAATACCTGCGATATTCAGGTGTCAACCATCAAAAAACCACACGTAAAAATTTTCGAGATGATATCGAATGCCTAAGGTGCTCGGCTATTGTGCGAAAACTCATAATATAGGTCGAGATTTATTCTCCTTTAGCCTGAGTACGAGCTTTAAGCTCGTCCCATATGTCCTCCTCATCGAGAACACACGAAAATTCTCTAAGAAACAATTTTTTAAATTGTTTCCACGAAACCATCTCGTTCCTAATTAACCTATACCAACGGCTTGCCGCACCACGCAACACAGAAGGCACCGCCCTAAGAATTTCCTGACTAGAAATCCCATTGCATGTGATGCAATCATCCAGTCGCTCTAGAAATTCTTCTGGGTCCTCCTTGTCGCTCGCCGAAAACTTAATGTCCCAATCCTTGAGCATTTTCGTTATTTTTAAACTAGCTCCATGGTGGTGGTGGTGGTGGTGGCCTTTCGTTGGCCTATCATCTTTCTTTCTAGAACCTAAACTCGCCTCCGAGCCCGAGTCACTAGACAAGTACCACGTAGGATGCTGCTTTTTTCCTAACAAACTACCTTTGTGCCCTTTGGACCTTACTGGCCTCATCCCCACTATCGCTCTCTGTATCCGCTGAAGCCGGAGTCGGAAGACCTTCCGCTCGTTTCCCCCACTCCGCTGCCTCAAGAGGATTGATAACACTTTTTATGTCTTTCCCCGACGAGGACACCCGCTGGCGGTAATTATTACCATAACTATAACCAATCTCATCGCTCAAATAATAATTTGATTCGGTCTGATTGGCCCTACTCCTTTGGGAATAATAACCCGCCGACTCTGCATTAGGGGCCTGTACCTCCCTCTCTGACTAACTATTGGGACGATTTAAACCTGACTGTTTGGGAATAGCCCCCAAACCCGTATTTGTTCGTTGACCAATAGCCTCCGGAACCAAATTTTGTTGCTCGGGAATAGTTCCAAGACCAACATCCAATTGGTCGGAAATACCACAAGAACCTACGCTTGGCTGACTTGGCAAACAGACAGAGCTCACGCTTGGTTCCAATATTTCAACATTTTGGGGAGACAATACCCTCTCAGAGACCGACTCAAATGTTCAGGCCACTGAATTAACGGAGGGATGCAACCAATTAACCTCAACGTTCCTATTTTGGGCAAAAATAGTACCCAATTCCGGATGGAAATGCATTCTAGCATTAACCTGACTTAATCTCCAACTACTGGATGTAATAATTGAAGTCGTGACGCCATTTAATGCCGAACTCCAAACCATATTCGTTGCGGCCCTCCCGCTCGAATTAGACATTGTAGTCACCACAGAGTTGGCCACTGACGTCACACAAGTCGTAACAATGCTACTGCTGGCCGAAGCTACTTCCGCGCTTTCCAACTGTTGCTCTCTATCAAAACCCAATAAGTAATCATCATTACTCGTTAAAACCTGAGAATCCAATTCCCCTACCAGGTTGCTGTCGTGTGCGCTCAAATCAATAGTCGCTTCCTGTTCTGTTTCATAACCCGAGTAATCAACACTTCTTTTCCTACGAGCTGCCAGAGCCTCAGTCAAATAAATCCTTAGAGAGTCCGCCGCATCATACAAATCCAACCACGGAACCGAAATTATATAAAACAAAATTCAATAAATAAATTCACAATAAACCAAACAATTATTTAATCGATTGTTTGTCAATCAAATAAAAATTTTCGCAACCACTAAAAACAAAAAAAACTCGAATAAAAAAAAATTTTTAACCAAAAAACAATTTTCTAAAATGTCACTCAAAACAAATCTAAAATCCACATGGATTTACCTAATTTGTTTAAACCTCTAAACCAAATAGCCGTGACAAACCAACATTATTTGTTCACTAAATCCACAATAAACCAAAAATATTTATCTATCAATTAACTATAATCTGTCAAAAATAAATACAATGAAATATCAATCTTCTGACAAATAGATAAATAATAACCACAAATATGTTATTTTTTTAAAATAACCATTAGCCAAAATTTGTAAGAAATTTTTCTGTACCAAAATAAAATCGAAATTTATTTCATTTTTACTACAAAAAATAAAAATTCTCACTTCACTCGAAAATTTTCAAAGTATCGAAAAATTTTATTTCTTACAAAAAATAATAACAATAATATTATTTTCCCCCATAGAATAAAATAAACCACAAACAAATACTCAACAAAATAAATAATGTTACTCAATCAACAACAAATTAAAATAATAATAAAATGTCAAGTCATTAAAATTTGTTCGAAAATAAAATAAAAAATGGCTGTCACCAACGCTTAAAATTTTCCTAGGGCCCTCAATTGCCGTTCTGTAAAATTTTTCCGCGTTATAGACAACCGCGTCCCTTGATGAAATTTTCTTTTTCAAAAAATTAAAAAAAAATCAATTTCACCTAAATAAACACAACACCACAAAAATAAAATTTTAATAAATTTACCATTAGAAATTATTGCCAAAAAGTTTTCACTGGTTGCACTGTAATTTCCCAAAACTAGCCTCGCAGAAAAAAAATAATTTTTGAACTTCGACATTTTTCATATTTCGCATTTCGCGCCTATTCAAAATGTCTGCCCATATCTAGGAGCACATTTTTTTACAAATTTAAAAACCAAATTTTATTATTAAAAATAAACCCAATTATGGCCAAATTGACCATCACTCAAACCCAAAAAATTCTTTGTCCACGCACAAACCTTTAGCCTCCAAAAATAATATTTATTATCACATAGAAACATTAGAAAACCATTGTCGTCTTGTCTCTTAGTCCAACGCTTTGCCCCACGTTGGGCGCCAAATTTGTGACAGATATTAATTTAATTAACAATTAAACAGCATCAACTGCACAATTAATCTCAAGACCAAAAACAACCTCAAGGGAAATTCCGCCCCGGAACCAAACCGACGGATGCGACGACGGCGAGACAAAACGACAGGCCTCTTAAATGAAACATGGACTTACCAATGTTGTTCACTAACAGGAGAAATTTGGACAGCACACAAACAATTAAATACTGATTAAACTGAACACGAATTTATTAATCCTTTAAACTACACTTTAAACTGAATAATTGAATTTACAGGCAAGGTATAAACTTGACTTGACTATTACTTTTACAATTAATAACGAACTGACTCGAAAGCAATTAATTATGGTAATGATGCCGGCCGGCTTCCTCTCGCGACGCTCCCCCCGAAGATCCAGGGGACGAACTCCTAAACCGCTTCATCCATTGGACGCTGGAAACACCGCAAACGACGAAACCCAAAACCTCCGGCCCAATCACGATATACCCGCGAATATTTAAATGTCAATAATAACCCAAATGACCAAAAAGGAAAATCATAACGAAATGCTTCGTTAGATATTTTTAATGCAATAGTTCATATTGCTTCGAATGTGATTGTATACAAATTTTTGTCGCTTGAATCTGGTTTAATACACCAAAATATCAAGATAATGGTTAATACTTTTTTATGTGAGTCTTTGTATTACCTTGATCATAAAACGAGATTAAATTGTATTCAAACTGTCATTATATTTTAATACTTTTCTATGCGACTTTTTTGTAGGTACCGTAAGTATTTCTTTTTAAAATAATTTTTCTGAACAAACTTAGACTCATTTTTGTTGCAACTTAAAATAAGTCTATGTTAAATGACATAGTTATTTTCTACATAATATAAATTGCATGTGGGTATTAACGAGTAATTTTTTCCTTATAAAATGCAGGTGTTTGAATGTGTGTGAGATATCTAAATTATTTTTCATGTTTTTCGTTGATATTTGTCGAGTCTTTTTTCAGTAGTCTCGTACATACTTTTATAATTGTTATAAATAGAGTAGAGTGTGGCGAAACCACCAATTCGCTTTTATTTTCGTGTTTTACGTCTTACTGACTTAACCTTTAATGTGAATGATAGTTCTGACATTCTCTGCTCGTGTCTGAAGTTTCAAGCCGTTTACCAAAACGTCTGCGGAAGGACAGTGTCATATGTAAAATGTTAACAATTTTCAAAATTTTTTGTTTTACTTGAATATTTAATTATTGTTAATAGTACTCTTATAACTGAAAATTAAACGACTTAAAACGGTTTAAGCACTAAACTGTCAAACTTAACCTTATTTTTTATGGTTATGAGTACGTTTAGTTCAATGATTGAATATAATTACTTATTGATAAAACAATATTAAATATTTATTTTAATAACTTTAGACATTGTTCTTAATTTGTTTCTTTATTTATTCTAAAGAATATCTAGTTTTATTTTTGTAGATTATAATATTATATCTTGCCAAAATAATAATGGTGAGCGAATTTACCCTCATTTAAAGGTAAAGTCGCTCACAACAAAACAGCTTATAAATAATTTTTTGTTATATATTTTAATTTCTTTATGCAGTAATAGGAAAGATAAAGGGTTAGAGAATATATATTTTCAGTGCCAATATTTATTTTCATTGTTTCCCGAAGTTATTAAAAAAAATTGAACGAAATTAGCCTCATTTACGGTATCTAATTAAAATAAATTTAATTTTGCAAAAAAATTTTTTATTTGTATTTATTTATTAGTTTTTTGTTGTATTTCGATTGTTATTAATTAATTTTTACGTTTTTTATTTAAAAAAATTCAATTGGTAGTTTCGCCCCACTCTATCCTAAACAAGAGGAAGTATAAAAAAATTTTAATTTTTTTTTAATTCTCGAAAGTAGATAAAATTTTTTTCAGTGACTTTAAGTTAAGAATTTTTTATGCAAAATTTGAGCAGATTTAAACATTTATAATTGCTTGGGCACCCTCCGGGTAGCCCGTCGGTAGCGCTAAAGTTAAAGTGCGTTTTCTCGAATTTAACTTTTTACGAATTTTACTAACTGGTGAGCAGGATTGACAGAAAACGCCTCTACCGATGTTAATGAGAGACGGCTTGTTTTACTCGGTATTAATCCCTCTTCTATTTGAACTAAAAAAATTTTGAAAATTTTTTTTTAACAATTTTGAGATCCACTTAGTCATTTTTTTTAATGATTTTTTTGTTTTTATTACTCAAAATTATAGAATTTCACTATTTCTGTGGAATTTTTTTAGTTCAAATAGAAAGTACATATGTAAACTTTAAAATTTTTATTTTTTAATATTTCAGACAAGAATTGCGGTCTCTATTGTGCCCACCGTTTTTTAAGTCCAAATTAGCACCGCCATCAACAATTAATTCTAACTTAAAATTTTTTTAATATTTCATGTCAAAAATTTTTTCACAATTGCTTTAAATATGTACAAAAACATCTCAAAAAGCCCGGAGGTCTTAGTTAATTTTCTCTTTCCTAAAAAAATTGTTAAAAAAGCGCTATTTTGAGGTCTTCTAAAGTAGACTCCCCCCTTAACTGTTCCTATTCTTTTTGACCCATAAGTAATTCTTATACTGTAGAAAATTATCTTTAAAATAAGACTAAGATCGTTAAAAAGCATTCATTATTTTAGAAGTTTTTTATATATTTATTTATTTAGGTTCCATAAACATATTTTAAAATGTTTTTGTTTCATCTGATAATGAGTGGTCTCTCAATTTTGACAAGCAGTGCACTGAATAATATTAAATATTAAATTTTGTACTTTTAAAATATTTATTTAGAGTAAATTCTTTTTCAGTATACTTACTAAGCGAATTTTTTTTCAGATGACCTTTCGAAAATTCTATGTCGAAATAATGACATTTGGAATCGAAGCTGAGAAAAAAGTAAGATTATGGTGTAAACATTTAAATCTAAATTAATATGTATACAATTAAAATAGTACTCTTGAATCTTTAGTATTGTAGAAATTATATGTTTGACGGTATAAAGGGGAAAGGTGTACGAGATGATCCCCTGGAACAAGATGATCCTTTTGAATTTTTGAGAGTCTATTAATTACCGTTTAAGTAAAAACGGTAATACGTTGACAATGACATACCTATTAATCAATCAAATTGTCATAATAACACCCGTCATTAAAAAAATTTTATTTGGAAAAACTAAAAATTTCATAGTTTTGATCTAAGGAAAGCTAAACTTTGAATTTAGCTAACTTTTGTTGTAGGAGCTAGAATTCTATGTTCCTTGTACTGATAGCTTCAGTATATCTTCAATTAAGTGTTCTGATTATTACTTTGGACTAACAAAGCTTGTAGATTAAATTACGAACAAATTAAAAATTTGTGTCATTTGGGGAAAGATGATCTCACCTGATTCCCATGTATTTGATCTCACCTGAAAATTAATTTTTTACTTTTAATATAAAATTCCATTTTTATCGCTTCTTATATGTTTTTATTCGGAAAACTAATTTACTTAACACAAAAAGTTGAAATCTTCATTTATTTTATTAATTTTCTTGTTGTAGAAAATGACACGTAATTATAAAATAGGAAAATGAATCGTGGTGAGTGTTCAAAAGCATTTATGGCCTAAATATATGCATATTCAATACTAGCTGTCGTACCCGTCTTCAACGGGTTTTAGTTTCTACAGATACAATCAATAGTGTATCTACCAGTTTCGAAAAATAGGAAATAGTGGGGAATTTAATTTGGCTGGAGAAATAATAATTAACTATCATTAACTATTTCATTATAAAAATGTTACTTTTTTTAAACAGTGATTGACTTTTTATCATCAAATAATTTATTTTGCTTCCTCGTGAGGAAGCTTTGTAGTCGTTTAATTTACAAAATTTTTAAAAATCCTTTTGACAAATTTTCTTCTATATGGGACTATGTTATATAAGACCCTGAACAATTGTCCGGATGTATGTATGTATGTGTGTGTATGTGTGTGTGTGTGTGTGCGTGCGTGGATCCCGATTTTTGTGAACACGATAACTCGAAGAGGTTTCAACGAATTCGGCTGAAAATTGCTAGGAATATTTATCATAAAAATATCTCGAAAGGATTGATGGACATTAAAAAATCTATTAAAAAATTTTTTTTTTACTTTTTTCAAAAAATTTTTTTTTTTAATTGAATATTGAAGTTAATATACAATAAAATCTTCTTCTTTGCATCAAGACGAATCGATTGGTATATATAAAGTATAAATTGTATGAGAGTTTATAGAGGTAATGACAATTAAAGCAAAAAAATTACTTTTTTTTATCAAAAATTTAGTTCTTTCATCAAAATTATATTCCAGTACAATAAGATTTTACTCATTTTTTTCAATAATCTTATCCGTTGCATTAAAACGGATCGATTGGTATATATAAATTATATATTTTATTTGAATTTATAGAATTAAACATAATTAAAACCAAAAATTCGCACTTTATTAGAAATTTATTTCCTTCTTAAAAATTATGTTGCTTTATAATAAAATGTTAATCTAGACTTAAAAACAAACTTAAAATCTTCATTTCATCAAGACGAATCGATTGATGTATAAAAAGAATATATTTTATTAGCATTAATAGAATTAAATAAAATGAAAAAATTCACTTTAAAGCAAATTTTTTGCTTATCGTAAAGAGGAAGCAAAATGTTCATGTAATGAACATCTTAATTCACAACTTTTTTTATTAATTAAAATGCAAAAAACAATGTTTGTCAATTATCTATAGAAATTTAATTATAGTAATATAAGTTAATCCAAAATTTCCACCAGTTTTTGGAGTTATAGTAAAGTCAAATTCGAACTAATTGTATCATAATTGCTGAAATCTAAAATAAGACCTACATTGCAAGCTGAATTCATAATTTTTCCCGATTAAATTAAATTCCTGTATGTTTACCGTTTTTTGCAGTTTACAATGCTTTACAATGCTCAAAACATCCATAATAGTTAAACCTAGAATTAGAATAAAAACAAGTTTTATTATCTAAGTTTTTCTCCATTAGCTTAGTGCAAGTATCGTTTCACAGGTATTCTTGAATTTTTGTAGTATGAATTTTATCAAGAAAAATCTCCATTTTCAATACTTGAAAAATAATTTTAAAGCTATGAATTAATATTTTTTAATATTGTTTACCATTTGTCATTTACTATTTTTAATATTTTTTTTATCATTACATATTAGTTATAGGTCACAATTTTTAAAAAAATTATGCTAAAATTTGGCCAAATAATATTTAACAATCAATTATAAATCATTTAAAAGCAATTTATTGAAAAATATAACATTGGGATATTTGCGATTTTTTTAATTTTTTGAAAATCATGTTTATATTTACATCTTAGTTATAGGACATTTTTTTGTCAAATATATTATAGAATGTGACTAAATAAGATATTATACTTAATTATACAAAGTTTGAAAGCATTTTTCAAAAAATGTAAAATTTGAAAATTTCTAATTTTTGAATTTTTTGAAAAAATTGAATATCTCCAGTTGTAATTAATATTTTTCTAATCTGTTAATTTATAAACCTTCCTTGGCTCAAGATCAAACATTCTGCCAAATTTGGTTTCAAACGGTTAAGTCGTTTTTAAGTGATTTGCGAACAAAAATTCTGTGACATACGGACATACATACATATACATACTCGAAATTTATTATTGGCATTTTTGGAATCCTGGATGCTCAAAACGAATAATTATGTGTAAAATTTTAAGTTCTGAGCAATGTACAGACAAAAGTCTCATTTTATATATATATATATATATATATATATATAGATTAATCAGAAAATATAAATATTATCTTAATGCAAAAATCACTCAATATTCAACGAAAATAATTTTTTTAATTATTTTTTTAAAATTTTATTATAAAAAAGGTTGTATTTATCTGATAAAGTAAGCTACGGATAGTTTTGCATCAATTTTACAAAAATTAAAAAAATTTAATTTTTTTTATTTTTCGAATTTTTTGAAAAAATGTCATAACTTTCGTTCAAAGTAATGTTCTTTAATCGGATAAGACTATGATTTTAAGTTACGTTATTACCTAATAGATGGCCAAGTTTCACTTCAATCGGTTGAACTGTTTTCAAGTGATGCGCGAACAAAGTTTTGCATATATGCAGACAGACAGACAGAAGGACAGACAGATAGACAGAATGACATTTTTTTTACATTTTTCGAATTCTCATGTCTCAAGAAGAAAAAATATATAAGAATTTTCAAGATAGGATCAATGTACAGACAGAAGTCTTGTTTTATTAATAAGGATTGAAGACGTTATTCCTTCAATTTAGTCTCCTGTTTTAACAATTGGGCTAAGATAAACCCGCAGATCATTTTGCCCAAAAGTTTGCAAAGTTTTAGAAAAATTAAATTCACTTGTAAAATATTAATTAGCTGCATATATTTGTAATCAGAAACGTTAGATAGATTAATGATCTACAAGTTCGTATAAAAAAAAACTCGAAAATGTTGATTTTTCTTTGAATAATGGTCATTCTCCCTTAGGGGGGTCATCTCGCACACCTTTTCCCTAAAGTTGTCTCACTTTTAAGAGATTAGAGATGTCAATCTCTAACCAGATGAGACAACAGCGCCAGACATTAGAAAAATGCTACTAAAGCATTGTTTCTTATATTAAAAATTTAAATTAATCTACGCCTTGACAATTTGTGTATTTTGTTAATAACTTTGTTAAATTCTTAAAAGTAAATTCATATTTTTAGCAATTTTTATAAAGGATTCAAACTTTTTATAATTGTTAAAATTAAAAAGTACATCCATTTTAAAAGTTCTGCCATTTTGAATTTTCAAAATACATAGGAACTTGATTTATAAAAACTGAAATTTATAACAGTAATAACATGTAATCGAATTTGTCCTCATTCCATGAATTTTTCCATATTTAAAAAAAATTAAAAATCTAAATATTAAATATGTTTATTAAAATTAATTAGGCAGCCATAGCATTTTATGCTATATTCTCAGCTTCAACTTCATCGGAAATGAGGATAAAAGTTTTCCAAGAAATTGTAAAAGTATGTGCTTTTGAAAATCTGAAAGTAATTATCGGTCCATTTTGTTTGAAAATGCTGAAGGACGTGAAAAATGTTTTTCAAAATGTAAAATATACGAGCTCTTGGGTCCAATTTATTGAGGTATTTTTAATATCTATATTAATAACATCAAATATGTCTGTACTTTGTTTGGTTTTAAAATTACTTTCTTTTATAATATATCGATTTAAGAATGTTCGAACAGGAAAAACCTTTAAAAATGTCTATCATATCTAATGCTTCATTTAAAATAAATTATTACCACTACTGAGTAACTTATCACAATATTTGAAAAATCAACCTAAGTCTTGAATGATTGTACTTTCCTTTTCGTTCAACAAATTGAATATTTACTCATAAGTAGAATGTTAAGAAGTAAACTAGAAGCGATCACTAGTTTATATATTTTGTGATGCTGCAAGACGAGATTTCCGTCAATCCCGTTTCGTCTTGACTCGTTGAAACTAAGAATGAGACTTATTTCGTAAAAGTTTCGTCACGTCTTGCACACAAAAAACCCAGTCTCATTTTTGTTGCATCTCAAAATGAGACTATGTTAAACGCCATAGAACGTGGCGCCACCTAAGAGTCTCATTTTTGTTGCAACTCAAAATGAGTAGCGTACGCTACTCATTCTGAGACTAGGTTTTTTTAATATGGATATTCTCGAAATTATTTTAACAAATGATAAAACTTATTGATTCTTAAATAGAATGTATTTTTAAGTTTTATAAAACATAAAGGCTTTTATTACAAGTAAATTATTATTTATGCCATTATTATATCTACTACTATACGAAAAATATACCAAATATTCCAACTTATTAGCTAAATAATGCGAGCTAAAACGCGAGTGTAGTTTATGACTCTAGTGTCAATAGTAATATTTATTAACATTTATAATTTTCTTATAAAATTAAACTTATTTAATGAGAATAGAGACTTTTGTCTTTAACATCTTACATTAAACCGGACAAGTCAAATATTTCCGAAACCATGAAGATTTTGAAATAATGTAAATAACCTATGAACGCACTATTTCGTGATGTATATGCTGCTACAGGTTTTAGAGAAATGTGATTTTTCTTGTATATAATAGCTGCCGTTAATATGTAAAAATGTCGTTTTTGGCGGTAAAAATAAAAATTTGTTATTTCATTTTTTTTGCAACTCATTTGGAAGTCGATCTCGAAATGAGTAATCGGCAACTTCAAGTGACTCAAAATGAGTAAAATAACAATGTTATAGTTCGTTTCTTTTATGCTTCGTGTTCCCTGGTTCCCATCTCTGTCATTCAATTCACAATCATCGAACCTAAGAATTCGTTCTTTAGTTATCATAAATGCAATAAATCGACTGCAAGTATTAATGTTTCCCCAGAAACGCAGAATGAGTCAAAGACACTGATCTCTGTATATGAGCGATTCCATGTCAAGTGATCAAGGTGGAGAAAAATTTTTCTCCAATCGTAGCAAAACTTGGGGCTTTTGTAGTACTCATAGATAGTAATTTTTCGTGAAAATATTTTTTTACCTAGTCCAATATTTTCCGAGGGGGAAGGGGTTAAATTTTTGTGTTTTTCAGTACAATGCTTATTTCAATAATTTTTTACTCTTAAACAATTAAACATACAAATTTGACAAAGTACATTTTGGAAAGGTTTTTTCATGCTCTTTCGATTGAAAATAAGCATTTTGAAAAAAAAAATTTTTTGACCCAAAAAAATCAAAATTAAAAATAAATTTCAATTTTTGGGGGAGAAAGGTACGATTTTTTTTTTTTTTTTTTTTTTTAAACGAAAGCTGAGGTTTTTTCCTAAAAGGACATATAAATGATAAAGTGGGACTAGAATGTTTAAATATTGAAAAAAAGAATTTTCTCCAAAACGGAGCTAAAAACCGGGTTTTGAGCGCTCCGGCGAGTAGAAAACTCTTTTTTTCAATGTTTAAACATTCTAGTCCCACTTTACCATTTATATGTCCTTTTAGGAAAAAACCTCAGCTTTCGTTTAAAAAAAAAAAAAAAAAAAAAAAATCGTACCTTTCTCCCCCAAAAATTGAAATTTATTTTTAATTTTGATTTTTTTGGGTCAAAAAAATTTTTTTTTTCAAAATGCTTATTTCCAATCGAAAGAGCATGAAAAAACCTTTCCAAAATGTACTTTGTCAAATTTGTATGTTTATTTGTTTAAGAGTAAAAAATTATTGAAATAAACATTACACCAAAAGACCCCTTGATCACTTGACGTGGAATCGCTCATATAGAAGACACCGGGGCGTAATGGCTTACTTTTCACTTTTTGTTGTTTAACTTCATCATTTTTACATTAATTAAATTTTTGTTATGTGGAAAACATAGTCTAACATCTCAGCTTTCAATTAAAAAAAAGTACGTCCTAATATCACTCATACTTTTTTTCTAGAACAATTTTTTTTGAAGAAAAGCAAGGTGCAAAGTGGATCACTACCTGGAGCGTATTCAATTAGGAATGAAATTATTATTTAGAACATGAAATATTGTTATAATATTAACAATTTCTGTTTCTACTGTCAATTTATAATAGAAAATATTGAAAGTGGAACATATTTAACTTAAACTTTAAACAATTTTTGTGAAATTGTCAAATTTTAAAAAGTTGGAGCAAAGTACAAACTACATTTATTTCAAAAATCTATTCTCCAGTTTATTTTTAATACAAGGTTATCATTTGTACTCATTTATGTATAAATTACAAGAAATTAAACATAACAGGGATATTTTTTAAAAATTTCAAAAATATTAGGTTTTTCTTAGTGGAATAAGCGAGCCAATACGCCCCGGCCAAAGTGATACATTACGCCCCGGAGGTGTTTGTTGAATATTTTGTTATTTTTCATCAATACCGAAAGTATTAGACAAAAATTGTTAAGTGTTTCTTAAAAAGAAATGTTCTAAGCTCAAAACCTGATATACACACATTTTTACAACTATTTTTGAAAAAGATATGGGTGATTCTCCGCGTAACGCACAATTTTGATTTTACTATTTTTGAAATTTTTTTTCAAATTAAGTAAAAGTCGATATAGAATTTTAAAGTTTAACATTCAAGAACGAAATATTCGTGGTGAGCCAGACAAAATAATTATAATTTTCTTTTTTACAATAAACATCCATGTAAAATTGATTCGACCATGACGCTCTGATTCGACCATGACGCAAAGAAAAACTAATTTTTTAAGCAAATTATTATCGATTTAAAAAATTCTTTTTCTCTACGTCTTTTGTTTTCACTTGCTTTATGCTACAAAACTTGTTTTGAGGTTAAATATAAATAATTATTCATTTTATTGCAAATATATTATGATTCGACAATAACGATTATGTGATTCCCTATGCAACTTTCATGCTTGTAACACATATAAAACAGAAAAATAATCTTTTTTATTAATTTTTTTTTAGTAATTTACTTTGGAGAGTTTATTGATGCTTTTGATTAATGTTACGTAATTTTTCGATATGATTTTTTATTTAAATTATGCAATTTTAGAAAGTGATTCTACCATGACGCGAAAACGGGGGACAAGAAATAAATACAAAAGTATTTAAAAATAATTTTTTTTTCCATAATTGTTTTGTTTTTCTCAATTCTATAAATTTATAGACAATGAAAAAATATCAATATTAATTATATTTACTCTTATATTTTACTAAAAAGACAACATTTTATATATGAAATGGTAGTGGGCACTGATTACACCATGACGTTTTGGCACCTTAAAACAGATTTTTAAGTAAAATTAGAAACTTTTAAATGAAAACGACTACAGACTTTTATTTGTTATCATGGAAATAAGTTATACACGTTGAATTTATTAGAATATATGAAACTGATTTCTTAAAAAACATGAGGGACATTAAATTGTGCGCTACGCGGAGAATCACCAGCATATAACAAAAAACAAAAACTTTAAAAATTTACTTTGAAGTGTCAAATACGCTTACTATCATATTTTCTACAGTAACAAGTGAATAAAAATGAATCTTAGTACAAACTTACAGTAAAACAAATACATTATTTTCATCGGAGACCGAAATTACTCTGACTTATTACTTTTGAATAAATTCAAGTGATTCATTACGCCCCTGAGCCATTACGCCCCGATATCTCCTACCTCTGGATTGGAAATGTTATGAAGAAAAGTTTTACCACAGCGTTCATCTTTTATTGTAGTAAAAGAACAAAATTATGTCGCGAAAGCTTTGTATTTGAAGTAATAAGAATACTAATCATCAATTTTAAATTTTATATTCTATTCTTGAGTTTTTTATTCATACGGTTACACAATAAAAAAGTGATTAACTTTGTAAAATAAAACAAGGCTTTCGCGCCATAATTTTATACTTTTACTACAATGAAAAATGACCGCCGTGGTAAAACTTTTCCTCACAGCATTTCCAATCCAGAGGTATATATATATCAGTGGTCGAAGGGGTATCATTTTTGTTGTACTTCAAAATGAGTATCATGTGCAACTCGTTTTGAGATCATTTTTTTCTGTGCATAACATACAGAAATTTCTTTTAGCTCAAGGTGTACTGAGTTTAGTAGAAAAAAAGTTTAATGAAAAACGTTAAGAAGAAAAAATATATTGCAGGTTAATTATTAAATGCCAGTGAGTGGATGAATCGGTCATGTTGATAAAAAACATAAAAATCTGCGAATATTATAATTTATTTTAAATTAAATAACTATTCTATATTATATTCTTTTCATAGAACCACTTTACAAATAAATAAATAAATAATTTATTTTTTATCCCACAAAAGGCGCTTTTTTCATTGCAAAAGAATCAGCTGTTCCCATGCGTTATTTTTGCCCACTGGAGGAAACGGCCGCTATTTTTATACAAGTCGAACAATTGAATGACTTTTATTTCCCTGTCGTCTGCTATCTGAAATCGCCACTTTTGTGCATTCGGACTATAATACTATTAAAGCTCGAATTAACAAGCGAGTTGCTGCAAGCAGACAATTCTGAAAACAATAATTCATTCTATAGTATATTAATTATCTAAACAAAGAATTGATTTGAATTTTCTACAAAAATGTAGATCTTCCAATAGTGCAGTTCTGAATAGTGCAGTCATTAGTGAGTTAAGTAGACGAGGGGTTTTAAAATGGTATCAAAATAAAAACTTTAAAAATAATTATTTTTTTAAAACAGTTTAATTGAATATTTTTTAAAAATTATTTTATGTTTCTATTTTCTAATATATATTTAATTGAAAAATACATATCTAAATAATGGAAAAAATTCTTTCATTGGTTCAAGCCTTGAAACCATATAAAATTATGTACATAAATTTATCTTATAAATAATGATATATATATATATATATATATATATATATACACTAGGGGGGCTCCGCCATCCTGCGCGCTTCGCGCGCCAACCTCCTAACTACTAATTTTCACATCATGTTCTCTTAATATAAAAGCATGGTAATAAGTTAGAGTAAATTATATCAGGCGATACTAAAAGTAATCACTTTAAAAGAATTTTACTTTACGAACATGATTATGATCTCATAGTGCCCTTATAGATACTTCTTTATACCTAAAGGTAAAAAAATTAGTTAAATTTGGCATAGATTTTGCAGTATTATCAAAGGCATTATTACGACCCATATCGCCGCCGCCGCTGTTTCAGAAAGTTCTAAGGGTGCCATTTTCCAAGAGGCCGTCAAAACTTACGTCAAATTTGATCTATTTTTTGACCTATAGGTCAAAAAGAGGATAAATAACAGTCTCACATTTACCCTCAAAATTTAGGTCAATTTTGAGGGCAGTTTTGAACTAAACGTCAAAATTTGACAAACAATTCCCGCTACCCTCAAAATTTAGGTCAATTTTGAGGGCAGTTTTGAACTAAACGTCAAAATTTGACAAACAATTTCCGCTACCCTCAAAATTTAGGTCAATTTTGAGGGCAGTTTTGAACTAAACGTCAAAATTTGACAAACAATTCCCGCTACTCTCAAAATTTAGATCAATTTTGAGGGCAGTTTTGACCTAAACGTCAAAATTTGATAAACAATTTCTGCAACCCTCAAAATTTAGGTCAATTTTAGGGCAGTTTTGACCTACGTGTAAGAAGAGGCCCACAAGCGTCTCTTACATTACGTCGAAATCTACATGTAATTTTAAATTCTTCTTTTACCTACAGGTCAGATTTGATTTATTGTTAAAGCTGCAAGTAAAAAGGGCCGTAATAATGACTTTGATGATACTTCAATATCTATGCCAAATTTAACCAATTTTTTTACCTTTAGGTATAAAGAAGTATCTATAAGGGCACTATGAGATCATAATCATGTCCGTAAAGTAAAATTCTTTTTAAGTGCTTTCTTTTAGTATCGCCTGATATAATTTACTAACTTATTACCATGCATTCATATTAAGAGAACATGATTTGAAAATGAAAATAAAAATAAATATAAGTAGTTAGGGGGTTGGCGCGCGAAGCGCGCAGGAGGGCGTAGCCCCTCTAATATATATATATATATATATATAGATATATATATATATATATATATATA
The DNA here is from genome assembly GCA_032872475.1 of Leptopilina myrica (nomen nudum). Lineage (NCBI taxonomy): Eukaryota > Metazoa > Arthropoda > Insecta > Hymenoptera > Figitidae > Leptopilina > Leptopilina myrica (nomen nudum). Next base: position 13,354,546 of record CM065466.1, read on the forward strand.
TATATATATATATATATATGTTACGGTCAATGTCCGGAACCGGGCAATGTCTGACAATGCCCGGGCATTGTCGAGAATGACCGTCAATTTCGGTCAATGTCCGAAATAATTTACATTATGAAGTTTTTTTGGGCTATGTCGACAATGCCCGGTCCAGTTTGGGCAATGTCAATAATTAATTTTTTAATTTAATTTAAATTCATTTTAATCGAAATGTACCGACTAGTTATAAATAAAATGTCTCGTAAATTGTAATATTATTTCGTTTACAATAGAATGAGTCTCGCATTTTATAATAATTGCTCTCACGAATAATAATATAAATATAAAGAATAGTTTCTATTTGTTTACAATTACCATTATCAATTGTTAAAGCAAATATAACTTTAAATTAAGTTTTATTGTCAAAATATAGTAAAATATTATGTTTTTATGTAAAAATGTTAAAATACCAATTTGTAAACGCTTACATTCTAATTGTCCTTTTTTTGAAAATACATGTACCAATTATTGCACTTTCAAATATTTTAGTAAATTTATTAATTTATTCCAATAATTTAATGTTATAAATTTTAAATCGTTTAATTATTAACTATACGTTTATAAATTGTTAAACAAATTTTTTTAAATAAATTATAAAAAAAAGATAGTAATTTTTCGTGAAAATATTTTCTTATCTAGTCCAATATTTTCCGAGGGGGAGGGGGTTAAATTTTTGTGTTTTTCAGTACAATGCTTATTTCAATAATTTTTTACTCTTAAACAATTAAACATACAAATTTGACAAAGTACATTTTGGAAAGGTTTTTTCATCCTCTTTCGATTGGAAATAAGCATTTTGAAAAAAAAATTTTTTGACCTAAAAAAATCAAAATTAAAAATAAATTTTAATTTTTTGGGGGAAAGGATACGATTTTTTCTGTTTTTTTAACGAAAGCTGAAGGTTTTTTACTAAAAGGACATATAAATGATAAAGTGGGACTAGAATGTTTAAACATTGAAAAAAAGTGTTTTCTAACCCCCGGAGCGCTAAAAACCAGGTTTTTGGCTCCATTTGGCAGAAAATCCTTTTTCCAGTGTTTAAACATGCTAGTCTCACTTTTTCATATGTATGTCCTTTTAGTAAAAAACCTCAGCTTTCGCTAAAAAAAAGAAATAATCGTATCCTTCCCCCCAAAAAGATGTGCAAAATGAAATGTACTACTGTTGACACTGACCTCGGCGCATCTAATATCCCGGAATTTTTTCCGTGTATATATATTATATTTATCTTATAAATATTTTTATCTATAAAAATTTTTAATCTTCCAATTTTTTGCGGTTTAGCCCCGGTCTCCCCTTATACAAAATTTAATTTCGTTTAAAGCATTTTCTGAACACAAATCACAAAATAAAATGTCACTCAGAATTTCGTTAAATATATAATCGAAATAAATTAAATATATACACGGAAAAACTTTTTTCAAGAGTCATTATTAAACTTATTCAAGAACTCAGGATATGGAAATAAAACAAGAAATGCTACAAAACCATAGATTGAAAGATTATTTTAAGCTGTTCGGGGATAACTGTAGTACATTTCTGGACTACTTATTGAATTTTTTTGAAAAAGTCCTGAACTGTGTTAAAAGATTATTTTATTTACTTAGAAAGGTTCAATAACGAATATTATGATAAAGAACAAAATTGTGGATGATGTCAGGAACTGTTGAATTAAATGAATTAAAGTCTCGTTTTAAAAGAATAATGAAGTTTAATTTAAGTAAAAATATAAAAATTTGAATTAAATTGGATAATGAAACTAATCACACACAATAACACGAATTTCATGAGAATCAAGAGTAGTTTAGACGAACTCAATACGATCAACGCTCGATTTTCTCCGCACACTTCGTACAACGCTCTACCAACGCTCTCGTTTTCGCGAACTCTCTCGTCCTTCTTCATGCGTCATTCACACTAAACATTGTCGCAAGTTTACTTTCGTTAAAATTCGCACATTAATTTAAAATTCAATATCAACTGGTTTAAGAATAGAAAAATTTAAAATTAGCGAAAAAAATTTGCCCGCCTGAGTAATCAAACTTGGGACCTCGAGACTCAAGATCGCTCCGCCTTATGTCACTTGGCTGCAGGGACGCGTTACGATACTTTAGTTTTAGATCGTTTTAAAGTGTTTAAAGCCAAGTGGCGCTGTATACCTATTGGTTACGCTTCGTCTTCTTTCTTAAATAGTTCGAGACTTTTTCAGGGCGCAGTGACTGAAGAACTCAATCGCAGCGTCAAGAACAATTATTTCCAAGTCATTAGAAAAACTCCTGAAAATTCTTTAATGAATATTTAACTTTTCTAAAAGAAGTTCTAAATTTTTCCCATATCCTGAGTTCTTGAATAAATTTAGTAATGACTCTTGAAAAAAGTTTTTCCGTGTAAAATTAAAAGTTTGGTACAAATTGGTGATTATAAAATGAAAATTATGATAACTCTTTTCATTTATTTAAAGCCAATATAATTTGATTAAAAATCCGCATTAAAAATTGAAACTATGCAAATATTTTTTAAAATTATTTTTAAAAAAATTGAAATTTTACTAAGGCATTGAATTGTGACATCGACATGTAAAACATAAAAATTTGTTTCTTTTTTCAAATAAAACTTTCTGAAAAAGAAAACGAATTTCCTTAATTTTGATTTGTGAAACAAATAAACTTTATAAAAAAAATTTGCAAACAATTTGTCAATTAGAATATTTAATTTTTTGGTAATCAGTTTTGAATCGAGACTTTTGGTTTTATCTTGATCTTGACACAATTGATCTCGTCTCAACTTGAATAATTGAGACGAAGTATATAGTCTGTATTTTCTTTGTCTTGTTTCGAAAAGTCTTTAGTCTTGTGGCAACACTATATGCAAATTTTTTACAATAGTAGTACAATGCAAGGTATAATGTCGATTGTTAGAAAGATAAAGAATTGTAATTGTTATTATACAAGTTTAGGGAACGTTCATAATTGATATCACGCTTTTGGGGAGAGGGTCTTTACTAAACGTAACGCAATGTATTTTTCTTATGTGAAATTGCAATAATTGCGTGATAGGGGAAGGATTCTATATCTCCTGGATTCTATAGCGACCGCTAAGCGTCGTTACAATTTTTATAATCTAAATATAAACATTTTTCAATGAGGAGTTTCATATATAATGGCAACATATAATTACAAATTACAGATACTAGTTGAGAAATGGGTCCACTTAGGGATTGGTCAAGAAGCAACACACATCCTCTCCTATCTAGCAAGCCTTCCTGTAATACCGTCTAATGAATTTTTTAATGCTGTGAAAACATTGTTTGTTATGATTGAAAACACATTGACTGAACAAACTTTAGATTTCGTTAACAAAATAAGTAACATGATAATTTGGGGAACAGATTTTATTCCTATTATAGAAAGCATCTACGAAAGATCGAATGATTTAATTGAATCGAATAACATCAAACTGAGAAGTAAATTGCTAAATGCAAAATCAACTGAAGAATTTATAGGTAAGAATTGTTAATGAATATTTTACTTTAATTTATTAATATTTTAAATCTTGTTATGGACGAAGAAACAAATTACCTTTAGGTGAAAAGTTATATTTAATATTTTTATTTGGACTCCTATAGGTTGCTATAAACTTCTTACTCACGTTTTATTTGCATAAATATATAATTTTTATTAAAGAAAAAAATGATAAACTGCCCATTTGCCCATTCTATAGGTATTTGACCCCTTAAATCGGAATTGATTGAAATTTACTTTGAAAACGCCTTAGTCTCAAAAAAGAATACATGGATGATTCTCCTGAAAGGGACCTTTTTTCAATTTCCATAAAATCAAAATATATTTTTTTTTACTTTTCTTTTCATAAATAACTTTTGACGATGTTTAACCCTTCAACCCCCAAGTTTTTTATAAAAATGCAATTTTTTGCATCATTTAAGAGTCCGGAATTTTGAATTTTGAAAAACTAACATCGGATTTGTTATATACGACCTTAAAAAACCCCAAGAAGTCATTTTCATTAGCTAAGCTTTATTTAATTTTCGATTTTCCAGTTTTTTTGTAAATTGTGAAATAAACATTTTTTTTAATATTGTTGTATTTAAAAAATTGTTAATTCTTTATTGCAATATAAATTTTTTTTCACAAAGTAGAATAAATTTGGTGGTGTTGGTTGTTTAGAAATTAAAAATATATTTATTTTTGTTGAAGTTATGAAGATTAAAAGGCAAAAGTGGTTTTGATTAACACCGCTGGGCCTTAAAGGGTTAAAGATACAAATATAAAATGTGCAAAATTAATTCTCAGAAACTCCAGCAACATTTTATTATCATGTATTGTAGATGTTAAGTACAGTAGGTTAATAAGTTATAAATAAATTTTTCAACAAATTTTAACTTGATAGAATATCAATAAAAAATTTATGTACATTATGAACTCCATGTTGAAAACACGTGAAGTGATCACTTGCAGGAGAATCACCTACATAGGAATTGAACACAAACGGAAATTAAAAAGATTGGTAAAAATTTAAGAAATTATTCTATGAATTCAAGTTAATTTATATCATTTAAAACCTTATAATTTCTATTACAAAATAAGAAATAGTTTTTGATTTATTTTATTTAGTTTTACTTAGAGAATCGTTTTATTTTTTAAATATTAAAATTCGTCTTATTCCCATCTAAGTATTATTTATCATTGATAAACTATAAGGGAGATTATATTAATCTTAATTTTAAATTTAAAACAAAGTGATCGACTTTACCCTTGAATGTATTCATCACGTTTCAGAATAAAATTAATGAAATATTTTTGTAATAAGACAGAAATATTTATATACTTCGAAAAAGAACATCCAACTACATCAAAAACTTAACTAAAAACTTGACCGCCTCTGATTCTATGCTGAATACATGACACTAAATGAAAGTTCGAAATAATATTCACAGTACCAATATCACCATATTAAGTTGACTTCATAGGGTCGAATCGCTATTGAGCGGATTTACCTTATGAGCAACATTATCCCGTCTCCCTCAGTCAATATTACCTGATTATCAATTCATTTTGGGAAATACAGATATAACTTTAGCTGCATCAATGAATTATTTCTTTCAGTGTAATTGTAAGATAGAAAATAAAAAAAGCAAATAAATTGATGGATTTTCAAAATTAAAAAAAAAATTAACTTACTACGTAGTTGGAAACATTAAACCTTTATATAAATAACAAATGACATTTAATTTAAACATTTAAAGTATTATATTTACAATAATCAATTAACATTTATCGGTTTTGTAAACTCACGATGCTTAAATTGTCTTATGTATATGTGCCGTTCCACGAGTAAAGGTCCCTTAGCTGCAATAGAACAAATGTTACAGAAAAGGCATTTAAAGTAGAAAAGTATAGAATGATATAAATAACTCGAAATTAATTTCTTTGCAGCTAAAGTCTCTTTCCTCGTGGAACGTCACATATACTAAATCAGCAAAATAATATATATTTTTATTTTTAATATAGACAAAATTACTACCCTAGCAAAGAAGCTGACAATTGGGGAAAAAGAAGTAAAATGTATGATTCAAAACGCCATGGTGGATTCTATTCAACGCCTGAAAAAAAATTCGTAAATAAATTATTTCATTTTTAGTGTTCCGTACACCGTATTTGTGTACTTATGAAATCCTTATGACTTTATTTCCCAAATAGTATGTAATGTTGTGAACATTCCAATAGTATTTCTGTAATATAAAACAACATTGAGGCATTATTGGTAATGTTAAAGTAGTGTTCTCAATATTGATATAATATTATGTGCTACTGGAGAATTCAATTTTTTTGTAAAAAATTATAAGAGTTGATCCAGTCCCTCCCTTAACTTTAACGTATCGGGCCATGGTGAGATGAAATTTTGTTACTCATACTCATTTTTAAATGTAGACTACAGAAAAATAATTACAGTGAACCTGTATTGAGGTCAAATTTACGAATTAGGAAGGGAAAAATTGGTTTGTTTCTAAAAAATCCAAAAATTACCATTTCCTCCATCTTAACTTCTACATATTGGGGCATGACTAAAATTCAGTAGGGAAGACTGAGGCGTAATGGCTAACTTTTCACACTTTTGTTGATTTACTCAGACATTTTTGTTCTAATTAAATGTTTATCTCACAGAAAAAATTCAGGGGCGAAATGAATAATAATTTCAAATTATATAATGTATATAATATATTATCTACAGCTTCCAATCTTATTGTATATCGTAAATTAAGTTTCCTGGGTATTCCGTGAATGCAATTTTTACTTAGCAATATTTTTCTTACCGTTTTTGTAATAATATCCTGTGATATTGGCCCTCTCTTAATTTTTTTTGGGAATTTCTTAGCTTGAAATTCAATATTTGTAAACATTAGACCAAAACTTAAAAATTTTGTCAAATACACCAAAATATACTTAAACTAAGTGACAAATAACCACGAAAACGTACCTACTCTTCGCCAATATGGTTGGTTGTTCTTTATACATAGGGAATTGCATTAGCTATCACGCCCAAGCGTACTTGGCAAGTATTTTGTAATTTTTTATCAATACAATAAGTGCGAATAAAAAATTTCCAATTAGCCCTTAAAAACAAATATTTCAAGTTCAAAAAGCTTGATTTTGGTTTGTTTTTTAAAGCTATTTTTGAAAACGTTACTTTCGTATGTCAAACATAGTTTTTCTACTATATTTCTTACAATAGTGAATGAATATTAATGAAACTTCGTACAAATTTGAAATATACCAAGTATGATGATCTTGAAATAAATTACGATTATTCATTACGCCCCTTAGCCATATTACGCCCCGGTCTCCGCTACACATGTGCATTTTGACATGAACACTGATACTTGCTTTATGGAATGACAGCGCATCCACAGACTGTTAATATAATAATTTTATGAAAAATTTGTTTAATACTTATTAAAAATGTACATTCTAATGCTTCAACTTACGAAAAAATTCACTTCACAACAAAATATTAACTTTAAAGTAATAATAATAAAATATACTTTTTAAATCGACTGTTTTTTAAACATACGTTCATTCGACTTGGGATGAACGATATGTAGTTTTACTTGTAGGTTATAAGAAAAATCATATTGGACCTTATTGGAGGATTTTCTTACGAAATAGAAAGGAAAGAATTTGACTTTTTTCGAAAAAAGTACTTTTTCAACCAATTTTGCTTCTACATATCAAAACCTAATTAGATGAAATTCGACACACTAGTATTTTTGCATGAAGATTACAAAAAAATATAACTGACCTGATTGGAGGTCGTATTTACGAACCAGAAAAGAAAGAAATCGATTCTCTTTTAAATTAAAAAAATCACCATGTTTTCCTTTTAACTTCAACATTTTTTACCCTAAAGAGCTGAAATTCGATACAAATTATTATTTTACGTATCAAAATGCTCTTATGTATGGTGTCAAGAGTAATATTCTTCACTTTAAAGGATTTTACTCTAAATTAATTAAAAGGGGGATATATTTCTTTAAACTTTTGTTATTAAAAAAATCAATATTTTCTTTCCTAATTTGTAACTATGACTTTTGAGCAATCAAATTTCTTCACACATGTATTTTTATAAAAAAGGAGTTTAATTTTGGTGTACGAAGCCCTCAATTTTATTGCGAATGTAACTTACACTTGTCCGACTTTATTATAAATGTTTATAAACGCTTCACGATGTAAGGGACCTTACACAATAATAACACTGGTCGACACAAAAAATCATTCAAAGATCGGACCATGATATTCTTATAGGATTTTCATAGCTGAACACGAATACGACCTCCAAACGTTCTCATCACGTCGAGATTTTGAGAAAAATGGACTCAAAGTTTCAAAAACCCTGTTTTTGGCCTTTTTTGATAACGTTTAGAGAATGATGCTGACGTGGTAGAAGTCTATAATTAGGCTTAAATTAAAGCTTAAACTGTCAACTATAAGAATCAAATCGAAAAAGTTGTGAATCAGTCAATAATTTTCACATAGCACAACTTTTTCATGTGCGCGCTCTCAAAACTTGTACACATAGAGCGGTACACTATGGCACTATTACTGATTAATTTTCTTTGAGCTATTTATTTTTATTTATTATTTTTGGCTCGCTGAATGTTGCTAATTAAATGTATCGTCGTTATTAAAAAATTCAAAATGGCGGACATAAATTTTGAAAATTGATAGATTTGACTAAAATTTGGCATTTGGGGGTTTTCGAGGTCAACGATTACAAATCTTAAGTCAAAATTAAAAAAGTTCAAATCATGGTTTCAAAATTCGTATTAATTAGCCAGTTTAAAAATAATAAATAACAATAAGTAGTGCAAATAAAATTAATAAGTAAGTGTGACATAGTGTACCGCTCTATGAGTACAAGTAGAGCGCGCGCGCACATGAAAAAGTTGTGCTATATGAACATTTTTGACTGATTCAAAACTTTTCAGATTTGATTCTTATAGTTGACAGTTCAAACTTTAATTTAAGCCTAATTATAGACTTCAAGCACCTCAGCATCATTCTCTAGACGTGATGAAAAAAGGCGAAAAACAGGGTTTTTTGAGATTTTGAGTCCGTTTTTCTCAAAACCTCGACGTGATGGAACTTTTGGAGCTCTCACAGCTCTGACTGCCTGTGCAGGTAGTAATTGGAGTAAGAGAGAAAATCAATTAGAGTGAAAGAAACAATAAATTCAAATTTGTATGCTGCCTAGTTGCTGTGAGTAGCTTTTCATTCATGACCAATCAATGAAAAATGACTAATATTTTAATCAGTTTTAACCAGGGACTTTCACAAAAAACATGTGTTGTGCCCGTGTCGGGCCTTGGCACGGCACAAATAACGCATTGCAATTCGTACTGTGCCTTGGCACGACACAAAGTTCGCTTGGTAATTCGTGCCGTGCCTTGGCACGACTGAAAGTACGCTTGTTAATTCGTGTCGTGCCTACACTCAGAAAAAGAATTGGCTGCCATAACCAATTAAATAATTGCTATGGCGCGATCAAATTAATTGGTTAGCACATCCAACTATTGGATTCTGTTTCCATGCGAAAAGGTACTCCAGCTATGTATATAATGCAGTAATATGCTATGCAGGTAATTTGATTCCTTTGCTTTTTATCAAAAGTTACACAGGGATGTCCACAACCGAACCATGCCGACAACAGAATCTCTTACCCTACTTTATTTTACACTTGCTCTCTAAATTTGAATCAGCGAAAAGTCACTGATTCACCAGCCCAGAGTATGCAGCTGATGAAATAGAGTATGAACTGGGAAATCAACGTATATGCACTGATTTTTTAGTGTATATATGCTATTTCATCAGCTGCATACTGTTGGCAAATTTTGAGTGTTTTTTCAATATAAAAGTAACGAATAAACAAGGAACTCTTCTCTACATATTTTACCTAAAATTGTATATACCTGAGTAAATGCTCGCAAACTTTACACAATTGATTAAGGCAATAGTATTTATTAGGAAACATGTTGATTTAAAATTCCCAGATGCGAATTTAAGTTGGCGGCCAGAGTTTGAAGGTTGGCCCACGGTTGGCCTAACTTTGGCAAGCGAAGTTTTGGTTGCCAGAGTTTGCCCAACTTTGGCAAGTACTAGTGCCCACAGTTGGTCTGACTTTGAAAGCCAACCATTACTTGCAGAGTATAACCAACCGTCGGGACAACTTTGGCGACAAAGGTCGGTACAACTATAGGGAACGTATCTCATATGACTTACAAATTTAGGTCGGCCAAACTCTGGACCACGATTGGCCCGACGATTGACAAAACTTTGTGAAAAACATTTTAAATGACTTAAACTTTCTCGGTTGGCCTAACTCTGGGCCACGATTGGCCCGACGGTTGGCAAAAATTTGTGAAAAACATTTTAAATGACTTAAACTTTCTCGATTGGCCTAACTCTGGGCCACGGTTGGCCCGACTGTTGCAGCTTTAATATACATTTAACGGTATGGACTCCCATGTGAGCGTAGCGTAGTGGTCAGTGTATAAGTCTTCGACGCGTTAGGTTAAGGGTTCGATCCCAGCGAGCGGTAGATATTTTCAAAAATGTATGTATGAGATTGTGTTTAATAATAGTAGGTAAAGGTTATATCTGATGTTCCCGCTAATAATAACGTGTTAATTGTTTAAATAATTTAGTTTTTTAATAATTTTTTACCTTTGGCTGTCAAAGTTGGCCAAACTTACGCATTTAAAGTCGTGCCAACTTTGGCGTCAGTCTTTGGACCAACCATTGAAATATATAGTTGGCACAACATATGCATTTTCAGTTGGGCCAACTTCCTTATGACTTGTCGGGCCAACCATCGTCGCCATTAGACGGCCAACCGTTATCATCTGTACGGTTAGCCCAACCTCTGGCACGAGAAGTTGGACCGACCTTGTAAAAGTTGGCCCAACTATGGGCCTACCGAGAATTCACACCTGGGTTTACCATTGGGAAAATTGAATTAGGCAAAATGTTGAGAAACGCCATATAAACAAATTGCGTAAAGCCAAAAGCAGAAAAATAATAAAATTAATATTCAACTAATTACTTTTTTAGAATTGATGTAAAAGGAGCAATTATACAAATTGAAAAACACACTAGAGGTTTTATACACTTGCCGAATAAAGGTGAGCTTCCAAATTTTAACATTATTTATTAATAGTAGTGAAAATATAAAAATTTTTTATGACTTCAAGGAGAATTTTTGGTAAAGGATTTAAATAATTGATTTATATTTTTTTATCTAAAATGTTTCTTAGTATCAAAAAATTTATTTCCCAAAACACTTTCGAAAAAATAGACAAAAGAAAAAAGTTACATAAATTTTATGGCTGTTTCTTAATTCATTGAAATACATTAAAAGAATTTTAAAAACCTTTTTCTCGAAAATACTAAACTGATTTTAAAAAACGAAAAAACCATTAGATTCCTTAGCTAAATTGCCATAAAAATATATAATTTTATTCATTTTTTGAGAAAAATGTTAGTACCAACTACATCAGTCTTAGAAGGTTAATGAAATTTAAGGATTATTAAAAATTGATAAAAAAATTTATTCCTTGCATATTAATAATCTAAACAGAAACATGTATGTCCAAATATCCTATGGGCGTCCTAGGCGTATCCAGAAATTATGATAACCCTATAGGATGTCTGTAGGAAGTGAATAAACGTTCATAATATGTACGTATTCTCTTAGAAATATAAGTTTCTATTTGTCCATTGATATTTTATCTCATTTATGACTATGTCTCAGAGATGTAAAGGATATCCAAAAGACGTTTCTAAGACGTTCAATATATCTTCTGAGCAGATATCTAAAGGATAGAAAAGTGACACCTAAAAAACTTTAAGATTTTCTCCAAATTGTAGAATTTTTTTTTTCAGTTGAAAATCAATAATTGAGCCGCAGCGTGCAATAACAACAGCTACGCTCGGGCTGTATTTCTCAACAACAATATCTACTTTAAGTTGCATAGAAGTAGAAACAATCTAGTCTCCTTACTGGTCAGATCTAATCACCACCGCGCAATTCGAAGTAGATATTCTGATTGGAAAAGACAGCCCAAGCGTAGCTGTTATTGCACGCTGCGGCTCAATTTATATATTTAATAATTAACTTATAAATTTTACATTTCAGTTTGACTTTGTTTTATTTCTTATTTTAAATTTTTCAGATATTTATTTATAATATATTAGTTTTTAAAACAATTTATAGGAAATTTTAGAAGTTATTAGAAGAAATGTACCGTTTATATGCACTCTTCATAAGTTAACCATGATGAATAACAAACTTTTAACTTCAATATCTTGTTTTATAAACGGCCAATTTTTATTAAATTGTGCAAATGCGTTGATCTAATTATTAACTATTCAGATTTTTAATTTCATGGAATTCTATAAAAAAAGTGCGATCGCGAGCGTACTACCTAATATAATTATAACAATGTCCAAACTGAATTTTTGTAAAAAATTATTATACTTTTTTTACAATGAAAATTTAAAAAAATGTTTTACAAATTTTGAATATCCTCTTAATCGAAAAACTATTATTAATTAACATATTTAGCAAAACACTAAAATATTTAACACGATTATAATTATAATTACTTTCGTTCAATAGATATTTTAAAAATGAAGGGAAATTACTGTCTCAAGGATTTAGAAGGCCAAATATCGAATCCTAAAAGAGAGGAAGGTAAAATTTAAAATCATGTTACTTAGATATTAACAAAATTATATTTTGATTTTTTGAGAATTCAAACAAAAAACCCCTATCTTCAAGTAATTCTTTGTACTGTACTAACTTCAAGTAACAGTTTGTACCGTACTATCTCAAATTTTTCGCTTTCCCGTAAGAGTCAATAGAAAATAATTTTTATTATTAAAAATATACCGTAAGAGAGGCTAATTTCGCTGAAGTAGGGTAAATTCGCTCAACTGATATCTATTTTTGAAAATTCGAATAACATACTTTTTAGAGAGAAATATTTAAGATTTACAATTGTTTTAGTTAATATATACAGTAAACTTTAATTTAAAATTTATTTGCAGCAGATTCATTGATAACTTTCAATAAAAATTATATTTAAACCACAAGTTAGCAATTTTCATGTTGAACAAGTAGTATGAAAACGAAAGTAATAAAGCTTAACTTCAAAATTTTTAAGTTGAATCCTTCTGAACATTACATTTCCTGGATCGCCAACATGATTTTCATAAAGCACTAAACTGAAAGCAATAAATAGATTCTGCAAAAAAACAATTTAAAAAAATATTCAAATTTGTAGTGCAAATTCGCTCAGGAAATAAGTCTACAAAAAAGATGTTTGGGCCTGGATATTTTAAGTATGTTAATTATTTTAATTTATAATTCATTTTTTTAATAATAGTACTCTTACAACTGAAAATTAAACGATTTAAAACGGTTTAAGCACGAAATTGTCAAACTTAACCTTATTTTTCATGGTTATGTGTACGTTTAGTTGAATGATTGAATATAATTACTTATTGATAAAACAATATTAAATATTTATTCTAATAACTTTGGACATTGTTCTTAACATTTTTCTTTATTGATTCTAAAGAATATATAGTTTTATTTTTGCAGATTATAATATATTTTGCCAGAATAATAATGGTGAGCGAATTTACTCTCATATAATTTAAAGGTAAAGTCGCTCACAACAAAACGGCTTATAAATAATTTTCTGTTACATATTTTAATTTCTATATGCAGTAATATGAGATAGAAAGGGTTAGAGATTATATATTTTTAGTGCCAATATTTATTTTTATCGTTTCCCGAAGTTATTTAAAAAAGAATTGAAAACTTGAGCGAAATTAGCCATTTACGGTAAATCGTCGAATTATAATTAAAATATCGTTATTATTTATTGTATAGCAGACTTTTCTACTATAAAATACTTAAATTAAACATAAATTTAATAAATGAAACTAATTACTTGAATTTATAAAACAACAAGGTTTAACATTTCGCAGGTTAGTTAAATAATGAAAATTCAATATTTTCACTTTTACATTTAATTCTTAGTTAATATTTTAATAAATAATAAAAAGTAATATAAGCTTTTTATTTTTAGTGTGTCAAGAAAAGTAATAGAGTTTATTTAATAAAATAAAATACAAAGGATTACATATCAGGTTAACTATTTTAATGGAATATAGGAAATTACAAAAATTATTCTTTTGGTCACATGTTTCTTGTCTATTTTGTAAATCATTTTCAATAATAAAAGTTTTTTAATGTTTTTAAAGAAATATAGAAATAAATTATTAAATTTTTACTTTACTAATTGTTAATATTTTTAACTTAAAGTTTTTATTAAATTTATAATTTATTAAAATTTAATAAATTAATATGTAAAATAAAAAGTATGCTTTACTGAATTAATTGAAAATTGTTTTCACTTTGTTTATAGCTTACAATAGAATTTTTAATTTAATTCAGCAATAACGCAAATTTAAAACTAGTCAGAATCAGAAAATTCCATTTCGTCAGCTTGTGTCTCATTTCAGGGCTTTAAGGATTCATAGAAAGAGTGATAAGTACTTGAAATTGATATATCTTCACATAAAGATAGTAAATTTTTTAGTTTAGATGCGCTTAAAGACAATGGTGCTGAATACGCTGTTGTCGATTGGATCCAGTTTTAATAAGAAAATGGTATTAAAATAATTAGAAATTTAATACAAATCAAATAAACGACTTTTAAACATACAAAATATTTTAACCCATGTAGAAATACTCTCTGGAATTTTTCGGGAGTTGACTTTCAGAAATTTTACAGGAATCCACTTCGATGAATCATTTCCTTAACCACTTTAGCGGCATGGCGTTCCAATTGGCGTCGCATGAGTAGGTGACAGAAGCGGTAAAAAATGCGAAAATGGCGTTTCTGTTTAAACTTGATTACTAAACTCTGTAAACAAATTAAGTTTACCAAACCAAATGTTATTTATTATTTAAGATTATGAATCTTAAATCGATTTTCAAAAATTCAAATAGGCGGATTCAAAAATGTGAACTTTTTTGGGTGAACATTGGAACGTCATTAGTAAAAAGTATTAAAAATTGGCTACATAAAAACTTTTTTAAAACCATTCAACATCTCTAAACAATAATTTTTTCTTGTTCTATTCATCTTCATTTATCTCAAATAATAAATAACATTGGGTTTGGTAAACTTTATTTGTTTACAGAGTTTAGGAATCAAGTTTCAACAGAAACGCCATTTTTTGCCGCTTCTGCCACTTACTCATGGAACGCCATGCCGCCGAAGTGATTAAAATACTTTGATGTAACTCTCGGTCTTTCTCTTTTAGGTTGAACAGGCTATGTTGTAACTTTTACAGTTACAAAATTTTCGTTCCAATCGTATTTACAATAAAGATTGTCTGGCGATTTAAAATTTGTTGACACTTCTTTTACTTTCTGCCATGCAACAGTCTGTCCGATACTATCTTTCATTCACAAAGTGTCATCGGCCAAAGGTTTCAAATCTAATATTAAATTTTGTGTCATTCTTTCGACTTTATACTTCTTGCCTTCCTTTTTAGCATTCTCAATCAACTGGTACCATTGTTCAGGAATAAATAGTTATGTTTCTTTATTTGTTCTTTCAATGCAAGCATGTACGCTGTCACCTGCATTCTGGGTGTGTCCACGTTCCAAAAATCTTTTCGTAATTTTAACTTTATATTTCATAGTGACATATAAGTACATAGCGAACAAATATCAATTTTTATTCTGTCCACTGCTATTGTCCGAATAAAATCTAAAATCATTAACGTTCTTCTTCTTACATTGATCGTCAATGTAGTGAAGAAGACAGCTTGAAATTTCGTTTGAGCTTTGCTTTCCTACATTCTCGTCTTACACGTAGCAATAGCCCTCTTGATCACCTCCGTTATATACTGTAAAGTTGTACACAGACAATTTTCTTTTATATTAAGATACTCAAACTTCACATTTTGGAGTCGTAAGGACTTTTTGCAAATCGAAACAAGCGAAAAAAATTAAAAAATTTTTTATATTGAGGCCCTTTTGTCACTTCCTTGTAAAAAATAGATATCGAGAAATGAAAGAACGCATTGAAGCTCGATATGTTGAATCCGTTCTTTGAATTTTAACATATTGCAGTGTTTTGTCGAATCCATTGCCTGTAGAATGTCTAATACGTTCGCAGAAAATATTATTGAAACTATATTGAAAAATCAAATTTAAATCAAAATAATCGAATATCCTCTCGCAGTTATAGCAATGAAAATGAAACATAGAAAGGCAAAGTCATAAAAAACGAAGAAAACGCTGGTTTTGTACAAAGTTTCTTTTTCCTCTTAATTTTTGTCTGTTCACAATTTTATTAACCTTTATATTCATAAAAACTCATTATTATGTCTACTGAAATGTTTTTTCAATAGTTTTTTCAATAGTTTTAATGATATTTTCAAGTGAACGTATTGGACATTCTACGCAGGCAACGGATTCGACAAAACACTGCAATATGTTGATATTTAAAGAACGAATTCAATATAACGAACTTCAATGCGTTCTCTTGTTTCTCGCTATCTAACATTTTTTATAGGATTTCCTTTAATTCACAAACGACTTCTTTATCCTTTAAATGATTATCATAATCTTCTTTTAAACTTTCTTTCTCGGTTGCATTAGCTAACTTATAGATGCCGCATCTGTCGCATTGATCCTTTTTAGGAATAAAAAATCGAAGATTAAATTCGAAAACAAATACCTCTCGATAATAATTTTCAGAAGCAATTTCTTGATCATTTTTTTCAACTTCCATCCAGGCTTTATAAAGTCTATACATATGTCTGACACTTAGTCCTTGCTCCAAATACTGTCTTTTGCTTATTTCTCTAGAATAGTCTGATTTAACAATAGGAAATTTTTTTTTATGGTCTCTTATGTTCTGCTTTTTATTTTCTGTTTCACTGAAATTTATCTTCGCATTAGATTTTTCATACCTCAGGCAAAAAATAGGCGCTTTTAGATAGCAGCCGACAGGAACTAAAACACTTGAATGAAAATCGCGACCTTTTTTTCCCATGGGCAAAAAAAACATCTAGTCCCATGCGTTATTTGTGCTCATGGGGAAAAAGGCTGTCATTTTTATACAAATCGAACAAGTGAATGACTTTTACTCCCTGTCGTCTGCTATCTGAAATCGCCACTTTTGTGCCTTTGGAATATAATTATCGTAAGTAACACGAGACTTTAAGGCTGCCAATTTATTTACGTACCTTGTTGCTTAATATAATATTCCTCTTCCGCCTGAAGAAATGTAAGAATTTTCAATATATTTATGAATAGGAGTGTGAACTATGGTTTTTTAAATTCCAAGTGTTTGGCAAACTTTAACTATTTAACTATTGATCGTAAACAAATAATCGTTTGTCGACGTCTTAAAGGATTTCTCAGCATCAGTTGTTCTCTAAATCGGTGTACGATTTTGGAAATATTTATCTATATATTGCCATTGATTCGATATATGATTACCTATTTTCCAGTAAGTGTTAAAAATTTCATGTTTTTTTTCTTTGCTAATTCTTTGATGACATCTTATTTAACAAATTTCGTCACAACCAGTTCCCATTTCTCGAGCAGGTATTAATTTTCCTTTTTTGTCGTGTATTCTTGTCCTGAATTCCAAGCGACTTTGGTTTGATTTCATTTCCACGATTCGGTAATTCTTTTTCTCTTACGACTTGAATTGATCTCTTTCCTTTCAGCAGACATCGAATTCTTTGTCTCAATGTGAATCTCATTTTCAGAATTAATTACTCCCTGGTCTAAGCACTGAAATACAGTTCAAGATGCAATTTAAATTTAAACAAAAAATATTTTTATTATAAAATAATCCAAATTAAAAGGAACACATAAAATAACAACTAATTATAAATAAATTTTTTAAATATGTTAAATAAATAAATTTTTTTTATTAAACATTCTAAATAAATAAATTTTTTAAATTAAATATTCTAAATAAATACATTTTTGGTTATAAAAAAACAATATATTAAATTAGAAATAAATATACGATACTCTGTGAACTGGAAGTACCAGGTAGTTCATTTAGTGGCTGAAACTAAAGCGAAATATTTAATTGAATATTCTCATTATGTACTTTATTTTCGACAATCCAAAAATCCAAACAATCAACGTTATCTTTAAAATAAATCTCTTCTATTAAGAAAAATTAACGAAACAGATTAAATAGATATTTGAATAAATAAAATTTCTACTTTTCACTATATTGTTTGAAATTATTTACGTTTTCTCAAACTTAAATCCATAGGAATATCAAATTTTCTACTTTTAGCAGAATCTTTTTGATCTTCACGAAAATCAGTTATTGTGAATGTATTTTAACAGATGCAGAAATAAATGATAGATAACACACTTTTACTTTAAAATTAAAAAATGTATTTATTTTTAATTTAATTTTTTTTCAAATACTGCATTAATATGAATATTATACCGATTACTATTTTATTTATTGGTTTATACACCTATCTTCAGCATTACATACTTGATTATACAAGTGTTTTTACCTTTTCGTAAATTTTCTCTTTACAAATTTTGCTTAAGAAACTTGATACAAATTTTTACGCCTACAGAACGTCTTTCGAAATTAGGAGTACTCGTATTAGCCTGGACTACCTGTCTAATGGGTATTCCTGTTGTACTTCTGAGTACAACCGGTTTATCGACAGACGAGTTTTAATAGTGTGTACCAGACAATAATGAACAGTGCACATCATTATACCTCGACGTCAAACCTCCCGCTCAGATTAACTCACGTGCCGGAAAAATCCAAGCCAAATAGGCGCGAACCAAGTATTCTTGGTCCTACAACATCCACCAAGCGAGGCATTTATTCGACCGAGCTAATATGTTGGTTATATACCGATTACTATATAATGCAGAATTTCTTGTTGTTCCATTTAATGAGAGAATCGAAAATATGTCATTTTTGAAATAGCACGGTACAAATTGTTACTTTAATATTGAGTACTATAAAGTATTACCCGAAGATAGCATGATATTAACATTTACTGTGAGATAGCATTGCATCACACTGAAGTATAAATTTTTTTTAAATATGTGATAGATGGCAGTAGCATAATGATAGTATCGTGTAACATCATCTTTTTAACATCAAAATCTGACTATCAATTTCTCTTAGTATAAATTATGATCTCTTTAAGATTATTAAAGTTTAGAATTATAAAAATAAATTTATGAGACTTTTAAACTTTTTTAAATTACAAAATTTACAGGAGAAAAAATTGTACCTAGTGAAAAGAAAACCCGAGCACCTAGAAAACGAAAAGAAAACCCACCAAAAAATCTAAATCAAGATAAAAAAAGAACGGAAAAATCAAGTAAGAAAAAACTCAATTAACTGTATATATTTAAATATTCTAAATGAAACAATTTAGCTGATAAACAGTGCCGTCTGTGCCATAAGACCTGGTAGACCAGTGTCTAAGACACCAATTAGAAGAAGCTACTCTGTGTATCCCTAAGACAATGAAATATTTTAAAGATGTGTGATGATAAAAGTAATTAACTGAACATTAGAAAAATTCATCAAATATCTTTAATTCTAGAAATTGTAAGGAAACGTATTTAACTGTGTTCGATGGTCTTTTAAATTTCTAGATTATTTGCGACAAACAGTTATCATTCATAAAATACGGTACTGATCTATTTAAATGACGTAAAATTGGTGAACAATCATTTTGGGAACTAATTTTTTTTTCTCTACACTATATCACTTTTTACAAAATCTGCCCACGAACCATAAACATGAATCTTTTTGTTTCCTCATAAGGAAACTTAGCATTCCTGACGATTCTCAATTTTTGAAAATAAGGTTATATGTACTCATTTTCATGTAGGATATATGTATATTAAATTCTGAGCAAATATCCAGATGTATGTGTGTGTATGTCACAAAAAATTTTGTACAAATTATGTCAAACAAATTTTTATGGATTGTCCTAAACTTTTGCAGGTGTATTGCATTCATTAATACCTAAAATCTGACACAAGGATTTTCAAATTTATCCAAAAAAAATTTTTTGATACAATTGTAACAGATATTATTTTAAATATATTAAAATTGCATCAACTGCACAACGTTCAAACCAAAAAAAAAACATAGAAAATCTAAGGGGAGATTCCGCCTTGGACCCAAACCGAAATGATGCGATGACGGCGAGACAAACGATGAAAACTGGACACTCACTAACCAACGGCGACTCTTCACAAAACCAATAACGACACAAACAATTAAAAATAAATAATACAAAGAATTTACTAAAAATTTGCCCAATTTATTAATAATAAAAACGCGATTATTACACCATATAACGACTCTACTAAAAACCCTGAGGTTTCCCAAAATGGTGAAAACCCCGAGTAAAATTTAGTCTTATCCGGAAAATGGCCCACAAACAACTGACGAAGGATTGTCACATTGACCGGCTTCTTCCTTCTTTGGGCCTCCCTTTCTAATCCTGATAAGGGCCCACATATGACCCTCTCGCTCACTCCAATGGACAGCGACAACCTGTAAAGAAAACTCGGGAAGGACCGCGGAGATTCGGGACTTTTCGCAACCTCACATGCGCAATTCATTTTTCTAGAGATCTCCAAAGAGAATCAATCCCTTGACCAAAATGAAAATCCTATATTCCCAATAACAGTAACCACACAAGATTTATGTAACGAAATGCTTCGTTACACAATTTTATATTTTTTTCTTTTGTATTTTTTTAATAACTTTTTTGTTTCTTAATATTTTCATTAATTACTCTCAAAATTACATTCCTGACTAGAAAACGAATCGATTGATATATACAAAGTGTATATTTCATCAAAATTTATAAAATTAATCGATATTTTTTGTCACAAAAAATTCAAATTTTGTGTTTTTTGAATTATTACATTAAAATATTAAAATTATTATTTCATAATAAAAAATTAAGCAGCTGGTTTATATTCTCTTGAAGAAGCGAAATGGTCATGAAATGAACAACTTGTTAATTACCTGAATTAAAAAATTTTATATCTGATAGCACAAGAAAAAATTGTTGTTTGTTCTTTCTACGTAAAAAATCATACCTTTTTTAATATTATATGCTGTAAAAATATATTACACTTATTTCACGATTAATTTTTAAAAATCGAATTTTTTTTAGTTTTATTGATATTCTTTAAATCAATAGAATTAGGAAATGTTTTGGGGTTGAAAGTTGGACCTGAAATATTATTAACGATATGTTTAATGGTCCCAATAATGCTTAAACAATTATTAAATCAAAAATTTTCCATTTTTCTAGATTTTTTGCAATACAATTAGTTACCTTTTGTTTAATGGCTATTTGACACATAAAAATTATAAACGATTTTATCTCGAAAACCGCCGAAACACGGGTATCTTTTCAAGAAAATCCTTGATTCGTTCATGTGAGAAAAATCATGTTAGACGATGAAATATAAATTTCTTAATTTCTTTCTAGGTTATTCTATATCTTTTCTTTAGTGCAACATTTGAAACAATATTTATTTTTCCAAAAGTTATATTTTCATCCTAGTAAAAAAATTATTCAAAATAAAAAAAATATTAATGATACATTACACTAAATTCGGTATATATATTTATAATATATTTTTATCATGATAATTGCCGAGCAAGTTTACAAAGTACAGTCGTAATTAAGGAAAATAAAGCTCTTAGAAATCACAGAAAGAATCTCCAACATTGTACAGCGTACGCCATGCAATTCGTATACAGATCAGTGAAAAAGTAGACTAAATTTTTATTATTTTTCTTTTTTATGCTAAACACTTTTTACACTATAATGAAAGACAAATGTCCACACAATTATAAACAGTAGTGTAATATTGTTAAAAATTTAAGCGAAGTGAATCCTAATATATTTTTCTTTATTATTTTTAGAGGTGTGCAAAAAGCCCGAAACCCGACCGGATAATTTCGGGCTTTTCACTTTTCGGGTCGGGCTTAGTCAGTTCGGGTTCTCGAAATTTTCGGATAACTGTGAGCGCTAGGGGGGATACATGCCTTTTTTTGCGAAAAACGGCCAAAATGTTATGTTTTTTACAGAAAACTGTATGAAGATCAACTAAAATTACGTTCGCTATATTTTTCGTGCAATCTACGCGTGAAAAGACATACGTGTGCCAATTTTTAGCTCCCTAGATGAAAAACTGTGAGCACTGGGGGGGGGGGGGTACATGGTCATTTTGCGTAACCGTTTTAATAGGGTTTCTACCGGGGTGCGAAACCCTAAAAATTGGAAAAAATATATAATTACAAAAATTCGTTTCTTTAAATCGTCTTAGAAAAAGAAATTGTTGAAGATTTGCATACTCAAATCCGTTCGAGTTTACAGAACTGTCGGGTAACCCGATTACATTCGGGTTCTCAAGAATTTCGGATACCAAAAGTTTTTGAGAACCAGAATGGATTCGCCTACCCGAAAATTCCGGGTTACCAGACTTTTCGGACTTTTTGCACACTTCTAATTATTTTTCATATTAACTTTAAATTTGTATTTACATTGATATTTTTCCAATATTAAATTAATTTCTTGCATTAGTTGTTACTAAAATACATTTTTCAATTAAAAAACATTTGTGACAAATTTTAACAAACGACATTTCATCTTAAAATCATATTGTTGTAGAAGAATGATCTGTCGAAGTATTCAAGTTGATCATAATGAATAACATGACATTGTTGAAATAATAACTATTCCAGAAGTTTTATCCCAATAAAATTTTTATTTAAAATACAGAAAATATAATTTTATCAATATATTGCAAATCCCGTGTAAAAATTTTTCCCTGTACTTCATCGATCGTTGCAATTAGGGTCCAGCCTAAATGCGACGTTTAATTCTCTCTTAGAGTAAAGATATGAAAATTTTTACAACGGATATAAATATTTAGACCCAGCCAAAATATATGAATATAAAAAGTTATAGTTTTTAATCCAGCAGATGGTCGACAAAAATGATAACTTTAATTTTTGTGAAAAGTAGCCATCTCTTTATTAGCAAATTACAATAACTCTTAAAGTTATTGAACTGATTGTTCCTTTATATTCTTTATTACACAAACGATCCCTTCAAATTTATTTCGTTTCTTTAATATATCTTTTAAAACAACATAATCCCAAAATTATATAATTTCGACAAAGTATTATTTTTGTAATGTTAGAATCATTATCAAACAACTCAAAATAAATTATTAACAGAGTATAATTTACTGAACCATTCATTCAAACACTTTAACTTTATGAGTTTTAATATAATTTCCATTTGGGAATGTATATGATATATAATCTCCCAAATAAGACAAAAATTTTTCCGAAAATTTGCATTAATATTTTAATATTGCAGTCAGTGGCAAGTTTATGGAATTACAACATACAACCTGTATGGGAAATTCCACGTAAAACATCATTATTAGTTGTATCAAATGTAATAAATTGAGAAAAATAAAAAAATGAGCGACCTGTACGCAAAGATTAATTATTAATTTAAATAATAATTAATTATATATTTAAATACATCAAACTTATACCTTTTAATACATCGCGATATAATTAGTGTCCATTATTTTACTATTCCTTATGCGTAAAATCATTTACAATAATTTAAAAGTTAAGATTCTATGCGGTACAATCTGCCTCAGCGTCGGCACAACCGGCACCGCAACGCGGGTCGATCAAACACATCACCGCGCTGCAAAAATTAACATTTTTATTGATAACTGTGAAAAATTGTTAATCAGTATAAAGAAATTTGAAAACTACATAAAATTCAACACGAAATAGTTCATAAATAAAAACAAATAATTGCAATTTTACATTTTCTTTCATTTGGTTGAAATCCCACTCTCAATCCCACTTTCAATCTCACTCTCTCCTAATAGCATAATATTATTTATTGACTACTTTTTATAAACATCTATTACATATAATTATAGAAAAGTCTAAAACATGTGAAGTATCGAATAGTGCAATATCGGCAAAAATGTGTAACGTAGAACCACAAGAAGGAAATCACTCTTCAGTGGAAGCAGAAGTCATCAAAGGATCAAATAATATCATGAATCAGGACATTCAGTTATTTGACGAATCAGATAATGACATTATAGAAGAAACACAAGTCATCAAAAATTCAAGTAATGTAAACATAAAAGATATTCAGTTATTCGAAAAACCGGATAGTAACAATGAATTATTGACAAGAATTCATATCGAAGAATCATCAGACAGCGCCTGCTCCTTACCGAATATAGTAGAATCAGAAGTAACCGAAAAAGAACATTGCTTCAATTTTGTTTTGGAAGGTAATTAAATATTTTACTTCTTTCACAAATATTTGAAATCAGCTATTAAAAATGTTATAAAGTTCAAAATGAAAAATGTTCCTATTGTTTCTATGTAAACTTTCTCGGAATTATTGTACCATTCACAACAAGTTCGCTGTAAATTATTGCAGACATTTTATTTCTTAAGGAGGTGTTATATTTAAACGCAACCAAAATATCATTTACTTTTAATTTTAATATAATTTCCATTTGGAAATAAACATGATATATAATTTCCCAGATAAGGCAACATTTTTCCGAAAATGTGCATTAACATTTTAATGCAAATTTCGAAATTTGATATAGATATAGATATAGATATAATTTGATATAGATTTATAAAAATAATAAAATATTTCATTCCCTAATATTTGCTCTGAAACAGTAACTTTCAAGGCTAACAATCAGTGAAAAAAGTGATACTTTTCACAACTTTTTGAAAAACCGTGGCAAAAGTAAATTACTGGAGAATCTGTAGGCCTTACTTACGTATTATTGTTATTTTTATTTTAAAAGATTAAAATAATCCATGTTAATATTATTTTTGACAGCATACAATTTTACTAACTAACTAAACTAATCAGCTAAAGAAACTAATGAACTAACTAATCTGACTAAATAAATAACTAACTAACTAAATATGTAAAGAAGCTATCAAACTAAGTAACTAAATTAGCTAATATAATAGCTAACCAAATTAACTAAACTAAGTAGCTAAAGAAACTAACTAACTAAATTAAGTAATTAACTGACTATCTGACTAAACTAATTAAACTAACAAAGTAAAGAAACAAACGAACTAAATAAACCTACAAACAAACGAAATTAACTATACGAACTAAATTGAATAAATAACTGAGTAAACTAAGTAATTAATTAATAAATTAACTAACAAAACTAACTAAATAACTAACTTATTTGTACACATAATTTACTGTGTTATCGTGTTTACTATTTATGAACTTATATCAAATTTCGAAAACAACCTATAATGTTATTAAAAATGAAATTGTTAGTTACAATTATAAAAACATCCAACATGCATTTCCTCGCAATACGTTAGGAAAAACGTTATGTACAATTCGTGGTGAAAGAATGATTTTATTCGATTGATTACTGCTCTCGTAAAATCACTGACTTTCACCCCTAGTTGTACAATATAGTATTAAACCCAACTTTTTTGCAACGTTCACTATATATATTATACAAGTTTGTTATCTGAACTTGTTACAGAACGACATTTTGCTATTTGTTATAAGTTTTCTGATCCAAGAGCCATTTCAATATTATAATCTAAAAACATTTGTTTTTTATCCCACAATTGTCACTCTAAATAAACATGAAGATATATCCGGATCTATAAGAGACTATGTAGATGAAATTTAATAAAAAATACAGATATATTCCTCGCTCGCTCGATTTAATTAATTCTAGTTTAGTTCATCGTCTCGTCGTTCGACATCTTCTATAATGTCAAAATATTAATTAAATATTTCTATCAGGTATTATTATACAGTTTAATTGAATGTCGACAAAATAAATAAACTCGTTCTATTAATAAAACAATTACTGACAAACATAAAAACACTACTAAAGAAACAATGAATTTTCATTGACAATCAAGACTCGGATCTTAAAAGAACACTTTTACCATTTAAAACCAATGTTGCTTGTGCCCTTTTAAGATCTGGAGCCTCAAAAAGTTATATTGCACTGATTGAAATTTAAAAAATTGTGCAAATAATGACTGAGAATTAATTATCCAAGCAATACGTAATCTAGCCTAAAAATAATGACAAAATTACAAAGAGGAAAGGCTTGCAAGTTTTTTCACTTGTGTTATTTTTTTCAAGAATTACTACAATTAAAAACGCGACTAATATTGTTGTCATATGATTAGTTATTACTTTTTATCATATTTTGCTTGAAACTTGTTACTCGAGGGTTTTCGCGGTCTGTGATTACGAATCTAATGTCAGATTTTGAAATCCAAAATGGCGGACCTAAAATTCGATAAAATTTCATGAATCTTGAAATTATCCGCCATATTGGATTCACCATTTTAATTTTGTAAATCTGACATCATATTCGTAATCAACGACCCCGAAAACCCCCAAGTAACGAGTTTCAAGCGTATTTGATAAATTTTAAAATCTTCATAGTCGCCATTTTAGGTCCACCATTTTGAATTTTTGAAATCTGACTTGAAATTTGGATTCAGCGACCCCAAAAACCTTAGTATGAACTTGGTCATTCAAATCGAATTATGTTTAGTATTTTATTGTTAAGATGGATATATATGGCCATAGACGTAAAGGTGGCACGACTTTTTGTAGCCACATATGGGCCATGGACTGTCAAGGGGTTAATATTTAAATTGCAAGTTGATTCACTTTACGGTTTGTAGGTCCGAAATGCTAATCCGCAATAATAATTTGAAGTATATTAACATGATTTCTTTAATTTTTTTACATATCTTGATATTCGTTTGATTTTAATTTAAAAATTTAGTTAAATATTTTTTTAAATATTTATTTAAAATAGCATAATATTATTTAGGGTAAAGTGGGGTAAAAAACCACATTTTTACATTTGATGCTATAAAATCTGTATTTAAAATGTTTCTCTCAAATTTTCAAATGGTATTGAAAGTTTAGCTATTAAGCTTGACAATTCCTAACGGAAATATTTTTTATTTCGTGAAAGAATAAAGTTATAGTAGTTTTACGACAGTACTGCAAGTGGCTTCTTTGTACTACCTAGTGGGGTGAAAAGCCACCCCGCGATTTTAGCAAAATTTGTTATCAATTTTAGTATTTTTATAGTTATTCTTTATTTATATGACAAATAGTCTTATTTGGAAAATATTTTAATAAATTTTAAAGAATTTTTAGCAAACAAAATTGAATATTATATTAAGTTTACTTGTTATCGATTTGAACTGACATTTGTTCGTACCTTTTTTTAGAAGTACTCTTTAAATTTCATTACAGATCATATATTTCGTTGCAACTGTTTATTCGTTGTTTATTTTTTTTAATGCACCGTGAACTACTTTTTCGTCTTGTTTAATTACTTTTATTAAAGAAACACAAGAAATTTTGTAAAATAAGAAGGTTAGTTTAAGTAAAAAACAAATGAATGTCACAGAATATTCAATGGATTTTTGGCTTTAGCTTTTTTATACCCAAGACCAGTTTTTAAAAAAGCTAAAATAAATTTTTAATTCAGTTCAATTTCCAAAAATTAACATTGCATACGTTTTCAGTATACTTTTCTCCTTATGTACAAACATTTACTTTTATTACCCGTTCACTTAATCAGGTTGTAATATGCTTGAAAATTTCATCAAAATGTTTTCAAAAAAGCAACAAGAAATTGAAATACAATAAAAACTATATTATTATAGGTACAATATTCAAACTAAAATCAAAAGTTGCGTATTACCTAATAGTATTTATATTATTAACGGCTGATAAATCGTTTTAATAGTTTTAAATAAAACTCAAATAACTTTTTCACACCCTAGCTCTTACAGGTCAGCATCATTTTTACACAAAATTTTTCTTGAAGATTGTTGTATTTTACAATCGGAGATATTGTTATTTTGTTCAATTGGTAAAATAAAAATTGTTATTTTGATCAAACAATGTAATTAAACTTATAAAATAAATAAAAAATATTTTCATTGTAGAATATTCTAAAATAAGTTTTTTTTAGATTTTATTAGTTATAGAAAATAAATGACTAGAGAATAATAGTTTAAAAATTATGAATATTTTGTATAAACTTTTTAATTTATTTTGGAAATTTAAAAAAAATTTATGCTAATACCATCATTAAACATATAAAGTTGAATTTATCAGAAATAAAAAGTAATAAATTAGTCAACACTCTATTTAAAAAATGATTTGTCCGTTATAAAAAATCTAATACTGTGGATGTAAATAAATAATTTGAATTAAGGTAGTTTAAAATATTATTCATCCTTTTTCCATTTAAAACTAATAAAACATATTAAATCTTATTTCAGAATAATTTATATCGAAAATCCATTAAACAATTTTTTTTGTTTATTTATATTTGTTGTCCAAAATATCAATTTTCATTTTACCTGTTGTTCAAAATAATAATATCTTCTGTTGTACAATATAACAATTTTCAAAAAAAATTTGTGTCAAAATAATACCTACCCGCTCTTACACCCCACTGTAGCCTATACATCTGTTATTTATAATTATAGAAACATCAGAAATTCCTAAATCATCAGAAGTTTCCAATAGTGACACTAAATTATCGGCACAAATCCATATTGTAGAACCACAAGCCATCGAAGGATCAAATATGATAGAATCACAAGTATCCGAAAAAGAAGATAGCTTCAAGTTGGTTTTGGAAGGTAATTAAATATATTACATCTTTCACAAATATTTGAAATCAGTTATTACTAATGTCCCTAATCTTTCTATGTAAATTGTCTCTGAAGTATTGTACCATTTACAAGTTCGTTGTAAATTATTACAGACATTTTGTCCTATTAGGAGAAGTTATATTTAAACGCAACCAAAATATCATTTACATCAATATGTACATTCATATGAAAAGTGCCCATATTGGTACTATTTGGCTTATTTTTATTATTGTTGTTATTTCTATTATTATTGTTCGCATTTTTATTATTCGCATCTAAATATATGTAGTTTGGCATTTGTTAAAAAACGATTGATTTGAAAAAATTATCAAACGAATGCACGTATTTTATGAACTTCTTTCTCATTTTCAAAGCATTAATTAAAATCTGTGTCTAGATTCAAAATTTATTTGAACCGCATCCATTGCAGCAAACGTCAACTGCAATTAATTAATTTTCATTGAAAGATATGATTTATAACCATCATTTTGATAAAAAAAAATAAATTTTTTTTTAAATTCAAATATGAATTTTAATAGAATGAAACAAATTATATTTCAATTAAGGCGAAACGAATGCCCTCCCCTATGTCAAATGTAATAAATTAAGAAAAGTAAAATATGGCATTTAATAATATGCTTTTTCACCTAGGTGTTAAATATGCCACGTACGAGCGACCTGTACGCGAAGATTAATTATTAATTTAAATAATAATTAATTATATATTTAAATACATCAAACTTATCAGACTCACTATAAAATTTTTTCAACATCTTATGAGTATTTTCATGTAAGCTTCAAATAAAAAATGTTGTTATCATATCTTAAATTATATATAAAAAATTTAATTTGTTTATTATTATAATATGGGGAAATTTTGTGAACAAATTATTCAACAATATTTTTCGAGTAATCTGATATTAAAAATAGGGTTACATTCAAAAAATCAAAAAAGTTTGAATTCGAAACTAAAAAAAATGGATTAAAATGTTGTAGTTTGTTTAAATCTATTCTGGTCTTATTTTAATACCTCGCGATGTAATTAGTATCAATTATTTTACTATTTCTTATGCGTAAAATCATTTACAATACACTCGACTCTCGGATCTTTTGCATTCAGTTCTTTTACACTCTCACTGCTTTTGCAATTTTTCTCCCGCACCTTTTACCTTTTATATTAAATAAATAAATGAATATCAAATTGTCAAAACATTTATTTCGCGATAACGTTGGTTATCTAAAGTAAATTAAAAAACTTCTTTCATTATTTGATTAAAATTATATTACAATTTTAATTATTATTAATGTAAATATTAAAACTAAAAAATAAATATTGTCATTAATTTACATATTTGGTTATACATATTGTTTTGTTTTTTGCGTTACC
The DNA here is from genome assembly GCA_032872475.1 of Leptopilina myrica (nomen nudum). Lineage (NCBI taxonomy): Eukaryota > Metazoa > Arthropoda > Insecta > Hymenoptera > Figitidae > Leptopilina > Leptopilina myrica (nomen nudum). The sequence continues at coordinate 13,384,410 of CM065466.1, forward strand.
ATGGTATTTGTTTTGGTAAAAGGTATGAGAAGATTTGGTCCCGTAAGTGCAAAAGATTCAAGAGTCGAGTGTAATTTAAAAGTTAAGATTCTATTCGGTACAATCTGCCTCAGCGTCGGCACAACCGGCACCGCAACGCGGGTCGATCAAACACATCACCGCGCTGCAAAAATTAACATTTTTATTGATAACTGTGAAAAATTGTTAATCAGTATAAAGAAATTTGAAAACTACATAAAATTCAACACGAAATAGTTCATAAATAAAAACAAATAATTGCAATTTTACATTTTCTTTCATTTGGTTGAAATCCCACTCTCAATCCCACTTTAAATCCCACTCTCTCCTAATAGCATAATATTATTTATTAACTACTTTTTATAAACATCTATTACATATAATTATAGAAAAGTCTAAAACATCTGAAGTATCGAATAGTGCAATATCGGCAAAAATGTGTAACGTAGAACCACAAGAAGGAAATCACTCTTCAGTGGAAGCAGAAGTCATCAAAGGATCAAATAATATCATGAATCAGGACATTCAGTTATTTGACGAATCAGATAATGACATTATAGAAGAAACACAAGTCATCAAAAATTCAAGTAATGTAAACATAAAAGATATTCAGTTATTCGAAAAACCGGATAGTAACAATGAATTATTGACAAGAATTCATATCGAAGAATCATCAGACAGCGCCTGCTCCTTACCGAATATAGTAGAATCAGAAGTAACCGAAAAAGAACATTGCTTCAATTTTGTTTTGGAAGGTAATTAAATATTTTACTTCTTTTACAAATATTTGAAATCATCTATTAAAAATGTTATAAAGTTCAAAATGAAAAATGTTCCTATTGTTTCTATGTAAACTTTCTCGGAATTATTGTACCATTCACAACAAGTTCGCTGTAAATTATTGCAGACATTTTGTTTCTTAAGGAGGAATTATATTTAAACGCAACCAAAATATAATTTAAGTAAATATGTACATCCACATGAAAAGGGACCATTTTGGTACTATTAGACTTATCTATGTGGGGAAATATTGATATATCCTTGATTCTTCTGGGAAGTTATTTAGATAATAATTGTTTTCAATTCACGACATCTTAGAGATGAAAAGTCAAGATATTTTAAATTCCCTTCTCCATTTTGAATATACGGAATAATTTTGAAAAACAAATTTTTTTTTGTTTCATTCGAAGGTAAAGAATAAAAATTAAATTTATTTAAAATTTTTTAACATTTGCTATTATAAAAATTTTTAAGAAATATCGGAATCTTCTTTTTTTCTAAGTTCTTAATTTCGACGATTACAAAAAGCCTTTATCGTCAATATCTCTTATTCTTCTGGAAATTTATTCGGACAAAAATTGTTTGCAATCAAAGGCACCGTAAAGATGAAAAAATCAAAGACGTATAAAATTTTTTCCACCTCCATTTCAAAAATACGGAACGCTTTTACAAAGGACCGACAAAATGGACCCTTCTATTTTTTCTAAAGAACCAATGAAATGAAATACTTAAATTAAAGATAAATTAATGAAAACCCGCATAATCGACTAGTCAAAACATGTAGATTGATAATATAAATATTTAAAAAATTAATTTTTTTCTCTAAAAATATTAAATTACGATTAACTCGAAAACTAGAAACGATAAAAGAAGTCCACATAAAGTCAAAATTATGTATTTATTGAAGTACTTTAACTTTATGAATTTTTAAATAATTTCTATTTGGAAATAGAGATGATATATAATTTTCCATATAAGACAACATTTTTCCGAAAATTTTGCATTAACATTTTAATGCAAATTTCGATATTTAATGTAGAAAACAGTACAAACTATTTTTCAAAAATAATAAAATATATTATTAAATCCAATTTTTTTGCAACGTTTACTGAAAATATTATACAAATTTGCAATCAGAACTTGTTACAGAACGACATTTTGCTATTGGTTATAAGTTTTCTGATCCAATAGTCATTTTAAAATCATAATCTTGAAATATTTTTTTTATTCTATTAATTTATTCTGTTTAGATAAAGTTTAATAAAAATAATTATTTCTTTTAAATGTTTCTAATATAAATTTTTATTAAACAAAAAGTGCTGTTAGGTTGTATGTTTTATTTTATTCTTAGGAGAAACTGGGGTTAAATGTTAAATTTTGCAGAAATGATTTTTTATAGTCAATAAATCTTTTTAGAAACACATTTTTATAGATCAATATTGTAAAACAAGTTGCCCTTAACAACTTTCAATAAAAAAGTTTAACATACTTACACGTAAAATATGTTTTGTCCTTTATGAAAATTTTTTTAACATTGAGCCCCATGCTGGGGCTAGTGTTAAACGGCTAGGGCTAAATGTTGTATTATATTTCCTACTTAAAACAGTTAATTTGTAATTTGTAAACAATAATTTATAAACATCTGTGTTTTAGAACAGTTATAGAGTTAATAAATATAAATTATGTCAAATACATAATTTTTAAACATAATAACCAGAGAAACACGAAGAATTTAAAAAAGATGGAAAAAATGCACATAAAATTTAGCCCCACTCATTATTAAACATTTAACTCCAGGGTGCGTTTTTGGATTTAACAAGAAATATACAAAATATGACTAACAATATTTAGCAAATAATTTTAGACACATCTTCAGGGAACCCTAAAAAGGACGCAAATAAATTGTGAAGGGAATTAATCCAAAAAATACACATAAAAATTGAAATTTTTATTTACATGAAAATTTACAAATGTCTAGTCAAAAAACAAAAATGTTATGAACACCACAAAAATGAACAGAATGTCACACAACTATGGACATTTATTTAGAGTTATAACACCCCTCTATACTCAAGATTACAATGCTTTAACTGTTTCCGTTCGAAAGCTATTAATGAATTTTAACTGTTTTTACTGTTAAACATTTGGCCCCAGTCTCTCCTACTAATTTCTTATTTAAATTGTTGTTTAAAATAAAATTGCAAGTAAATGTAACGAGTTTTAAAGAAAAATTATAAGTATATTGTTTTAGTATCTAGATACTTCTTTAAAATAGCATAATAATATTATTTATTAAATACTTTTTTTTCAACATCTGATATTTAAAATTATAGAAAAGTCTGAAATTCCTGAATCATCAAAAGTTTCCAATAGTGACACTAAATTATCGGCACAAATCCATAACGTAGAACTACAAGAAAAAGAACACTCATCAGCGGAAACACAAGTCATCGAAGGATCAAATTATGTAAACAGAAAGGATAATGAGTTATTAGAAAAACCCAAAAATGACAATAAATTGTTAAGGAAAATTCATAATAGAAAAACATCAGAAAGCAACTGCTCTTCAACAAATAAGATGGAGCCAAAAGTAGCTGTAAAAGAACATAGCTTAAAGCAGGGTTTTGAAGGTAATTAAATATATTACTTCTTTCAAAAAGATTTAAAATCAGTTATTAAAAATGTCATAAAATTCGAAATGAAAAATGTTCCTATTGTTTCTATTTAAACAGTCTCTGAATCATTGTACCACTCACAAAAAGTTCACTGCAAATTATCGCAGACATTTTGTCCCTCAAGGGGGAGTGATTAAGAAAAATTATAAATAAAAAAAAAGTTACAAAAACAATTTTAAGTTGTTCCAGTAACTGCACTTCACTACCCACTTTTTTCTGGTTGTATTTACCTGGGTCTATTTCTCTCAGTATGTGTGCCAACCTTTAGGAACCCTTCCAAAAAATATTTTACGCATTAATTAACATGGCCTTGCATACGACCGGTAGTATTGAAATACTGAAATAAAAGAGAGGTTAGAATTGTTATCTATTTTACCCCTAAGTAACTGCCACGACTGACCGATCAATCGATGAATATTTGAATCGTAATTAATATTACACATATCTTCAGGATGTCCATTTTTTTAAATTTTAGAAATATTCCTACATTTTGAAGATATTATTATTATATCTATAAAATATCCCAAAGGTATTCTGTGGATGTCCATAATATATCCTAAGGATATTCTTTTAGATATTGTCAACATATTGTATGGACGTCTTAAGTATATTCCAAAAATATTTGATTAAACAGAATTTCAGAGATTCTATAAGATATCATGATGTCTTTTTTGGCTTATTCTCCATTTATTCAAGATATTCTGACAATAGTCTTTCATATATTGTTGTTGTGAACAACTTTATTTTCAAGAACTTGTATTCAAACTCTTTTAGAATCACTTATTAGTACAAAATATATACTTAAACAATTTTAGAATTTTCGTCCTCTCACAAACATCTTTCTATCTCACTCTTTATTTAATTTCATCTTACATAATTACATTTTCAAACTAAATATTAATTATTATCATTATATTTCAGATTTGAAAATTAATAAGAAAAATGAAAACAAACAAACAAAAAAGGATAATAGAACTATCCGTTCAATGAAATATAAATTTAAAAAAATGAAAAAAGAATTACACATTGCAAAGGAAATTAAAAATTCTTCATACTTAACCAGACCAAAAGTATTAACTGCAAAAGGACCACGTTCGCCAAATAATCATAATCCTCGAGAAAACTTTTCGAAAAAGTTTCACTCACAAAAATATATATCTTCCAATTTACGAGAACAATCGCACATGCTGAGACGCACAATTTCTTCAAGTTGTGTTTGTCAACATTCAATGAGACAATTCGATAATTCCAGATCCAGAACTCCTGAAAGAAATTTTCACTATTCAGTTAGTCGAGACAGTTCAAGATACTACACTTCTTCATATGAACAAGAGTTCAGGTCGAGGCGATCACGGCCAACAACTGACTCATTAGAGCGATCACGTTCACCAAATTTTCACAATTCTAATACAAGAATATATAATTCAAGGCGAAGAAATTCACCAAGAAATGATTACCATTCCATTGATCAAGAAAACAATTCTAGACAATTATGTACGCATGATCGCAGACCTTATAATTATCATAGGCAAGATTATTCATGGAGATTATCACGCTTACCTACTTACAATCCGTCTTCACGTAACACATCATCTTCGTCCAGGCAAATACGTTCACGATCTCGTTCACCAAATCGAAATTATCGTCGGTAAAGTATTTTGTGACAAATAGTCAAATGGTCAATTACGAACTTTATAACTTTTTATGTTTCATATCACATTTCATTCCAATTTTTGTTCTTTGAATTAATTTACACTTGTTTCTTAAAGTCTATTTAATTAAAATAATTAGACTTTAATAACTTTTGACATAAAAAATAAGTAGGTTCTTTATTATTGTTCCTTGCAAACTGCTCAATTGATTATAGTGACTGCATAAAGATAATAAAATTATTATAATAATTTTCACAAACACGTGTTTCGTACTCTGTTAATCGCATTTTTAGTTATATAAAAAAATAAAAAGGAAACAATATATGTATACAGACACGATACATACATTAATATTCGCAAATATCATGTTACCGTACTCATATGCATTTTCTGAATGACAAAAAATTTATAGAGGTTATAATTATAATATTTTTCTTATATATTCTACGTATATGTACAAATAAAAATTTATGACATACTTTTAACAAATCCTTCATAATTAAAAAAATGATGACATTCTCTCTTACGGTTAGACATTTCTCCATTCTTATGAAACTTAATTACTTCTTAGTTGTCAAGAACAGATCTTTAATAAAAATAAATACACTCTAGACCTTCAGTTTCCCATTCATTTCTCATAATTTAAAAAAGAACAACAATTTTTTAAGGAAACATAAATTTAAATAAAATTAAAGATATTCTCTAAATGCTGTATACCCCCAGGGGGGGAGGACTAGATTTGTCCTCCCTACGGGCATAGCGCACCCGGGGTAACCCAGCTGAAAGCACTAATAACGCCGTCTAATAAATTAAAAGACACTTGAACACATCAACCATTCTGACATCTAAATATATTAAAAACCGCTAAAGTTTTAAATAGTTATATCAACAGTAAATAACCAAAAAATTTCAAATTCTAGAATTTTCAACTGGCACAGGTAATAAAAGAAAATTGCATTTAACTTTTATAAGATTATGTACAATAATAATACAAAAGATTGTATTTCCTGATAGTAATATACAATGAAAGAAGAATTACATTTACATTTTAAAGGTGAAGAATTTAAAAAAAAACTGCTCAAAATTTCACTACCTGACAAAATTAGCAGCCGAATTTCCGCAAAATTCCTTTTTCTTTTTCTAAGACGACGAAATTTAAAATAAAATCTACTGCTTAACATCTAACTACCTAATAGAATTTTCAGACGAATTTCCATAGAACAGAGTTTCCTTCTTCTAAGGGGACGGACTTTAGGGTTGAATCTGCTGCTCAAAAAGTTAATACCTGATAGAACTATCAGACGAATTTCCGAAGAACTGCGTTTTCTTGATCTAAGGGGACGGACTTTAAGATTTAATCTTCAGCTCAAAAAGTTATTACCTGATAGAATTATCAGACGAATTAAGGTAGAACAGAGTTTTCTTGTTCTAAGGGGACGGACTTTAGGATTGAATCTGCAGCTGAAAAAGTTATTACCTGATAGAATTATCAGACGAATTTCCGTAGAACAGAGTTTCCTTCTTCTAAGGGGACGGACTTTAAGATTTAATCTGCTGCTCAAAAAGTTAATACGTGATAGAATTATCAGATGAATTTCCGACGAACTGCGTTTTCTTGTTCTAAGAAGACAGACTTTAGGATTGAATCTGATGTTTAAAAAGTTAATACCTGATAGAATTATCAGACGAATTTCCGAAGAACTGCGTTTCCTTGTTTTAAGAAGACGGACTTTAGGATTAAATCTGCATCTCAAAAAGTTATTACCTAATAGAATTATCAGACGAATTAAGGTAGAACAGAGTTTTCTTGTTCTAAGGTGACGGACTTTAAAATTTAATCTTCAGCTCAAAAAGTTATTACCTGATAGAATTATCAGACGAATTAAGGTAGAACAGAGTTTCCTTCTTCTAAGGGGACAGACATTAAGATTTAATCTGCTGTTCAAAAAGTTAATACCTGATAGAATTATCAGACGAATTTCCGAAGAACTGCGTTTCCTTGTTCTTAGGGGACGGACTTTAAGATTTAATCTGCTGCTCAAAAATTTAATACCTGATAGAATTATCAGACGAATGAAGGTAGAACAGAGTTTTCTTGTTCTAAGGGGACGGACATTAAGATTTAATCTGCTGCTCAAAAATTTAATACCTGATAGAATTATTAGATGAATTTCCAAAGAACTGCGTTTCCTTGTTCTAAGAAGACAGACTTTATGATTGAATCTGCTGTTCAAAAAGTTAATACCTGATAGAATTATCAGACGAATTTCCGAAGAACTGCGTTTTCTTGTTTTAAGAAGACGGACTTTAGGATTGAATCTGCAGCTCAAAAAGTTATTACCTAATAGAATTATCAGACGAATTAAGGTAGAACAGAGTTTTCTTGTTCTAAGGGGACGAACTTTAGGATTAAATCTACTGCTCAAAAAGTTAATACCTGATAAAATTATCAGACGAATTAAGGTAGAACAGAGTTTTCTTGTTCTAAGGGGACGAACTTTACGATTTAATCTGCTGCTCAAAAAGTTAATACCTGATAGAATTATCAGATGAATTTCCAAAGAACTGCGTTTCCTTGTTCTAAGAAGACAGACTTTATGATTGAATCTGCTGTTCAAAAAGTTAATACCTGATAGAACTATCAGACGAATTTCCGAAGAACTGCGTTTTCTTGATCTAAGGGGACGGACTTTAAGATTTAATCTTCAGCTCAAAAAGTTATTACCTGATAGAATTATCAGACGAATTACGGTAGAACAGAGTTTTCTTGTTCTAAGGGGACGGACTTTAGGATTGAATTTGCAGCTTAAAAAGTTATTACCTGATAGAACTATCAGACGAATTTCCGAAGAACTGCGTTTTCTTGATCTAAGGGGACGGACTTTAAGATTTAATCTTTAGCTCAAAAAATTATTACCTGATAGAATTATCAGACCACGGTGGTCTTAAATCAACTTTGAATGAAATGTCTTAGCACATCATTTTTTTTGCTGATTTGGGTTATTTGCATTCTAAATAATGTGTAAAAAATTTATAGCCCATAACTTGTCGAGCCGTTTTTATATATATTATATAACCTTTTCGTTAATTTTTTTTGTACAGTAACTGGTATAATTTCCGTAAATTGGCAAAAATATGTGCCTTAACATGTATTGTAATATTTTAACAAAACTAACTTATTGTGTCAGAAATATTATTTAAAATTAAAGAAAAGTATTAGCGTCAGTTGGGGTAAATCCGGACAGAGGACAAATACGGACGAAAGGTGTTGGATCTTAATTTACAAATTAAAAATTCCGTTCGACGTCAATATTATAAGCTCAGATCCTTTAAAAGAGATTCTGACTACTTCCATGATTTTATCTTGACAATTGTCAACAGGATAATTTAAAAACTTAGTGTAAATCTGGACAGAACTTCTATTACATTTTAAAAAGTGGTGTAAGTAGTGTAATTCGATTAATTTTTTAAAAAGTCCGGCATATTGGATCCGGCATTTTGAATTTTCAAAATCTGACTTTGTATTCGTATTCAATGATCCCAAAAACTTTTCTTTATCAAGTTTTATTAAAATCTATTAAAATTTGTTAAAGCTATATATGTTTTTGATTATTACTTTTTGAATCGTTAATTTATTAACTTTTATGATACTACAACACTTAACTGATTCAACTTTTATACATCTAGTATGAATTTTTTTCAAGTTGTTCTATCCCTTAATAGAGTAGTATACTTAAGATAACTTTATTTTAAACCTTTCTTAGAAACTCAGCTGCCCGGATTTACCCCAAGTTTAAAGAAATTTTCTAAATCTTGGGGTAAATCCGAACAATAAAATGTAAAAAATTAAATATAAAATTTTATAAAAAATAAAAAATTAATCTAGGGAACTCAAGAAAGAAATTAATGCAGTATAAAACGGAAGAATTGCCTTTTATTATAAAAAAACTTACGTCATTTGTGAAAAATAGGTATTTTGTCCGAATTTACCCCAACTGACCCTATTTTAATTAATATTATGCTTAAATCCATAATTTGATACAAATATGTAACATTTTAAATAAAAAACTGATAATGTTTTTTGAAAATGAGTTTTCTCAAAAACGGCTCGACAAGTTATGGGCTATAAATTTTGTACACATTATTTAGAATGCAAATAACCCAAATCAGCAAAAAAAGGTATGTGCAAAAACTTTTCATTCAAAGTTGATTCAAGACCACCGTGAGACGAATTAAGGTAGAACAGAGTTTTCTTGTTCTAATTTCCGTAGAACAGTGTTTCCTTCTTCTAAGGGGACGGACTTTACGATTTAATCTGCTGCTGAAAAAATTAATACCTGATAAAATTATCAGATGAATTTCCGAAGAACTGAGTTTTCTTGATCTAAGGGGACGGACATTAAGATTAAATCTACAGCTCAAAAAGTTATTACCTGATAGAATTATCAGACGAATTTCCGAAGAACTGTGTTTTCTTGATCTAAGGGGACGGACTTTAAGTTTTACTCTTCAGCTCAAAAAGTTATTACCTGATAGAATTATCAGACGAATTAAGGTACAACAGAGTTTTCTTGTTCTACGGGGACAGACTTTAGGATTGAATCTGCTGCTTAAAATATTCATACCTGATAAAATTATCAGATGAATTTCCGAAGAACAGAGTTTTCTTGATCTAAGGGGACGGACATTAAGATTAAATCTACAGCTCAAAAAGTTATTACCTGATAGAATTATCAGACGAATTTCCGAAGAACTGTGTTTTCTTGATCTAAGGGGACGGACTTTAAGATTTAATCTTCAGCTCAAAAAGTTATTACCTGATAGAATTATCAGACGAATTAAGGTACAACAGAGTTTTCTTGTTCTACGGGGACGGACTTTAGGATTGAATCTGCTGCTTAAAAAATTAATACCTGATAAAATTATCAGATGAATTTCCGAAGAACAGAGTTTTCTTGAACTAAGGGGACGGACTTTAGGATTGAATCTGCTGCTCAAAAAGTTAATACCTGATAAAATTATCAGACGAATTAAGGTAGAACAGAGTTTTCTTGTTCTAAGGGGACGGACTTTACGATTTAATCTGCTGCTGAAAAAATTAATACCTGATAAAATTATCAGATGAATTTCCGAAGAACTGAGTTTTCTTGATCTAAGGGGACGGACATTAAGATTAAATCTACAGCTCAAAAAGTTATTACCTGATAGAATTATCAGACGAATTTCCGAAGAACTGTGTTTTCTTGATCTAAGGGGACGGACTTTAAGATTTAATCTTCAGCTCAAAAAGTTATTACCTTATAGAATTATCAGACGAATTTCCGAAGAACTGCGTTTCCTTGTTCTAAGGGGACGACTTGAGGATTAAATCTGCTGCTAAAAAATTTAATACCTGATAGAATTATCAGACGAATGAAGGTAGAACAGAGTTTTCTTGATCTAAGGGCACGGACTTTAGGATTAAATCTACTGCTCAAAAAGTTAATACCTGATAAAATTATCAGACGAATTTCCGAAGAACTGCGTTTTCTTGATCTAAGGGGACAAAAAATTAAGATTTAATCTGCTGCTCAAAAATTTAATACCTGATAGAATTATCAGACGATCTAAGGTAGAACAGAGTTTTTTGTTCTAAGGGGACGGACTTTAGGATTGAATCTGCAGCTCAAAAAGTTATTACCTGATAGAATTATCAGACGAATTTCCGAAGAACTGTGTTTTCTTGATCTAAGGGGACGGACTTTAGGATTAAATCTACTGCTCAAAAAGTTAATACCTGATAAAATTATCAGACGAATTTCCGAAGAACTGCGTTTTCTTGATCTAAGGGGACGGAAAATTAAGATTTAATCTGCTGCTCAAAAATTTAATACCTGATAGAATTATCAGACGATTTAAGGTAGAACAGAGTTTTTTGTTCTAAGGGGACGGACTTTAGGATTGAATCTGCAGCTCAAAAAGTTATTACCTGATAGAATTATCAGACGAATTTCCGTAGAACTGCGTTTTCTTGATCTAAGGGGACGGACATTAAGATTAAATCTACAGCTCAAAAAGTTATTACCTGATAGAATTATCAGACGAATTTCCGAAGAACTGTGTTTTCTTGATCTAAGGGGACGGACTTTAAGATTTAATCTTCAGCTCAAAAAGTTATTACCTTATAGAATTATCAGACGAATTAAGGTACAACAGAGTTTTCTTGTTCTACGGGGACGGACTTTAGGATTGAATCTGCTGCTTAAAAAATTAATACCTGATAAAATTATCAGATGAATTTCCGAAGAACAGAGTTTTCTTGAACTAAGGGGATGGACTTTAGGATTGAATCTGCTGCTCAAAATGTTAATGCCTGATAGAATTATTAGATGCATTTCCAAAGAACTGCGTTTCCTTGTTCTAAGAAGACAGACTTTATGATTGAATCTGCTGTTCAAAAAGTTAATACCTGATAGAATTATCAGACGAATTTCCGAAGAACTGCGTTTCCTTGTTCTAAGGGGACGGACTTGAGGATTGAATCTGCTGCTAAAAAATTTAATACCTGATAGAATTATAAGACGAATTAAGGTAGAACAGAGTTTCCTTCTTCTAAGAGGACGGACTTTACGATTTAATCTGCTGCTCAAAATGTTAATGCCTGATAGAATTATCAGATGAATTTCCAAAGAACTGCGTTTCCTTGTTCTAAGAAGACAGACTTTATGATTGAATCTGCTGTTCAAAAAGTTAATACCTGATAGAATTATCAGACGAATTTCCGAAGAACTGCGTTTCCTTGTTCTAAGGGGACGACTTGAGGATTGAATCTGCTGCTAAAAAATTTAATACCTGATAGAATTATCAGACGAATGAAGGTAGAACAGAGTTTTCTTGTTCTAAGGGGTCGGACATTAAGATTAAATCTACAGCTCAAAAAGTTATTACCTGATAGAATTATCAGACGAATTTCCGAAGAACTGTGTTTTCTTGATCTAAGGGGACGGACTTTAAGTTTTACTCTTCAGCTCAAAAAGTTATTACCTGATAGAATTATCAGACGAATTAAGGTACAACAGAGTTTTCTTGTTCTACGGGGACGGACTTTAGGATTGAATCTGCTGCTTAAAAAATTAATACCTGATAAAATTATCAGACGAATTTCCGAAGAACTGCGTTTCCTTGTTCTAAGGGGACGGACTTGGATTGAATCTGCTGCTAAAAAATTTAACACCTGATAGAATTATCAGACGAATTAAGGTAGAACAGAGTTTTCTTGATCTAAGGGGACGGACATTAAGATTTAATCTGCTGCTCAAAAATTTAATACCTGATAGAATTATTAGATGAATTTCCAAAGAACTGCGTTTCCTTGTTCTAAGAAGACAGATTTTATGATTGAATCTGCTGTTCAAAAAGTTAATACCTGATAGAATTATCAGACGAATTTCCGAAGAACAGAGTTTTCTTGTTCTAAGGGGACGGACTTAAGGATTGAATCTGCTGCTAAAAAATTTAATACCTGATAGAGTTATCAGACGAATGAAGGTAGAACAGAGTTTTCTTGATCTAAGGGGACGGACATTAAGATTTAATCTGCTGCTCAAAAATTTAATACCTGATAGAATTATTAGATGAATTTCCAAAGAACTGCGTTTCCTTGATCTAAGAAGACAGACTTTATGATTGAATCTGCTGTTCAAAAAGTTAATACCTGATAGAATTATCAGACGAATTTCCGAAGAACAGAGTTTTCTTGTTTTAAGGGGACGGACTTAAGGATTGAATCTGCTGCTAAAAAATTTAATACCTGATAGAGTTATCAGACGAATGAAGGTAGAACAGAGTTTTCTTGTTCTAAGAGGACGGACTTTACGATTTAATCTGCTGCTCAAAATGTTAATGCCTGATAGAATTATCAGATGAATTTCCAAAGAACTGCGTTTCCTTGTTCTAAGAAGACAGACTTTATGATTGAATCTGCTGTTCAAAAAGTTAATACCTGATAGAATTATCAGACGAATTTCCGAAGAACTGCGTTTCCTTGTTCTAAGGGGACGACTTGAGGATTGAATCTGCTGCTAAAAAATTTAATACCTGATAGAATTATCAGACGAATGAAGGTAGAACAGAGTTTTCTTGTTCTAAGGGGTCGGACATTAAGATTAAATCTACAGCTCAAAAAGTTATTACCTGATAGAATTATCAGACGAATTTCCGAAGAACTGTGTTTTCTTGATCTAAGGGGACGGACTTTAAGTTTTACTCTTCAGCTCAAAAAGTTATTACCTGATAGAATTATCAGACGAATTAAGGTACAACAGAGTTTTCTTGTTCTACGGGGACAGACTTTAGGATTGAATCTGCTGCTTAAAAAATTAATACCTGATAAAATTATCAGATGAATTTCCGAAGAAAAGTGTTTTCTTGATCTAAGGGGACGGACATTAAGATTAAATCTACAGCTCAAAAAGTTATTACCTGATAGAATTATCAGACGAATTTCCGAAGAACTGTGTTTTCTTGATCTAAGGGGACGGACTTTAAGATTTAATCTTCAGCTCAAAAAGTTATTACCTGATAGAATTATCAGACGAATTAAGGTACAACAGAGTTTTCTTGTTCTACGGGGACGGACTTTAGGATTGAATCTGCTGCTTAAAAAATTAATACCTGATAAAATTATCAAATGAATTTCCGAAGAACAGAGTTTTCTTGAACTAAGGGGACGGACTTTAGGATTGAATCTGCTGCTAAAAAATTTAACACCTGATAGAATTATCAGACGAATTAAGGTAGAACAGAGTTTTCTTGATCTAAGGGGACGGACATTATGATTTAATCTGCTGCTCAAAAATTTAATACCTGATAGAATTATTAGATGAATTTCCAAAGAACTGCGTTTCCTTGTTCTAAGAAGACAGACTTTATGATTGAATCTGCTGTTCAAAAAGTTAATACCTGATAGAATTATCAGACGAATTTCCGAAGAACAGAGTTTTCTTGTTCTAAGGGGACGGACTTAAGGATTGAATCTGCTGCTAAAAAATTTAATACCTGATAGAGTTATCAGACGAATGAAGGTAGAACAGAGTTTTCTTGTTCTAAGAGGACGGACTTTACGATTTAATCTGCTGCTCAAAATGTTAATGCCTGATAGAATTATCAGATGAATTTCCAAAGAACTGCGTTTCCTTGTTCTAAAAAGACAGACTTTATGATTGAATCTGCTGTTCAAAAAGTTAATACCTGATAGAATTATCAGACGAATTTCCGAAGAACTGCGTTTCCTTGTTCTAAGGGGACGGACTTAAGGATTGAATCTGCTGCTAAAAAATTTAATACCTGATAGAGTTATCAGACGAATGAAGGTAGAACAGAGTTTTCTTGTTCTAAGGGGACGGACATTAAGATTTAATCTGCTGCTCAAAAATTTAATACCTGATAGAATTATCAGATGAATTTGCGAAGAACTGCGTTTTCTTGTTGTAAGAAGACGGACTTTAGGATTGAATCTGCTGCTTAAAAGATTAATACCTGATAAAATTATCAGACGAATTAAGGTAGAACAGAGTTTTCTTGTTCTAAGGGGACGAACTTTACGACTTAATCTGCTGCAGAAAAAGTTAATACCTGATAGAATTATCAGATGAATTTCCAAAGAACTGCGTTTCCTTGTTCTAAGAAGACAGACTTTATGATTGAATCTGCTGTTCAAAAAGTTAATACCTGATAGAATTAACAGACGAATTTTAAAAGAGCTACGTTTCCTTTTTCTTACACGGTTGGCTTTATGATTAAATCTATTGTTTAAAATTAAATTACCTGATTGAATTTTCAGGCCAATTTAAAAAAAAGCAGCATTTACTTTTCTCTAGCTCCAGGATTTCATTACATCAGAATGTTTTCAAATCTTTTGGGAATATCTATTTACGTTCAACGGCTCGATTGGATGAACATCACTTTGACATATAATTAATGGATTTACGTATCGACAACGTTAAAGTACGACGATTACGTTATAGTCATGAAATTACCTAAATAAAATTCCTAAAATTTCTCTACTTGCAAAAAATTTAAAAGCAATATCTTGCAGAAGGAATAAGTTTTCAACATCTTTCAGTGAGTGAACAAATTTTCTTCAGTTTTCTTCTTCTCTGGTAAAATTTCTTTGTCTATGATTGTTTTTAATTATTTAAGTTGGATAATTTAAACTAAAATTTACAAAGATTTCGTAAAAAAGAGGTTAACAATTGATTATTTCTTTAACTTTATAAATGTTACTTAATCAATAATGAATACACTGCAACGGTTAACGGTTTTAGTGATCGGTGCTTTACTCGATCATTGTCACCGACCAATGGTGCATCAATGGTTACGCAGGATCACGTAAGCATTCAGGACAGTATAAAGTTTTTAACATATAGACTCTCTGACACACTGTGTCTGAAGCAAAAAAAAGTTTGACAAAAATGGATCCAAAATCTGGTTGATGGCGATGTTTCTGAATCATATCAGAAATAAAAATCCCTATGAGATCAAAATCCTAGCTGATCCTTTTTTCGAGATATCAGTATTTGCGTTTTTTGAATTTTTATAAAATATTAAATTTAAAACTTTGTAACTACATCTAGGCAAACTATTTACATTTTAATACCTTCTTGTTTAAAAATTAATTGATTTGATTATAAAAGCACAAAACATTGATTTTTTAATTGCAACTAGTAAAGAATAATATTTATATCATAAAGTGTATAAAAAACAAAGTTTTAAATTTAATATTTTGTAAAAATTCAAAAAACGAAAATACTGATATCTTAAAAAAAGGATCAGGTGGGATTTTGATCTCAAAAAATTTTTACTTCTGATATGATGCAAAAACATCGCCATCAACAAAATTTTGGATCCATTTTTGTCAATTTTTTTTTTGGTTTAGGCCAGTGTGATTGACAATTTGGACACATCACATCACATCACATTCTTTGTAAACGGAAGCCCCCTTTCCCCAAAGTTGGTTTTAGTGGAAAAGTTGGTAATATTCTTAAAAAATTATAAAAAATGGTTACATTCAATTGCCAATTGGCGTTTTTTAAAATTCAAAATGGCGGATCCAATATGGCGGTCAATTTTTTTTATACTTATTGGATTCAGTAGAAACCCTCTGAGCCCTATGGGATACTCAATTTAAAATTTTTTAATTTCGATACTAGATTTGTAATTAGCTACCTTAAAAACTCCTGAGTAACAAATTTCTTATAAATCCAATAAATTAAAAGAAAATTGACCGTCCTATTGGATCCGCCATTTTGAATTTTGCAATTTTGGTACAAGATTTGTAATCAGCGACCCCAAAAACCCCCAAGTAATAAACTTCTACTAAATGCAATAAATTTTTCAAAATTTACCGCCATATTGTATCCGCCATTTTGAATTTTTAAAAACGCCAATCGGCAATTGAAAGTAACCATTTTTTATGATTTTTTAAAAATATTGCTCATTTTTTTCACTAAAACCAATTTTGGGGAAAGGGGGCTTCCGTTGACCCTCCTGTTGGACACTTTTAAAATTAAAATCTCCATTCCACGACTCGATATCGCATAAAGAAATTCATTTTGTATTTTGTTTCTTGCCTTTGCTTTTCTTTTTTATGAGCGATTGTGGACTATGCTGTAAACTTCGACGCTGCAGACGGAACATCGCTCACCAATTTCGTTATCGTTTTCCTTCGCGTAAATTTTTTATTTGTAAATTATATTTATAGTTTATTTCAGGTTAATCGATTTTGTACATTTAAGAAAATTATTACTTGGTCGTAATGAGTCACAAAAATTTTATTTTCGTAAATTTTATAGTTAAATCTTCTATAATGGTATTTTGAAATATTTCGTTATTTTATATTATAATTTTCTTTGAATTTTATAACTCTCGTTAAATTACAGAAAAGTGTAGCGTAACTGAATTTAAAGATTTTGTTTATAATTTCTTAACAAAGATGTTTCTCAGTAATTAACTAGGAACCGTCCATAAATTACGTAAGGCATTTTTCTTGAATTTTGACCCATGTACCCACGTATATAAGGCTCCGTAAGATTTTGAACCACCCACCACCCACCCTATCTTACGTAAGTTTTTGTTTGGGTGTTTTTTACGAGAATTTTCCGAAATTTATGGAGTAGTGTACGAAAATATACACTGTTAAAAATGTTCTGAAAATTTTTATAGAATTAAGACACAAATGTAATATAATTTTCCAAATGACGGTACTGAAAGCATTCATAACTTACATTTTCTTGAAATTTACTACACGTTTCTTACAATTTGTAAATGTTACTTAAAATTCAAAATTTTTAGTAAAAATCCTTAATGAGTATCGGAATTCTAACTTCAGCTAAGCAAAACTCAGTAACGACTTAAGGAAATTTAATGAAATGTAACTGAAAAAAAACCCAAAGCTTCTTTGCGATTTGCTAGCCGAAATATAATATCGTTATGTGTCCCGATAAACAATATTCAAGCTTAATTTTGTTTTATTAATGTTATTTCTGACGATATCTGACGATGTCCAAGTTAGTCCCGTGAGGGGAAGCAGCTTATCCCCACCATGTGGCACACCAAGTCGAAACTGAGTCCCGAGCGACCCTCGCAGCGGGGGCTCTCATACCCTCGACCCTCATTAAGGAAAACTCTTAATGACTTTTTATATAAAAATATAAATTTTTTAAATATTAACATTTTTAATTTTTTATTAACATATTCAAAATCCTTATTTTCTCACGATTTCATACATATGTTATAATACAAAAAAATGTTAAAATTTAACAAATTCATTATTTTTATCAATTTGATGCTATTTTTTAATATAGAATGCGAGTGAAATTTACTTTCTAGTTGGTACTAGAAGGTACCCACCCGTAACCAACCCCCCTACAACATTTAAAAAAAATCTTTTTTATAGAATAAGCTGCTTCCCCACACGGGACTATCTTGGACACTGCCCGTCAATGGATTAATCTGGTCCACTTGTGAACCTGGCGCTCAACACTCTTGTTTATTTAGTATTTACGGCTGGGGTCGAATTGCGTAAAATGGTCAAATATTTTCCGAATTGCGGAAAGGGAAAAAAATGGTGAATACAAAAAATGTGTATATATATATATATATATTATACATAAATATACATAGATTTACTGTATATACCCATTTTTTTAAACACGCCAGCTAATTAATATGAATTGCTAATTTCGGTCAAATGCTGACAGTCCTAAGCCTGTACAAAGTGTGAAGGAAAAAGTGTGAGACAGGGAAACCCCTTTATCAATCGTCTATACTTGAGGGAAAACCGCTGTATCGTCCCGCCTTTCTAGCAACTCCTGAAACCGACTGCAGAGTAGAAGGGGAAAGAAGGAACGGAGGAGTAATGGGGCCCTTTAACTTACCGCCTTCCGCAATTCGGAAAATTTTCGGTCCTCTTTTGACCGCCTTACGCAATTCGACCACGCCGGTATTTACATTTACATTATGACCTATGAAAATATTAAAAGTAATTTAAAATAAATAATATTTTACCATTGTGAAATTAGTAATATCTCAAAAAGTATGCAACTTTTGGTGTATTTTTCAATTTGTGAAGTTATCAATGCATTTTTTTACTTAAAAAAAATTCATATTTAATTTGGAATCAAATAGTATATTATACTTAAAAGTTTAATCCACTGGTTTTTTCAAATTCGATAAAAAGTAAAGTTCACAAAGGGGCTAATTATGCCGCAATCAGTGGCAAGTTTATGGAATGAAAACATACAACATGTATTGGAAATTCCACTTAAAACATAGTTATTAGTAGTATCAAATGTAATAAATTGAGAAAAGTACAAAATGGCATTTAATAATCTACTGCTTTTTTATCTGGATGTGCAAAATACCACGTGTGAGCGACCTGTACGCGACGATTAATTACTATTTATTTAAATACATCAAACTTATCAAACTCACTATAACATTTTTTCCAACATCTTTATTAGAATTTTCATGTACGTATGAAATAAAATTTTTTTTATCATATCTTAAATTTAAAAAAACTTCCCGTGTGGAAAAAGTCCCTTTAAGCCGACGCGACGTAAGAGCCAAAAGCAGGCGCCAACGAAGGCTGATCCATGTGGGCCACGCAGGGGACCTGCATGGATCACCCTCCCCAATTGAAAAAAAAACCATTAGCGCATTAATGGTCCAATAATGGAAGCCACCATTCCATTATTGTCACATTATTGGCATCCAATAGTGGACCACTAATGATAAAATCGTGGGATGTCCACGCCGATGCCAATAATTGGCAACCATTATTGGCACATTATTGGGCCAATAATTAAAAACCATTAAGCCATTAAAAAACCAATAATAATAATAAAAAATTTTTATTAATATCTATTAAAAATAATTCATTTATTTATTTAATAATTATTTTATTTATTATTATTTATTATTCAAAATATTAATTTTTTTAATTAATTATTTTATAAAAATGTTTATTATTTTAAATAACATCTAAATGTAAGTAACACTAACGTTCAGAGTCTAAAAATTATTTACCTCACATCAATTAGTGCAAAAATAGGAGAGGCCAAAAAATTTTGTTGGCCTGTGTTATTTATATATATTATTATATTATTGGCTTTTTAATGGCAGCCAATAATGTGCCAATAGAGGTTTCGCGTGAACATCCCACGAATTTACCATTAGTGGTCCACTATTGGGTGCTAATAATAAACCTAGAGAAAACCAATGGCTCCCAATATTAGACCATTAATGTACAAATGGTAGACTAATGGCTATTTTCCATTGGGTCATAACCCAGATAGCACGACTTCTTGCTGTAAGGCCACTGTAAGGATATCTGTAGGGGTTGTAAGGCTTACCGCGTAAGGCTGTTGTAGTCCTACATAAGTCTAAAAATTTCCGCATTACCGTGAGCTTATAAATAAAAGCTGATGTGGGATTACACCTAATCCTATTGTAAGCCTACTCGAAAAACTCATAGTAGGCTTACATGTAAAAGTTGATGTAAGCTTACAAGTAAAGGTTGAGGTAAGCTTACAAGTAAAAGTTGTGGTAAGCTTACAAGTAATGGTTGACGTAAGCTTACATGTATAGGTTGAGGTAAGGCTGTTGGAAGTTTATTATCATGGTGTAAGGTTCTTGTGAGGTTGTAGTGAGTTTACCTATTATGGTCAATATTAACAAAATAATTTGTAACATAATTAATTAATAAATATTAAATAAAAAAATTAAGTTTGTTGCCCTTCTCTTTATTGGAAACCAAACATTCTGTAGAAAATTTTGAAAACAAATTTGGGGAGACTAGGATTCGAACCCGAGAACGACGCGCATTAACCTAACTTCCTAACTAACTGAGCTAAGTTGGGAACTGACATAGAAAAAATCAATTTTGCTTTTAAAGTGAATCCTAGTCTCCCCAAATTTGTTTTCAAAATTTTCTACAGAATGTTTGGTTTCCAATAAAGAGAAGGGCAACAAACTTAATTTTTTTATTTAATACTTATTAATTAATTATTTTACAAATTATTTTGTTAATATTGACCATAATAGGTAAACTCACTACAACCTTACAAGAACCTTACACCATGATAATAAACTGCCAACAGCCTTACCTCAACCTATACATGTAAGCTTACCTCAACCATTACTTATAAGCTTACCTCAACTTTAAAAAAAAGCTTACAACAACCTATACTTGTAAGCTTACCACAACCTTTACTTGTAAGCTTACCTCAACCTCTACTTGTAAGCTTACCTCAACCTTTACTTGTAAGCTTACATCAACTTTTACATGTAAGCCTACTATGAGTTTTTCGAGTAAGCTTACAATAGGATCAAGTGTAATCCCACATCAGCTTTTATTCATAAGCTTACG
Organism: Leptopilina myrica (nomen nudum); assembly: GCA_032872475.1. Classification (NCBI taxonomy): domain Eukaryota; kingdom Metazoa; phylum Arthropoda; class Insecta; order Hymenoptera; family Figitidae; genus Leptopilina; species Leptopilina myrica (nomen nudum). The sequence continues at coordinate 13,405,442 of CM065466.1, forward strand.
GTAATGCGGAAATTTTTAGACTTATGTAGGACTACAACAGCCTTACGCGGTAAGCCTTACAACCCCTACAGATATCCTAACAGTGGACTTACAGCAAGAAGTCGTGCTATCTGGGAATTGAGTTGCAAAAATTTCTAAGTCCAAACCTTAAATCATTTTTTATCACTTCAAAATTAATGTTTATAATCGTTATAAACAATGAAAATACATATCTATCCCTATTAATATAAAGTTATATCGCCGCCGCCGCTGTTTCAGAAAGTTCTAAGGGTGCCCTTTTCCAAGAGGCCATCAAAACTTACGTAAAATTTGACCTATTTTTTGACCTATAGGTCAAAAAGATGATAAATAACAATCTCACATTTACCCTCAAAATTTAAGTCAATTTTGAGGGAAGTTTTGACCTACACGTCAAACTTTGACAAACAATTTCCGCAACCCTCAAAATTTAGGTCAAAATTGAGGGCATTTTTGATCTAGACTTCAAAATTCGACAATTTTCGCTACCCTCAAAATTTAGGTCAATTTTGAGGGCACTTTTGAACTAAACGTTTAAATTTAACAAACAATTCCCGCTACCTTCAAAATTTAGGTCAATTTTGAGGGCAGTTTTGACCTAAACGTCAAAATTTGATAAACAATTTCTGCTACCCTCAAAATTTAGGTCAATTTTAGAGCAGTTTTGACCTACGTGTAAAAAGAGACTCACAAACGTCTCTTACATTACGTCGAAATCTACATGTAATTTTAAATTCTTCTTTTACCTACAGGTCACAAATTACCAAATAATGGCCCTTAATTTATGTCAGATTTGATTTATTGTTAAAGCTGCAAGTAAAAAGGGCCGCAATAATGACTTTGATGATACTTCAATATCTATGCCAAATTTAACCAATTTTTTTACCTTTAGGTATAAAGAAGTATCCCAGGCGCGAACTGACGCTAGATTCAGGCTTTACTGAAGCTTGGATGAGGATTGGTCAATATTGATCAAGCCTTGGCGGGACGACGGAAGCAAGGTTGATTCTAACCATAATGTAACATTTATTTAAGTCTCGCGCTCCAGTCTTTGTTGAAGATTGGCGTTCCATCTTCAATCAATGCTACGGAAGCCTAATTAAAGACTGAAACGAGGCTGCTTCCACTGTTCCCCAATTTACGCGACTCTCGCGTCCATTCAATATAATATGAAAATATCAATTGATAATAATAAATATTATTGACATTATTTTTATTCATATTATATATGTGTATAAATTTAATTGCAATATACTATTAGAACAATTATATATATTATTTTTATGTAAATAATATATTATTAAAAACAAATGTCATTTGAAATAGTAACATTAAAAAGATAATTTTAGTAAAAAAGATAATTTTTTTGTTAATCGGTACATTTTTTTCTTGATTTTTTAACAGACATTTAATATTATTTACAAACATATTAACATTTTTTATTCACAACACAACACACAATTTCATTATTTTATATATCGCTTAGAAACTTTATTCACAACACAACACACAATTTTATTATTTTATATATCGCTCAGAAACGAAAACGGAAAAATATTCGCTCGCATGTGGGATCGAACCCCCCCATGCACACCCGACAACTCTATAAACGCACCTATTTAAACCGCACGGCCAACGAAGGTTGGAAGGGATCCTGCTTAATCAAGTATATAATTGCCAGAGCATGGTAACTCTACATTGATTCAGCATTGGACACCAATGTTCGTTTCATGCTCGATTCAAGACTCAGTAAATCTTCGTGAGCGAAACTACAATATTCACTTTCTTTATTACCGTGTGCACTGAACAATATTAAATATAAATATTTATAAATTATTTAATATTACAATATTTATTTTTGATAATATATTTAATTTTATTATATATTATTTTTTTCTTGCACAGTGTCAAATTATTATTCTTAAAGATCAAGAGTTTCGTTTGTCTGAAAAATTTTCAGTGATCAAAAATTTCCAGTGTAAAAATTGTTCATTAGCGTGTAATAAATATTTATGCCAAGTTTTTTTTACACTAGGATTAACCGTTTAGTAAATATTATCAAAATACTATTTTTTGTCAAATGCGTGTGACCTTGCGACTCAGCGGTGCCAACTCAAGACATACGTCAAACTCTTGAATTGGCAATGCTAAGTCGCAAGGTCACACGCGTTTGACAAAAAATAGTATTTTGAAAATATTTTCTAAACGGTTAATCCTAATGTAAAAATACTTGGCATAAATATTTATTAGGGCTTAATAAACAATTTTTATACTGGAAGTTTTTGATCACTGAAAATTTTTCAGACAAACGAAAGCGAAACTTTTGAAATTTGTAAATAATAATTTTACACTGTGCAAGAAAAAAATAATATAAGATTTAACTTTATTTATAATATAATATCATTAATGTAAATATTATATACTAAATAATTATTAATATTTATTTACCACTTTTATCTTAATATTATAATTATAGTATTATTATTTTAAATAATAATAATAATTAATAATAATACTTATTATATTATATTATTATATAATTATATAATTATTATAGTATTTAATAATAACATCAATAATTATTAAATAATAAATAATTATTTATTAATATTTATTTTTTAATGATTTCTAAATATTTACATTTAATACATTAAATGTAAATATTCATAAATTATTAGTTATTTAATATTTAATAATTATTTATTAATTTAGATAATTTTTTATATTATTTCAAAATTATTGATGGACAATATATTGTTCAGTGCATACGGTAATAAATAAACTGAATATTGTATCATCGTTGATTCAAGTCTTGATTCAAGCTTGAATAAAGATTGAATATTCAAGCTTCACACACGAAGATTTGAAAATAAAAATTAAAATAAATATAAGCAGTTAGAGGGTTGGCGCGCGAAGCGCGCAGTGGGACGGAGCCCCCCTAGTTTAATATAAAATTATTTACATTTTTTTGAAATATTGAACTCACATGGGTACGTTAAATAATAATGGTTTGAATAATAGAATAACTTAAAGCTGCGGTTACACCTCTGCAGGCAGTCTGCCTGCCTGCCTCCAGGTTGTCATGGTAACGTACAAGAGTAAGAGAGTCAGTGACTTCAAACTTCTCCCTTACTCTCGTTGCTCCTGCCTGCAAAGGTGTAACCGCACCTTAATAAGCTGCCCGCCCGACTTTTGCAAAGTCGAGGTGTAGATGTAAGGAAAAAATATAACAAAAATTTAAAAAAAAAATTTTTTTACTATGTTTTTATCTTATACATATTTTTTATTTCAATCAACCTAAAAACATTGTAAAAAAAATTTGTTCAAAAAATTTTTGTTATACTTTTTCTTACTTCTACATAAAGAAATGAACATTTTTTGTCTTAAACTTTTTCAAAAAAAAATTAACGGTTTTCAAAATAATAATTATTTAAAAAAGGACTGTTTTTTAAACAAATGATAATAAGTTTCTGAAAAAATATCATACAATAATTTAAAAAAAAGCATTTTAAAGGTGATAAAACAAGCTTTAAAATGCGTTTTAGAAAATTAATTTGCGACGACTTGTTAAAAAACTACAATTGTTTAAAATCGTCAAAAAATTGAAATTTTTGTTTTTTCTAAACAATAACAAAACAATAAAAAAAATTATTTTTTAATTAATTTTTTTTAAATTGTTAAAGTAGAAGATGTAAGCTTTAAAATGAGACCTTTAAAACACCGATATCTTTACTAGATATCAAAATATAAAACTTTTTGTAACACCCTTAAATGTGACAGAGTGGGAAAATCCTGCTGAGCGACACTAGGTATTCTTGTTTAAAATAAAAGGTATTAAAAAACTAAAACATAGCAATAATTATAGGATAAAAAATTTTAAACTTATAATTAATAAGATATACTGTCCCTTAGCAGTACAATAACAAATTTAAATAAACCTATGGTTGCTAAGATACTGCCACTTTGCAACAGTTGTTAGGCAACAAATTTTAAACAATGGTAGCTAAGTTACTGCCTCTTATTAAAGATTGCTAAGAAACTAATTTTAAACTTATGATTGCTGAGTTACTGCCTCTGAATAACTGTTAGTAGGCAACTAATTTTAAACATTTGTTACAAAGATACTGTCACTTAGCAACTGTTGCTAATCAACGAATTTAAACTTATGGTTTGCAAGTTACTGCCCTTCATCAACCGTTGCTAGGGAACTTACTAAGTCACTGCACCTTAGTAACTATTGTTAGGCAACTAATTTAAAAATTCTTTTCAATTCGACTACCATCCGTGCAATTCAAAAATTTTTCACTTTAAAATCTATTAATAAGAATTATTTATCACAATTAAGAAAAATACATCTGTGACAGATGTATTTTTTCTGAGACAACAGAAAATTCAATATATATTCGAAAAAAATCCAACTCTGAAATTTACAATTCAAAAATTTTTAAATTAAAAAAAAATGATCTGTAAAATCTACCACTCAAAAATTGCAATATAATAAAAAAAAAAAAATGATCTGTAAAATCCACCAGCCAAAAACTTTAATATAATTAAAAAAATAATTCATCTGTAAAATCCACCAGTCAAAAATTTTTATAATGTAATATAAACCAACAAAGTTGACAAAAATTTTCAATGTTGTAATATACACCACTAAATAAATTTAGGCAATGTACTAAAAACATTTCAAAAGTTTCATCAATGAGAAATAAGAAATTTTTTTATATCTGTAGAAAACACCCAATGAGAAAATAATTTTGTGTATAAATGATACTGACTCATGTAAAAAAGTTTAAAAGTGAACTCTGTTACTCTTACGTTAGTGTTTTTGAGTACTATCGCGTATTATACTCCAAACATAATCTCCCATCATGTTTTCGTTGTACTGTCCTTGATAGCGACGTTCAAAATCCATAATATCCTGGTGGAAACGTTCTCCTTGCTCTTCGGAATATGCTCCCAGGTTGTGTTTAAATTTATTTAAATGAGCATGTAGCATATGTACTTTCAAAGACAATTAGAGTTTATTTAAGCGATTTAACCTCCTAGAGGGACTTCTACACAGCCCTCTGACACGGTAATGTAATTCCAATACAAAAAGTGTGGTGAGATGTGACTGGGACCACCAGGGGCGCTAGTAGAACATGAGTCTACATACATGAATGTGATTGGTTATTTAAGTTGTCCATAATCATATGCAATTTAAAACAACCAATCACATTCATGTATCTAGGCCTCATTTTCTATTAGCACCCTTGGTGGTCGTCAGTCACGTTTAGCTTACTTTTTAACTGCTCGTGTCAGTAGGCTGCTTCTACACAATAATATGTGTTATTGTGGGGAGTTCCCACTCTTCCTTCTCTCTTTTCTTTTTACTTCTATGGTGGGGAGTGGAGAGGAGAGACAGTTCTGTTGTAATCGTTGAGGCGTACATAGGCAGAGATATATCTCAAACTACTAAACTATAATGTGCAAATAAATATTGTGATAAATAAATCGAACTATGTCGGGAATCCTTCTTGGAGTTAAATTAATAACATTTATAACCAAAATTCCCACATTGGTGACCCCGACGTGATTTATTCATGTTGGAAATCAACACGCCGTTCGAAATTATAATCCATCATAATTATTCACATAAAATCAAACATCAATAGTCGTCAACAGTTATAAAGTTTTCTAAAAAATTAAATTGTACACCCTCGAGATTATTTTCGCAAAAAAATGACTATTTACATAGAAAATGAACACCAAGAAGTCAAGCACGTTTTCTTTTTGGAGCGAGACGCCATATTGATTGTGACCGGTGAAGCAACTTCACACTTTTCGTCACTTTCGGAGTAAAACACCTCTAACATCTCATGTTCTCGGCTGCTCATTTCTCTGCAATTTATTGAGTGTTTATACTAAATTGATGCCAATTTTTCACCACCATCGATGTTCATCGAGAGTTTGGTCGACATAATAAGGCGGCAAGGCGAGTTCCTGATATTGATAAGGCTTTTGAGAACGGCGCATGGGCATATCACTCCGGCCCATGCAACAGGTATGAGAATCTTAATTTTACCTTGCAAACTAACAGTTCTCAACCTATTCCTTTTTCCCTAAAATATACGAAAATTTTTTTTTTCATCGCTTGACTGGATCAACCCCGGGGAGTCACCATCTTCCAGTCAGCTTCGAGAAGTTTTGAGTTGGAATTGGAATTTATCAACTTCCGGCACTCTATGAAAAATTACGTTTATGGAGATCGACTTCTACCTCTACGTGCATATCACCAACATCGGAAATCTTGTCATCTTTAGTTTGTTTCTATTGTTTTTGTGCCTAATGGCATGTTTGTTGTCGTAAATCTTTACATTATTTTTTTTACATATTGACGTGACTTTCAATTTAAAGCAATTAGCAAAAATTCTTTTGCTTATTTATTTAAAAAAAGAGGAAAATATTTATTTTTTTAATAATTTCAAAAAATTTATATTATTTTTTCTTTTATAAAAAATTTTTTCATTTTAAAAAGAACTTTATCGAGATTCAATTCTTTCTTTAGATAAAAAATTATCTCATTTGGTATACTCTTACTTTCCATGAGAGATTTAAATAGTATTACATTAAACGAAATTAAACGATTTGTTTTTAAAAAACTAATACTACTATATAATTAATAATTGCTTACTGTCAACGTCAAAATATATACATTTAAAAAAAAAATTTTAAATTCTTTTTACAAGAAATGACTACGAAATAATTGTAAAATACGTATAGTTATATCTACACCGACATTCATCGACAACATATTATGGTTTATTATTATCTTCGGAATACTCCAAATAATATTTTCATTTAGAAAATCTTTAAACAAACTAGATATTTTTTTATTGAACAAGTTTTAAAATCTTTTTTTGAAGTGCAGCGAGCATGAACTTGTGAGTGACGTTCTTGATTTCGGTTAGAACAATAACGACGGATTAAATTCCTTTTTCATTTACTTTGACTAATAGCCTTTAGAGCGAGAAGTGGTTTGACTTGGCATTTTAATATTTTTTAACGTAATTTCGAAAGATTTTATTTTTTTTTCTTTAAAAAATTATCGAAATGGAGACGATTAGCGCTAAGCCTCCCGGAGATGATTCGGACGGAGACGGGATTAAAAGAAATGACGGAATCAATGCAAAGGGAATTATTAGTGATGCTTTTGACGGCGCTTCTGGGGGCGGTGCTACCGGCCAGCCTGAGCCTAACCACGCTATTAATCGTGATATTTGGAAAAACCCAGGGAATTTCAATTTCGGCGAAAATCTTTTTTCAAATTATCAAACAATCGACGCGACGACTCGATAACCCAAACTTCCTGATTTTGCACGTGCAGATCCGCAATTATGGTTCACTCAAATTGAATTTATGTTAAATGCTTCTCGTATTACATCACAAAAATCTAAAGCTAACGCGGTAGTTTCAGTTTTGGATTTCGAATCTATTCAAGCGATCAACGATATTATTTCGGCTCCAATTCTCGCAGTGAATCTTTACGATTTAATTAAAGAGAGATAATTAAACTTGTTTTCAACTTCTAATGAGGTAGAATTTCGTAAACTAATTAAAGGAGAAATTTTCTCAGACGGAAAACCCTCGTTAATATTAAGTAAGATTAGACATTTGAGTCGCGGCAGATGCAACAAAGAAATAATTAAAGCAGTCTTTATGGACCAGTTGCCTCCTCATTGCCGGTCAATTTTAGCATTATCAGATACCGTGGATCTAAATCGTTTGGCAAAAGTTGCCGATAACATCATGTCACATTTGGGAGAACAATCAGTTTCAGCCGTCACAGTTGACAATAGTTTAGTCGATAAAGTAAATTCATTAATAGCTAAAGTCGAAGCATTATCCATCAGATCTCGTTCTCGTTCGGAACATCGTAAAAACAATAACAATCATCGCGGAAGATCAAAATCTAGAAATCACAGAGAAAGAAATCGTTCTTCAAGTCGCAATCGCGGAGAGAAATGCTTTTATCACCGAAAATTCGGAAATAAAGCTCTTAAATGTAAACCCGGTTGTCCTTTGGAAAATCAAATGAAAGCGGAAAACTAAAAACACCACATCGGGTTGAGACGGTCGATAACAAAGGTGGTTCCAAACGTCTCCATATTAAAGACAAGATATCAGGCTTGAAATTCTTAATTGACACGGGATCGGATGTTTCACTCATACCAGCCAAAGGCAAGGTTAAGTTTAGCCCTTCGGAAATCGTTCTTTTTGCTGCGAATAATTCGCGAATAAGTACTTTTGGGGAATGTGAACTTACGTTAAATTTGGGTCTGAGACGTCCTATAGTATGGAAATTTTGTCGCGCATCGGTCCCTTATCCCATTATAGGAGCCGACCTGTTGGCATACTATGGACTTAGTGTCGATCTTCGTGGTCACAGGTTAATTGACACCCTTACCAAGGTCAATTCACCTGGCGGATTATCTTCAGTTTCAATTCATAGCGTTAGTACTGTCGATAAAAATTGCCCGTTTTCCCATATTTTGTCCGAATTTCCGAAGTTAACCAGCATTTCTCAACCAAGCGAAATTTCTGCTCGCGGCGTTTTTCATCATATATTAACTAAAGGTCACCCGGTTGCTGAACGTCCACGTAGGTTGGAACCAGTTAAACTAGAAGCTGCAAAAAAACAATTTAGAAATTGGTGTAAATCGGGAGTTTGTAGTTCGTCCAACAGTAATCATGCTGCTCCTCTTCATATGATCCTTAAAAAAACGGCGATTGGAGAGTCTGCGGTGATTTTCGCGGTCTTAACTCAAATACAATCCCGGACAAATACCCTGTTCCTTTCTTGCAAGATTTTACTGCCAACCTGGATGGGAAAATGATTTTTTCTAAACTAGATTTGAAAGCCGTATACAACCAAATTCCTATAGCTCCTGAAGACATTCATAAGACAGCAGTCATTACCCCTTTTGGTCTATTTGAGTTCAATGTTATGGCATTTGGCCTTAGAAACGCAGCTCAAACATTCCAGAGGTACATCAATTCGGCTTTGGGCGATCTCGATTTCGCATTTAGTTATATCGACGATATTCTTATCGCGTCTTCTTCTGTTGCCGAACATGAAAAGCATTTACGGATAGTATTCGAGAGATTAATCGAATATTCACTCAGAATAAACGTTGATAAGTGTTCATTTGGATTATCCGAGATGGAATTTTTGGGATTCACTATCAATAAAGATGGTATTAAGCCTACTAATGAGAAGGTTAAGGCCATTATCGAGTTTCCTAAACCGGAGACCATTGTCGAATTACGTAGATTTCTCGGATTAGTAAATTTTTACCGCCGAAATTTGCCACACGCTGCCAAAAGACAAAAACCACTTAATGAATTCTTACACGAGTCTAAAAAAATGATCGAAGAAAGATTCCTTGGAACGACGAAGCCGTTATTGCGTTTGAACAAATTAGAACCGATATCAGGGATGCAGTTCTACTCTCTCACCCTTCAGGTAACGCACCATTACGCCTTGTAACCGATGCCTCGAACACAGGCATGGGGGGGGGGTTGTTGAACAATTTTGTAAGGGTGGATGGAAACCTTTAGCATTTTTTTCTAGGAACTTCTCTTCTACACAAAGGAATTATAGTACCTATGATAGAGAGTTAACAGCCATTTTTGAATCAATAAAATATTTCAGACATTTTCTTGAGGGTCGAGAATTTAAAGTAGTAACTGACCACAAACCACTAATTTATGCATTTTCTCAGAAACTAAATAAGTCATCACCTAGGCAAATGCGACAACTTTCATTCATTTCGCAATTCACAACCACTCTTGAATTTCTTGCCGGTAACGAAAATGTAGTGGCCGATTCCTTGTCCAGAGTAAATTCAGTGTATTTGGCTTTCGATAATAATCTGTCACGATTGGTTGAAGCTCAAAAAAGCGACGACGAATTACATAACATTTTAAGGGATGCAACTACCTCACTAAATTTGAAGAGCATTCGTTTGAGCCCTGATCAGATAATTCAGCTCATCCCGGATTTAAAGTTACGGATAGACTCATTCGTAGAAATTATGTCTGGCCTGGAATGCATAAAGATATAAAAAATTGGTGCAAGGAATGCATAAGTTGTCAAAAATCTAAAGTCACTCGACACACAGTTCTCAATCCAATTCATTTTTCAGTTCCTGAAGGTCGTTTCAAACATATTCACATTGATTTAGTCGGTCCGTTGCCAACTTGCGAAGGATATTCGTATCTTTTAACTTGCATAGATCGATTTTCTCGTTGGCCCGAGGCCATTCCGTTGAGGGATATCGAGTCCGTGACGATATGTAGAGCATTCACCGACGGGTGGATCGCTCGTTTTGGTTCCCCTGAAACAGTGACGACTGACCAAGGGAAGCAATTTGAATCGAAGTTATTCACGGCTCTTTTACAACTAAACGGATGTAAACGAAATCGTACAACTCCGTATCACCCCGCGGCCAATGGGATGGTTGAGCGTTGGCACCGCTCCTTGAAGTCAGCTATCATGTGTCATATGAACAAAAATTGGATTCGTACCTTACCTGTCGTTCTCATGGGACTTAGAAATAACATACTTGACTCTGGGGCATCTCCCGCCGAATATCTCTACGGCAAGGCTCTTCGTATTCCCAGAGAATTTGTCGTTCCGGAGGATTTTTCGGTTGATAAACAAGTCTTCCTGGAAGAATTTAGGGAGAATATGCGAATGGTCAAACCAGTTCCCGTTACTCACAAACACAAGCGGAAAATTTTCATCTATAAGAGTTTAGATACGTGTTCGCACGTTTTTCTTAAAATTGTGAAAAGAAACGTATCTGTTGAAAATGTAAAACCAGCTTATAGTGTGCGTGAAGATGTGAATGAGAATGTTTTACCTGTTAATTCAGAGATTCAAACTAGAGCGTTGGTACCAAGTCATACTTCTAATCCTTTACCAAATAGTAACATTTTATCAAGTCCTACTCTTAGGACATATGTAAATAAAAAGAAAAAAGTTTCTTTCGACGAAGGAACAAAGTCCTAAGAAATAGACTATATGTATATATATTTTTATATATGAATTAATTTTTAAGAAACAAAATTTATTCGACTGTTTAGTATATTTTTCCACAGAACTTAGTTTACTAATGTGTGGGAGTGTGTGGGAGTGTAGAGGAGAGACAGTTCTGTTGTAATCGTTGAGGCGTACATAAGCAGAGATATATCTCAAACTACTAAACTATAATGTGCAAATAAATCGAACTATGTTGGGAATCCTTCTTGGAATTGAATTAATAACATTTATAACCAAAATTCCCACATTATTTTCGACTCAAGAGACATCTGTAGGTACCGCATGAATGTATAATAACTTTTCCTTTTCTCGCGCTGTGTTTAAAATTTTTAATATATCAAATCGATTTATTCTAATTATAAAGATTTAAAAAATCTAGTATTATTAGCATAACTACTACAAAAGCAAACTTTAAAAAGAATTTGTATATTTTTCCTTTATTTTAGTGAATAATAAATAGAAAAATCATTATATAAACCCAGGCGCAAATTTTTTTTCTTTTTTTGTTGAGCTGTGTAATTACAATTATTATTAGTTAATTAAATAACAATTAATTATTACAATTATTATTTCAATTATTATTATGTAATGTATTTTAAATACTATTTTGTTTATACTTCAAAGCAAATTTTTAGTACTTCCCTCTCCTCTGGCGAGAAAACTTAATTAACACGTGGTCCAGGCGAATGCGAGTACTCCTAATAGAGCCGGCTGTAGACGCAAATTAGGTTAATATTTAGAAACTTATGTAGAATGGTTATGCTTAATCCAAAAAAAGTATTTCTCGGGGACTCTTGTCGAAGTGCGTAAGGCCAATAGGGCAGGAGTATAAACAATAAAAAAAACAGTCCTCCCTCCTTAAAAGCTTTATCAAGTTTAAATGTGTGAGGTGCAACGATCTGTCCTACTCCTTCGATGGTGGTCTAGGTCAGAAATTCTCGAAGTTGAACCTCAGGTCTTGTGTGTTTTGATTGTATGCAATTTTCCAGGTTGTTTACCGACTTTATTTTTAGACAAAATACATTCAATGCACGCATTAATATGCCTTTTTACATATTGTTTCATTCCTGGGAAATAATAAAATTCCTTTAAACGCGATACCGTTCTGTCAATGCCAAAATGATTTGAAAGATCAGGATATTTTATAACCATAGCTTTACGCATTACCGTGAGAATAACATACAATTCCTTGCCAACATCCACATCACTCTTATACAAAAGTCCATATCTCAAAACAAAATCCTAAACCTCACATTTTTAACGACCAATAACTAAAAATTCCAATTTGCTTGAATGATAATTTCTCTCACATTCCGAAGTCTTACGACTTATAGCATAAATCAATCGCAATTGACCTTTGTCGTCTGCTTGCATTAACATTGCACCCAAGCAATCACATGACACGTCCGTACGCAACACCGAACGTAAAGCCTTCGGATTAAAAATTCCTAGAATAGTTTTTTTCAAATTTTGACTTTCGTCTCGCGAAAACACATTTCTTGTTTATCTTTCCATTCAAATGAACTATCAGATTTTAACAATTCGACTAATGGACTTACTATTTTTGCAAAACCCGACACAAACCTTCTAAAGAAGCTTGCAATACCAAGAAACATTTTAACCGCACGAACATTTCTCGGAGTCGGAAAATCGAGGATTGCTTGTAACTTTTTACGTCCCGGTCGAACTTCTCCTGCGCTTACGATAAATCCCAAATACTCAATTTCAGTGACATCAAATTCTCATTTCTTTAAATTAACCGTAAGACCCGCACTAGACAACAATTCGAACACTTTTTCCAGGTTACTTAACAATTCGTTCCAAGTTTTGGCGTGAATTAAAATATCATCAAAATAAGTCAATGCAAGATTATTGCCAAACGATCCTAAAATCTTTTTCATCAACTTATTAAAATAAAAAGGCGCATTCATTAAGCCGAACATTGCACATTCGAACTGTCCAGTTCCGTCCTGCGTGATTAACGCTGTCTTCTTTTTAGCATTTTCCGTTAAAGGCATCAGCATATAGCCATGACACAAGTCTAACTTCGCGAACAAAACCGCATCAATTAATGACTCTATTTCATTGTCAAAATTTGGAACTGGAAAATGTAATCTAATCGTATTCGAATTTAATAGTCTGTAATCAATAATCAATCTGTATGTACCAACTGCTTTTTTTATAAGAAAACAAGGACTTGCATAAAGAGCGTCTGTTTCGGTTGCAAGATGCAATTCTTTATACATATTAACTAAATCTTTTAAATGTTGACGCTCTTGAGGACATAAACGATAAGGTTTCACAGTGACAGGATTAGTTCAAGGCTTCTCAACTATATCCATACTTAACAAATATGTACGGCCAAGCTCTGACAAATCCATCGCAATCGCTCCACGCCATTTATTTAAAACATTCAGCAATTCTGTTTTTTCCAAATCAGATCTACTTTTACAAATATTAACATCATCCAAAACAACAGGTTTCCTATTATTATTATTTAATTCACGAGGTACACTTTCCAATGTAACGACATCCGTAGACAAAACATCTTCCGCTTCAATTCTGCAAATTTTTCCAGAATCATTCGAAAATGGCAATTCAAGTTCTGTTTCATTTATTAATACTTTGACAAAATTAAATGTTGTCTGTTCCAACGAAATTGACTCTAAAGACTGTACCTTTGTGTTTTGTGATTTTTACGAATGAACAAAAATATCTGAACGAAAGTCAACTTCTTCGCGATTTAAACATTCTAATCTATCATCCACTTTTAAATAAGCTACGTGTGGCAAATCAAAGAAATTACGACCAGTAATAACATCATATTGTTGTACATTATCCGAAACAATTCTAAACATAACATTATCAGCACTACATTTATCAATAATTAAATTTTCTCTAATAATTCCATGAGACTTAACCAAATTTCCATTATTACTAAAACCAAGCAAATTACTCTCAAAACTTTAAAATTATTTTCAATAACTACCGAAGCTCCAATTGTACAATCAGAACTACCGGTATCAATCAACGCATTTACCATCGCATCACCAATCTTAACCTTTTTTACATATGTATCTGAACGAACACAATTAGAATCAAGCATATTTACTTTACCTTCCGCAAGATGTTTCTACTTTAAACCATCCTTCGCTATATGACCTTTTTCGTTACATACAAAACACTTCACTTCAGCCTTCACTGTACAATCCTTTACACGATGACCTTTCTCATGACATCTGTAACACTCGATATCACTACCGCTTCTCCTTGTTTCACCACTCCGATGACCTGATGACGACGATGACGATGAACGGTAACTCGATGACTCACGATGCGATCGTTCGAAGCTCGATTATGGATCAAGGCTTGATTACGGCTCGAAATTCGATTATGGATCAGACTTGGTTGAAACTAAAATTATTCCTAAGTCTTAAGGCTCGCTCAAGACTCGAAAAATGGTTGAAGCTAAAAACTCATCTAAAGCTTATAGGTAGCCATATAAGACAGGCCTGAATGGTTTCCTTATTTTTGACATCGCAAATGCTTTTATGTAGTTTTGTCCACTGAACACGATCACCGGTTCCAAAATTGTTATGTTGTTATGCATATAATGCATCTTCTAATACTTCTTATAAAATGTAAAATAGTTTTGTCCACAAATTTTTTCAATTTTTTTAAAAGATTTTTTTCGCTATAATTTAAGTATTTATGGCACATCGTAATGTTATCTGAGATTTACAATCTAAAATAAGATCCATTAGCAACGAATAGCAGTAAAAAAAGTTCTAAAATTGGAAGTTCTACACTTAAAAACAATGTTTTTCGTAAAAATGTGCAGTACACAAAAAGTGACCAGTACCCACGTATTGCTATTCTTTTAATCTAAACACTCTCTCCCTGATGTTACATAAAATGTCAATTCCGTGAGGCCTGTGGCGTACATTGTGAATTTGTAAATTCATGGACAGACATAGTTGTGCCATTTTATATTTCAGTGCTTTAGCAACCGTCGACTCATTAAAAAACACTTTAACATTCGAAAAAATAGGCCTTTACTTTTGGTGCTTAATTAAAAATATCTTTATGTCAACCGAGCAGAAGCACAGTATTACTGTTGATCGTAACACTCTTCTTAACCTGACGTGCTTGAAACTTTAATATAGTCTTAAATTAATGTTTGATTCTTTACATGACAGGCCATTTTAAAGTACAAAATCGTGTACTGCGCATACAAATACATTGAAAACCACTCCAATAACCAAAAGAAGCAAAATAAAATTTTTGAGGCTTATTACCCCCACTTTTTTAAACATCCTTAATTTTTTTATTTTAGTATTGTGGGTCTTAAAGTGAACGATTTACTCTTTAATTTAAAACTACATAGAAGTTTCTAGCACTTTAGGTTTAAGAGAACATCAGGTTTATGAGAAGAAAAATACTAAAAAACCGTCTAAAACACATTTTTTTGTATTTATCGCCACTTTTTTCAAAATCCTGACGTGATACGCAATTTTGGAGACCGGAATCGTATTCAGCACACAAACCTATTTGGGAAACCACTCCGATATCTAAAAAAGTCATTTTTCTAGACCTGTGTAATTAATAATATTAGTCATAATTCTATGACCATCCATTGGTGTGACTGTGTACGGAACCCTAAAAAACTATAATATCCTAAATAAAAGTATTACTCAGCCCAGTGATACTTCAAGTTAGAAATGGGACAAATGTTGAACAGCGACCACCGTGGCGCTAACTGTACTCTCGGGCCGACTTTTTCAAAATTCAGCGGGAAATTCAAATAAAATAATAATAATATTATATATATTATTTGTTACTTATTAATTAATAATATTTAATAGTATTTATAATCAATTTTATTAAACAACTAATAAAAATTAATAAATAATTGTATTATTATTACTTGATTTAAATTTCCCGCCATGAATTAAAAGACAATTTTCATTATAAATAAAAAACTTCTCTGTTTTCTGAAGTCAATTATATTATAAAATATTTCTAAAAGTTACTGGATCTATATAATATACAAAAAAAGTATCATTAAATGCAATCTAATACCTGAAAGTTAAATATTTTCGTACTTTCCTATACATTTTGAGAAAAGTCGGCCCGAGAGTACAGCCAGCGCCACCATTTCTCTAGGTGGCGACGATCAACTTTCATCCCATTATATTTTCGTACTATCAATAGAAGTGTCACGTGACTGGTATTACTTAAAATTTTGTAACCCATTTTAAACAAATACTTATTTAATAGCTTGAACTTTATTACTTATTTAAACGTTTCTTTTAATCCTGATTGAAAGACAATAAGATGTACTCGGGATCACTATTTAGTACTAAAAAATAATGCCTAATCAAAATTTTAATGTCATTGAAACACATAAATATTTTGCGTCATTAATTACATAAATTTTCTGATTTTAAAATAAAAAACAAAAACTTTAGTAATATTTAAAGAGTTGGAAACCTAGTACTGATTATTGTTATCATTCCGTTATTACAGCAGTTTCACGCCACTACTGGTTTACGGTACAGCTTCAGTACTGTCCAGAACTGCGGTGCCAGTTATTAATTTTTCATTGGGATATTAATCTATATGAAAGTACTCTCATTTTATATCCAAACGTGAGACTTACAATTTATAAAATACATGCCAATGCTCTTTATAATCACTAAATATTTATAAAAATGTAGTAAAATATTTTATCAAGCTTAACCTATATTTCACATAAGGGTAAATAGGAACAGTTGATTATTTCTTACGAAATTTGAGAAAAAATCAATTTCAAGTCTGAAAATGTTAAGAGATATAAAGAATTAGATAAAAAATAGTGTTAGTCATAAAATAATTCAAAATAAGAAATAATAATGCATTATATAAGTTTAAAGGTATTCCATAGGGGAGTATGGGGTAAGGATAGTTAAGGGGCAAGGATAGTTAGTTGCTGTTATGCTTAAACTGCTTGCTCAAACATCGCGTAATTCATGGTATATTTTCGTTTTAACACCAAAAGATGATTGTAAAAATTGCATGTCAATCTGTCACTATTTGCGAAGTTAGGAGATTATTTTGAAAAAAGTCTGTTTTGCTAAAATGTCAACGTAATGTTTATCATATTGTTTTCTACATTAGAATTTTAGAATATTTATTTACGTAAGTGTTTTTTTTCCTGCTGAACACGAATATCGTATTTATTTTTAAATTAATTTACGTCGTTCCTTAAAATTTAGAAAAAACTGAAATATTGGCACACGGGGCAAGAATAGTTAGAGATAATACGGCACGGTAAAATCGTGTTAATGGCATTGCAAATTTTAAAAAGTGTTTAATTGTTCTTTTTAGGTTGATATACATAACGGTGAGCGTAATTATATACGGAAAACGAAGCTTATGACCAAGAAATTAGTGGTCGTCTGAAAAAAATTGGTTAAATCTCTGATTCTAGTTCAGATGAATTTTAATACAATAATTGCAATTCAGAAAATGATCCATACATATTTTTAGTACTTGAGATATCAATATTGAATAGTCTAAATCAAGTAAAATAAAGAACACAAAAATTTACTGATTTTCTGTAACATTTTTAGCATTCGAATTCTTTTAACTATCCTTGCGCCGCTGGATCCAAAAAGGTTTTACCTAACTATCCTTGCCCGTTCCTCCCCAACCATCTATTTGATGTAAAGTACCTATATAACAATTCTGTACTTGTTAAATACTGTGTACCGATGCGATTATACATGAATACTTTTTTTAATGCATTTTTATAATGCTCAAAATAGTGTTGTAGTTTGATAAAAATAATTTTTTCATTTATATTATCAGAAATATTATTGAAATTTCTACTGTTCCGATTTACCCCGAATTTCCAGTTTTAAGGGGTAAATAGAAACAGTCTCCTATTTTTGAGAAAAATGTTCAAAATGAAAAAATCAAAGTTGTTTTTTGTTCCAGTATTAATAAGAGATAATTATAAATTTTTATATGAATTTTTAGTTTATTTTTTTTAAATGCGAATCAAAAAAGTGAAAGGGTGTCTTCTTTGATTTTTAATTTTTTATGCAATAGGAAATATTTTTGTATATACTGCTGCTAATTGACAAACTGAAAATGGGAAAATACTTAGAACCTGTTGGGGGTGATCTAAGGTACAAGGTTTAAGGCCGTATTTATTTTTAAAATTTTTTATTTATCTAAAATAACTACTGTTCCGATTTACCCCAACTAACCCTACCTATATTACAAAAACATAACGCCGCTGCCGTTGCTGTTTCATGATTCTGTAAGGGCGCTTTTTCCCAAAAGGGTCGTCAAAACTTATGTCAAAATTGACTTATTTTTGACATTTAAGTCAAAAAAGGATAAATAACGGCCTCACATTACGTCAAAATCTATGTGTAATTATAAATTAAAAATTTAATTTAAAATTGAGTTTTAAAGAATTTCTTTCCAAGATGCACCATAAGGAGGTACAATAAACTTTCAATTTGGTTAAAGTTAATTACAAACCAATTTAGCATCTCACCTGAAATAAAAATATTTATTAATATTTATTCATTTATTAAATATTCATTTATTTATTAAATATTTTTATTTCAGGTGAGATGCTAAATTGGTTTATAATAAACTTTAACCAATTTTAAAGTTTATTGTACTTCTTCGCAGTGTATCTTGGAAAGAAATTCTTTAAAACTCAATTTTAAATTAAATTTTAAAATAAATAAATGTACCTATGTGTATGTACTTACAATTTTTGAATTTTAAAATAAATTTTTAATTAAATTTCAAACACACAAGTATACTTGACTTTTAAAGAATTTGGCTAAAAACTAAATTAAAAAAAAATTTCTAATCATTTTCATTACATATGATAATTTAAATTTTCAGATTGGCTAATATCATAAGATCGCATTTTACCATCTTTGTCATCAATTTTGTAGTAACATAACAGTCTGCAATTAAAAAAATTTTTCTTTGGCATAGGCTTTGACGTCCTATTTGGCGCTCCTATTTAAGGAGTCAAGGTCACAGGAACAGCATGAACAGCAAGGAACAGTATGATGTGATGTGATAGCCCACATTAAAGCCCCTTTTAAAACCCGTAGCTTAAAGAATAGGTAAAATTAATCATGGATTTTGACATAATGTAAGGGCCTATATGGGAACCACTTTTTGACATATACACTGAGAAAACTGGAGTATTAGACTAAACATCTGGAGGGACAAATCGTTAATATTTGAGAGTTAGCTATTGGATAACAATCTCAATATTCAAATACACCATTGACAGATATTTGTGTCATTTCTCTTGGAGGGAAAATGAGTTTATAACAGAGGGACAAATTAACCATCTTGAGAAATCTCTTCCTTATCCGACGCGAAATGAATAAATATTATACATTTTTTTTAATTTTATAAATTAATTAGTTTTAAATCAATTTTTTCTTACATTTTTTCATCCTTATCGCTACTGTACTCGCTATGTGCCTGTTTGAAACATTTTGCACAGAAATATTGAACACATGTGCTGCAAAATTTTCGTGTTCTGACACAACAATTAATCATTGAGCAATATTTCTGTGAGTCGCTTCTTTCGAAAACAGGATTTTTGCACTTCTTATTTAGCAGATAACTCTTGCTTATACTTTTAGCAAATTCTTTTATTCCAACTTTTTTGATTCGCTGTTAACAGTGTTGTGCAAAATTACCGCATTTTTTATAGAAGATTGAATTAATCTCTCAAATATTACCCATGTCTATTTTTTTATCTGATGATCAGCAACACACGACTACAATACTGATCATTAACATCCACACCGCCCATGAACTTATTGTAATTACTAAAAGCGTTTGGAAATGGGATGACAATCTTTTCATTTACCTCTTTATTGTAACGTTTTACAGAAGCTAAAGGGGTTATACCTGACGCTGTCGATAGAATTTATACCTGTTTAGAATCCTGTACGGTAATGAAATTGATTCCACTGTTTTTATCATATTTAACAGCGTGTGTTCCCCTGGAAGCATTGTTTGAAATCTCATTTTTTCTCTTATTCTGCTTTCCCGGACTGTACCAGTTGCACGAAGACCCGCGTTTTTCAAGTGCACCAGTAAATCAGCATAACACAATAGGTTGTCAAAATATACATGATATTTCAACAGATTTTTGGCGAGATATTAAATAGAAGAGGTTCAAACATCTGAAGAACTACAAGATTCCCAAGAGCACAATTTGCTAAAACCTAATTTTTACTAGAATTTTTTCAAAGGTAAATGACGCAATTAAATAAGTACCCATATGATATGATACCGCCTTGTATTTTTTGTATTTTGTGTCCTATCTAAGAGTCAAGCACTTTCAAGGAATGATTTACGTACTTTTTTCCGTGTAACGAAACAGTAATGGCAAGTAAATAAATTGCCAATGAAGTGGAGAGTGTCGTTAGATTACTGGGTCAATATTGGCACCGATCCTTATTCGTTCCAGTTTTTTTACCGGCAAATTAATACTGCCAATGACGAGACGTGTCTCGGCCGATTACTGGGCCAATGATGGCGCCAATTTTCAGATACTTCAATTATTACAGACAATATTAAAACGTAGCTTGGCCCAACAATGGCACATTATTGGCCCATGAATATATAAAATATTATGATTATTATTATTAGTATTAAATATTATTATAATTATAGATTATAAGAACCTTCCAGCTTTCTCGACTTCACATCAGCGTAGCGGTGTGTCAGGTTGTGATATCGATCTCCAAAAGTGGTAAGAATTTTTCAAATGTATGTAATATTGCGTTTAGTTTAAACAAATAAGACGTATAAATATTGTAAATTAATTAGTTAATTAATAAAAAAATATTATTTTTATTTAAATTTTCCCAGATTTTTTTACGAAACTATTTTCAATTCAATAATAAGTCCCTTCACTAACTATGAAGCTGAAACATACTATAAAGACCAAGTTTCAAATTCTAATAATACCGGTACCTAAATTCAAATAATTTGTAGCAGAAGAATGCGAACCATCTTGATTATGGAGTTGTTAAAACTAAACAAATATCAAACAAAAAATTGACATACTATCTAAATTATTTTCTTCATTTTTTAAATTAACCTCTTACAGATGCCAAACCAACCTTTAATACGTACAACTCAATTTCAAAATTAAAATTCCAATTCAAATAATATTTTTAAACAATTGTCAATAATGAATTGTACTTTTTTATAAGGTTTTTCTAAAAATAGTCCGCAACTACTTAACCCTTTAGCGCCCAGATGGACAAAATTTTGGCATGAAATTTGAGGACTTATTTCGGTACTTAAAAATCAATAGAAAAATTCACGAATTATCATTTCTTATGTTTCCATATGCGCTCTATCGAATGGCGTTAAAAAAACCATAAAAAATTTATAAACAGAAAAGTTATTAATGATTTTTATAAAAAAAGTCCGATTTTTTTCCAATTTTTGTTTAATTTTCATTTTTTCTACTATGAAATAGCGTAAAAATAATTTCAAATATTACAAATAACGTGACATAGATATATAACCTAGAAGATAGGACTATAGAGCAAATTAAAAATTAAAATGGCGGCTCAAAAATAGAGTTTGAAGTTCAAATTTTTTACAAAAATTTGATTCGAAAGTACGAAATAATTAAAAGAGTTTAAATCGGCTTGAAATTTGTTACTCGGGGGTTTTAGGGGTCGCTGATCACGAATCTGAAGTCCAA
This sequence comes from Leptopilina myrica (nomen nudum), assembly GCA_032872475.1. Taxonomy (NCBI): domain Eukaryota; kingdom Metazoa; phylum Arthropoda; class Insecta; order Hymenoptera; family Figitidae; genus Leptopilina; species Leptopilina myrica (nomen nudum). Next base: position 13,427,317 of record CM065466.1, read on the forward strand.
TTTTCAAAATTCAAAATGGCGGATCCAATATGGCGGACAATTTTTTTTTAAACTCATTAAATTTGCTTGAAACTTATTACTCGGGAGTTTTTGTGGTCGCTGATCACGAATATAAAGTCGAATTTTCAAAATTCAAAATGGTGGATCCAATATGGCGGACAATTTTTTTAAAACTCATTAAATTTGCTTAAAACTTGTACTCGGGGGTTTTTGGGGTCGCTGGTCAAAAATTTGGAGTCCTATTTTTAAAATTAAACATGGGGGATCCAATATGACAGACGAATTTTCAGTTAAAAGTCGGTAATCACGTTAAATTTTATTATTTCATAATTTATTTACTTATTTCTGAATAGCAGATAAAATAAATAAAAACGTTTTAGTAGAAAATTTCTTATTCATTTTTTTGAAAAAAATAACAAAAAAGAAATTTTCTACTAAAAATTACAAATTTTGGGAGTGGAAAGAAAGAAAAATATTTCTTTTCTGTTAGTTTTTGAATGAATTAAAATTTTTTTTTCTTATTTTAACGCAATTTTAACATATAAACTTATATATAAAAATATATAAGAAAATTGCAACCATTATCCAATATAAAGATTTCTAAAGAATAGCTTATTTACATCTGTAATTAGTACCTTTAATTCATTTACTAGGATGCTGATTGTATTTGTCAAAAGTTAACACATACTGCATATTATTGTATTAAAATTTCTATTTTTATTGAAATTCAAATTGCTATTTAAAAACAGTTAAGTTTAAAAAAACGTGCTGAGAGTTTAAGTAATATCTGCCAAAAAAAGCGAATCTTGTTAATTATCACAAATATGTCCGATAAATTTTCAAAAACTCATTAGATTAGCTTGATTTTTGTTACTCGGGGGTTAAGAAACTTTCTACTAAAACAATTTTATTTATTTTATCTGCTATTCAGAAATAATTAAATAAATTATGAAATAATAAAATTTAACGTGATTACTGACTTTTAACTGAAAGTTCGTCTGTCATATTGGATCCCCCATGTTTAATTTTAAAAATTCGACTCTAAATTTTTAACCCGCAACGCCAATTCGTGATCAGCGACCCCTAAAACCCCCGAGTAACAAATTTCAAGCCGATGTAAACGCTTTTAATTATTTCGTACTTTCGAATCAAATTTTTGTAAAAAATTTGAACTTCAAACTCTATTTTTGAGCCGCCATTTTAATTTTTAATTTGCTCTATAGTCCTATCTTCTAGGTTATATATCTTTAGAAATCTTTATATTGGATAATGGTTGCAATTTTCTTATATATTTTTATATATAAGTTTATATGTTAAAATTGCGTTAAAATAAGAAAAAAAAATTTTAATTCATTCAAAAACTAACAGAAAAGAAATATTTTTCTTTCTTTCCACTCCCAAAATTTGTAATTTTTAGTAGAAAATTTCTTTTTTGTTATTTTTTTCAAAAAAATGAATAAGAAATTTTCTACTAAAACGTTTTTATTTATTTTATCTGCTATTCAGAAATAAGTAAATAAATTATGAAATAATAAAATTTAACGTGATTACCAACTTTTAACTGAAAATTCGTCTGTCATATTGGATCCCCCATGTTTAATTTTAAAAATAGGACTCCAAATTTTTGACCAGCGACCCCAAAAACCCCCGAGTACAAGTTTTAAGCAAATTTAATGAGTTTTAAAAAAATTGTCCGCCATATTGGATCCACCATTTTGAATTTTGAAAATTCGACTTTATATTCGTGATCAGCGACCACAAAAACTCCCGAGTAATAAGTTTCAAGCAAATTTAATGAGTTTAAAAAAAAATTGTCCGCCATATTGGATCCGCCATTTTGAATTTTGAAAATTGGACTTCAGATTCGTGATCAGCGACCCCTAAAACCCCCGAGTAACAAATTTCAAGCCGATTTAAACTCTTTTAATTATTTCGTACTTTCGAATCAAATTTTTGTAAAAAATTTGAACTTCAAACTCTATTTTTGAGCCGCCATTTTAATTTTTAATTTGCTCTATAGTCCTATCTTCTAGGTTATATATCTATGTCACGTTATTTGTAATATTTGAAATTATTTTTACGCTATTTCATAGTAGAAAAAATGAAAATTAAACAAAAATTGGAAAAAAATCGGACTTTTTTTATAAAAATCATTAATAACTTTTCTGTTTATAAATTTTTTATGGTTTTTTTAACGCCATTCGATAGAGCGCATATGGAAACATAAGAAATGATAATTCGTGAATTTTTCTATTGATTTTTAAGTACCGAAATAAGTCCTCAAATTTCATGCCAAAATTTTGTCCATCTGGGCGTTAAAGGTTTATAGCGGCGCCAAAATTGCGTCTGTTATATGAAAAAATATTAATATATTAAGAAAAAACAAATTTTCTGTTTCCTTATTTTAGTAAACAACTATGAATAGACATTAAGGGCATGTCCAAGTTGTGAAATGTAAACAAACCGAGCACTAAAATCACATTTTTCAAACAGACTTTTTTCTCACAAAAATTAACATTTTTACATTTTTTTAAGGAAAATGTTAAATTAGAGTGTCAAAGTTTCCAATTAAATAATTTTTGACTATAAGCAATGAAAAGCAATTTGTAAAATAACACATTAAAATCACTATACGCGAAAGATAGTCACTGTCAACGATCGGATGGCATCGGCTCATTTACGGAGATTGACGAAGTTAGCAACCAATAGAAATGCAGGCGCCATATGACTGCACTCGCTAGCCATACTTGCTCACCAAAAATTACTACAGTGGATCCAGCCGATCCAGGGCCGCCAAGCCACAATGTATTGTATAGAAACGTTGAGTTTCGGAACCGGTATACCGTCGCGCTACTGTCGCACCTCTATACACACAAAGCTTATGTACGTGTTGATGACGTATCATACTGCTATGACGTGTCATGCAGGACGCTTCGTTCATACATTTCTCATTTATTAAAATTAATTAAAGGTTCTGTAAATATTCCGAATGAAGCTGATGATCTACAACTTATTGTATATAAAGCAAGCATGCGTTATAAGAGAAAAAAAGTAAAATAATTTATTTTTATCATTTAGGCGAAAACATTAGATTAAAATTTATATAATTTTTTATACAATATTTTCTACATTTTAAGAATTTTTAAGTTTAAGATTAATGTTTAAAACTGTTATTAATGATTTTAAAAATGAATAAATATTTATTCTGTAGTTAATTTTTTTCTAATCATTTATTGACCTTATAGAAATATGAATATGAAATTAAAAAAAAAATAAAAGTCTATATATATCTTGTAAAGAGACATAACCTGAAACTTTAAGTATAAACTTAAGACTTGTGATATAATCATAAAGGTTTGAAATAATTGCTGTAAAAATAATATTGTCATTCACTTGGCCCTGTTTTTATTGCTAAATTCAATTGTTTGCGTCTTCAAATATTAAGTTGTATTCTGTGAAGATGGTTTTTATTATTTTTGAATGTAGAGCACTGAGAAACGCAGAAATTGTGTCGTTTTTAGTTTCTCTTTTGTTGTGAAGGTGCATATTTATTTTTATCTATAATTATAAATTTTAATTTTTATTCGCACTTATGAAATTACTTTTAAACTTTTTGTAAAAACAATTTAAGCTAACTGTCAAAACTCACAGAGTTCACCGTATTTAATACACAGAGCATGAAGTAGGATAAGGAGATGAAACGGCCTATATTTATTGGCCCCCAAATAAGGGGGTCAGAGTAGTAAAGTTTTCATCTCCCTACTGTCTCGTGCGCCCCTTGAGGGAAAATACAGAATTATAATGTATCGTCTGCTGCACGGTTGTTTATGACATTTATGAGATGACAGCTGAATGTAGGAAACCGCACTACTCTGACCCCCCATTTTGGTGTCAACTTTTTCTGCTATATACTGCAGGCGTTTCATCTCCTTATCCTCCTTCATGACACAGAGTCACACCAGCGGCAGTTCTCAGTCGGCCACCAGATGCGCTAGTTTAGCTGTTTGAATCGCCAATGGAGAGGAGTGGGGCTGTAAGCGGGAACAAGGATGGCGTGGAGTGAGTTGCGCCAGAAATGATTTTGTGTTCTGCGCACAATAACACAAGTGTTGATTGAGGAATATTTGACAGGTATTTTTAGGTTAGAGTTTCGAAATTAAAGAAAACTTGGAATGTTTCAGTTATTAGCGTTATTAGTTATTACAAGGAAACACTATAAAAATTATATAACATAATTATATAATTGAAAAACTGTCTTCTTTTCAAAAAATTTGACTGGTATTGTTTATGAAAATAAACTTTGATTGCATGTCTTTTTGAAAATAGTATCCTAAGAAATATTGATGAAACCCTGATGATAGAAGTAAAATAATGTTTTTAAGAATAGAGACAGAATATCAATCATATTTATCAGTTTCTCTGAATTCAGAGTTAAAAAATTGCACAATTTTAGAAAATGGTATAAAAAACAAAACAAAAACACGCGTTTGGCAGTTTCATATGCTCAAATACGCTATATATATATATGTGCTATTGTGCGCAGAACCCTAATTCAATTCTGGCGCAACTCACTCCACGCCGACCATGTTCCCGTAAGATGTCCCTACCAAAAACCTGTAGTTCGCTCTACTGTAGGGGTGCAACACTGGGTGTTTACGACGTCGTCGGTCGTACCGATCAGTTGCCACATTAAGGTGCTCAAATTGTTTATTTCAGACTATATAGTTCAACCTAAATAGTCTCAAATAAACACCTTTTTGTGGCAACTGACTGGTACGACCGACGACGTCGAAAACACCCACTCTGTACCAAAAACATAAGTTCGGAATGCTCATTATGCCGAATTTATAATTTAGAAATGACTAGATACGCTAATCCTCAATAACCTAAATTGTATATTGAATAAAATTTAAAAGTCGGGAATAATCATCTGATATATTCTGCATAATGAAGAATATTAGTTTAAACTAATTCTTTTTTCCCACAATTTGATATTATTGTAATTTTTATTTTTGGAATTTCCACTTTACCTATATTTTAATAGCTCGAAAGGTAAAATATCAGAATTGAAATTTAATTGAAATGTAATGGAGAATAAATATATATTTACTAAATTAAAAGATTAAATAATGATTAAATGTTTGAATTTAATAAAAACGTATTATTCAAAAGTTGCAGTGTGAATTGTACAAAATTTTTATTGATAAGAAAGATGATTGGGCAGAAATTCAATTTAATCAAATGTCAATTTAGAAGAAACACTTTTTCGTACAATTTTAATTTATTGGAATTGTAATTTTCGAGAATATTAATATTGCCAAATCTAATTTTGGCAGAAATCTGCTTTATCAGAATAATCATATGCTCGAATCCTCAAAAAGCCGAATTTTATTTTTTGAAAATTGCTGCAACGTAAATATTTGGCGCAAATTTTAAAATGCTGATTGGTCAATTTTAAAATTACAAAATTACAATTCCAATAAATTAAAATTGTACGAAAAAGTGTTTCTTCTAAATTGACATTAGATTAAATTGAATTTCTGCCCAATCATCTTTCTTATCAATAAAAATTCTGTACAATTCACACTGAAACTTTTGAATAATACGTTTTTATTAAATTCAAACATTTAATCATTATTTAATCTTTTAATTTAGTAAATATATATTTATTCTCCATTACATTTCAATTAAATTTCAATTCTGATATTTTACCTTTTGAGCTATTAAAATATAGGTAAAGTGGAAATTCCAAAAATAAAAATTACAATATTATCAAATTGTGGGAAAAAAGAATTAGTTTAAACTAATATTCTTCATTATGCAGAATATATCAGATGATTATTCCCGACTTTTAAATTTCATTCAATACACTGTAAAACAATCTTGTGTAAATTTACAATATCCGACGTTGGAAAGTTTGGCCACATGTCCGACGTTGTAATTATACATAGTGTAGCATGTTATTTTACATCATGCCACACAACTTTGAAACATATATATATATTTTAATGTTTTGTCACATTTAAAACAAGAAATAGGAAAATACACTTTTCAAGATAAATTTTATATAAATATATTATATTTTATAACACATAATTCCAACCCCCCCAAAAAATTAATGACTTAGACCAATGAAAATAAAGTTGAACCTCCTCCTGCATAAAGAAAGCTATTTTTTTATTTATTAAACATTGAATTCAACGATCAATTCCGAGTCAGGTTTAAAAAATAAAACAACAATAGTTGTTTGACGTTTCGACAGAAACTAAAATTTATTTAACAAAAGAAAAAAATAATAAAAATTAACATACATTCTTAAAAATTAATAGTAATATTTTCGGTAAAAAATTGTTTAAAAATAAGTTTATAATTAATATTATTTTTTAAGAATGTATTTTAATTTTTATTATTTTTTTCTTTTCTTAAATAAATTTTAGTTTTTGTCGAAACGTCAAACAACTATTGTTGTTTTATTTTTTATACCTGACTCGGAATTGATCGTTGAATTCAATGTTTAATATTTAAAACAACCGAGTGATAATATCATATAATAATTTTATTTTTTTATTTGTTGGTTAAGTTACTCAAAATAGAAAAAATTTATATTTGAAAAATATAAAGTATAATTTTTAAGTCTACCTAAAACCTACATTAAATCTACCATAACTAGGGTAGACTTACGATAACCCCATTCGCCAGGGTAGAATACACCATTTTATGGCCATTAATATTCGCAATTCGCTTCCGGGGATTCGAACCTAGTACCCTATACTCTATGACATAATATTTCTAACAACTAAATGCTACGGCTAAATCTATATCTATATATATATATGGGGGATTTCGCGTCAAGTGATCAAGGGGTCTTTTGTTGCAATGTTTATTTCAATAATTTTTTACTCTTAAACAATTAAACATACAAATTTGACAAAGTACATTTTGGAAAGGTTCTTTCATGCTCTTTCGATTGGAAATAAGCATTTTGAAAAAAACAATTTTTGACCCAAAAAAATCAAAATTAAAAATAAATTTCAATTTTTGGGGGAGAAAGACCCAATTTTTTTTTTTTTTAAACGAAAGCTGAGGTTTTTTCCTAAAAGAACATATAAATGGTAAAGTGGGACTAGATTGTTTAAACATTGAAAAAATGAGTTTTCTACTCGCCGAAGCGCTCAAAACCCGGTTTTAAGCTCCGCATGAAAAAACCTTTCCAAAATGTACTTTGTCAAATTTAAATGTCTAATTGTTTAAGAGTAAAAAATTATTGAAATAAGCATTGTACTGAAAAACACAAAAATTTAACCCCCTCCCCCTCGGAAAATATTGGACTAGGTAAAAAAATATTTTCACGAAAAATTACTATCTATGAGTACTACAAAAGCCCCAAGTTTTGCTACGATTGGAGAAAAATTTTTCTCCACCTTGATCACTTGACATGAAATGCCCCATATATATATATATATATATATATATATATATATGTATGTAGAAAGGTCAATACCAGGTCCGAAAAATATACGTAGACGTCATTACCGGGTCATTTTTGACTTTTCGGGTCCGACCCGATAGTGCCACTATAAGATAGTAATAAATAAATTTTTTAATAAAAAAAATATCCTTCCTCCATAATACTTTATTAAAAAAATTTATTAATTTATTAATTTTTTTTGTTGGACGGGGGTTGGGTTCGATACCTTTCAGTACCAAATATAATGTCAATTGACTTTATGTTTGGTACTGGAAGCTATCGAACCCAAAACCGACCCCCGTCCAACAAAAAAAAGTAATAAATTTTTTAATAAAGTATTATTGAAAAAGCATGCATTATAATAAATTCAAGGTGATGCATCCTTCCTCAAAAATACTGTTTATGTATTTTAGAAGGACCTGGTATTGACCTTTTTACATACATACACAGAGAAAAATGGATTATAAGTGATATAATCCAGATTATACTTTTTATGATATTTTAAATTGTATATAGGATAGTTAACCAGAATTATAAAATTAAATATCTAAGTATTACCATTTTTAAATTATTGATCATATTAATTTAGATTATAAAACTTGCATCAATATAATTGGTCTTTACGTTATTTTAAATAAATAAAATTTTGATAAATTAGAACTAACCCTTAAATTAAAAAATTAATTTACTATTTAATTGCCTAATAATAAAATTTAAAAAAATAAAAATTTGAATTTGTTGTTGCTAATAATTAATTAATTAAATAAATTGATCAATCACTAAATTTATTTATTCGTAAATTTCTGGTAATTTCATTTTTATAATCTACAAAATTATTAAAATTATTTAAAAAATTATTATTAATATTGTTACTAATTCAATAATAATTGATGAATTAATCATAAATAAATTTACAAAGAAATAAATTCTTACTAATCACAAAATTTACACTCTGTAAGTAAATAAAAATACTTTGAAGAAATGGTTAAAAATAATCTTCTCTTGTAATATTTAAATTAAAAATGGTTATAATCAATATAATAAGCTAATGGTAAATAAATGCATAATGCTATAATTGTTTTTAGATTTATAAAAATGCAATTATCAGAAATTTACAAACCTGGAAAATTAAAATAGCAGCACATATGTAAAAAAGTTCGATCACAACAAATTTTCAAAACGATTTTAACCTCATAATATGACAATTTGAAAAAAACATGTTGCTATAGTAATAATCTAAAATTATAATTTGATTCGATTTTGGAGTATAAAATGTATAATTTATTGTGAATACCAGAAATAATTCTAAAACATTGAAAGGTTGTAAATAGATTATAGAGGGTATTAATCAGATTATATTCAGTATGATCTTTTTTTCTATATTCCTAATTGTATAAACCATTTTTCTCCGTGTACATATATAAGAATTTTGTATATATATATATACACACTACCGGCAGAAACTGTCAGCACAAACGACGGGCGAGCTACGAAAAGTTGCTGCCGAAATTAAATTACCATATTTTATTATTGAAAAATGATAGAAACTTGGACATTTTTAAACATATTTCAAAAACTACTGAACGGATTTTCCATTTTCAAGGCTCAAATAAAAGCTGAGACTTTAAAGATTATGTTGCTAAAATTTAAAATTTTTCTAGCATGTGCAGCCACACAAACATGGTGCACAAAAATAGAAAAATTAATCAATTTTTTTCAAAATCTCTTAGGTGATAAAATCTCTAAAAATATAAAATAATTTTTATTTATATATCAAACGACGGAGAATTTAATTGGCTTTCGAACAATCCAAGAACCAAGTTTCTATCATTCTTCAATAATAAAATATGGTTATTTAATTTCAGCAGCAACTTTTCGTAGCTCGCTTGTAGTTCGTACCGACAATTACAATATACAAAATTCTTTTTATTACATTTTCGAAAAAGCCAAAACAATATTTTTTGGGTTCATTTTATGTGTGAGTATACATGTGTATGTATTGTGTGCATATGTGTGAGTATACATGTGTATGTGTTGTGTGCATATGTGTGAGTATACATGTGTATGTTATGTGTGTATATGTGTGAGTATACATGTGTATGTATTGTGTGCATATGTGTTTATGTACATTTGTATATATGTTGCCGATGGATGAACCGATGTATATCTATATATGTTGCTGAACGACGAATTCGACGAAACGACGAAACGACTAGGAAACATTTTAATATTATAGAGATTATTCTCAGCATAAATAACATAATGTGGAGTTTTAGATTCTTGACGGGAATTTGCCGGAATTATTGACACATCAAAACCGGTGTCAATTAGAAAAGATAACCCTGATTTACGGTCTTTGATATGTAAACGTTTAGAAAATGAATGACTATGCAAGCAATTAATTTGACGCAGCCTAATTAGTTTTCCAATGAAGTACCGGATTGCATGAGACATGGAGCTACGCACTTGAGTGCTTTGTCTCCGAATTTCGCATGATAAAAACATAATTGATTATTGTTTCCGGTACTACCGCGAGTATTATTTTAGCTATATTGTTTTTTATAATTCGCGCTTTTGTTACTGTTGTTATTGATATATTTTTTATTATTGGATGATTTAATTCGGTTTCTTTTGTTATAGTTGCTGGATTGCTGCGTTGGACGGAATCTACTCTGCGCGGAAATTGCATCGATTTTAGTGGACAATTCTTCAATTAATTTCAATATCTTGTCTTGAGAATCTTCCGATTTGACGGCGGAGACCTGCGGTGAGCCGATTTGTCCAGAAGCCTCGACGAAGCGGTCCGCAAGTTGTGCCAATTTATCTATCTCAGTAACCTAACTTAGTGCTAGAGCCGCGCGACAATTTGCGGGTAATTGATCGAGAAATACGGTGTTGATAATCTCATCTCCGCATTTTCCTTGACTTAAGGTCTTAATCCGGTTTAGGATTAGCGAAGGCTTCCCCTCTCTCGATAATTCCCCATTTAAAAGTTGCCTCAAACGCGCTTCCGAAGATACCGCAAAAGTTGCGATTAATCGTTTTTTAATTTGACTGTAAATATCCGCCGGAGGGGTTTCTTGAACAATGATATCGCTTAATGTTGAAACCGTATCAAAGCCCAGAGCCCTCAGCACTGCGCCAGCCTTGGCTTTTTCCCTGGTAACTCGCGAGTAATCAAAAAGGAGTTCGATTTCGGCAAACCACAAGGCCGGTTCTTTGTGGTAAAAACTGGGCAATCGAATATATATTCGAGCAAGAGGGGGGGGGCCGGCGCCGCTGCCGGCACTAGAAGAAGAAATCGATACAGACCATTTTTGAAATTACCCAGTTTTTACCACAAAGAAATATATATATATATATATATATATATATATATATATATATATATAAGGAACGTTCTTATGACTTAGTAGCAGATCAATTATTTAAATAAATAAGTATTAAAAAATTAGTTTACAGGAACTCACGAAAAAAAATATATTTAACATTGAGGTATTTCGCTAATATTACTAAAAACATCTTTTTAGGAGTATAAAAATTAAATGAATCACGCGGACTATTAATGTCCCAAAAAAAATATATTCCTGCATGAAATTGTTCTAACTCCTCGATAAATTATTTATGTGAAATTATTTAACGCAAAAGAGCAATACACTGCCAATTAAACAATACTTCACAATTCTAAAATTCTTAATGTGTCAAAATTTAGATAAAATGTAACACGTATGGACGCTGTGATAAAAAAAATAAAATAAAAAGTACCTGCCAGAATGAATGACACGAGGGAGTGCAAAAAAACAAAAAAAATCTTTAAATTTATTCTCTTCCTTTCTTTAAAAAAAAAAGATAAAAATAAAATAGAAAAAAATGTGGAGAGGGTACAAGACAATTTACAATGTATAAAAATAAATATTAAAATTTTGAGATCTCTTGAATTTAAAAGAAAATATAAGAATTATAATATTATCATTCGTTCATTATATTCTTCACACGGTCGTACCGAAGAAGGTTGGGACCACTGTTATGACACTCACAAAAACAATAACCCGACACTGAAACGAATGATGTCCTTGATGATGACCCTCTGCTGTTCCTGTTGTGATTTCAATATTTGACTTCCCTCGGTTGAAATTAAAAATCTGGCAATCAGAATAATTCGGTCTCCCGACAATTTCGACTTCCTGGATATTCAGCTTCCTGGATATTTACCCAGTCTGGAAATCCGTCCCAGAATTTGGATGCACCTTCCTTGGAAGTTGTCGTGGAGAATCAGGAAGCGTGAAAAAAAATTTTATATCAATGCGGAGTGTTAGAGATTGAAATAAAACTTTAACATCGAAAGTAAGTTGATTGCGAATGCCCGCAGTGTAAAGACCATGTTTATATCAGAGAAATAAAGTCTTACATTATCTTTTGTAATTCTTATTTGTTTTACTACAAATACCTTAACAGGTTATGGGCCCAGTTAAATAAAGTTGTGCGATAGTTTGTTTTTTTTCTTCCTGTACTTTCATTTGTTTCTTAAGTGATTGTTATTTAGTGAATTGTTTTTTTCGAAATGGATTCAATTCACTATAAAGTGGAAAAACTTCGTGACAAGAACAACTGACATCAATGGCGATTTGTAATTCGCACGTTGTTAGAAGATGAGGAAGACTTATTGGCTGTGTGTGAGGGAGTATTGGTGCGACCGGTGGCTGGTGCGGCACAATATGTCGAAAACTTGCAGAAATTCGAGAAAGCTGATAGGGCGGCAAGAAAATTGATAGTTACAACCGTTGAAAAGAAACCCTTGGATCTTCTCCTAAGGTGTAAAACTGCGAGGGAAATGTGGTCTAAACTAAATGCAGTCTACGATTTGAAATCAGACGAAAATTTGGCTCTAGTGCAAAAACAATTTTTTGAGTGCAAGTGGGATTTGAGTGAGAGTGTTGCTCATAATCTATCTAAAATGGAACAATTAGCATCAAAATTGAAAAGTTTCGATGAAGAAATTCCAAATTCTTTACTTATTGCACGTGTTTTATCGATTTTACCCCCCCCCCCCCAGTAAAATTACTTTCACAGTGCATGGGACTCTGTAGAAGAGGGGAAGAAGACGTTGGAAAATTTAACGGCGAGACTAATGGCTGAGGAAATTCGTAATCAGAAGCAAGATAACGATGAAGACCCGTCAATGGCTTTGTTTACAAATAGCAAACAAAGGTTTTCGAAGGCTACGAGCTTGGCTTCAAGTAATTCGAAAAATATCTCTAGCAAGTTCGGTCAAGATGATAATGGGAGGAAAACAAACTCTGGCTGTTACACGTGTGGTAAACAGGGCCACAAGCGTAAAGATTGTCAAGGCTGCTACATCTGTGGGTCAAAAGGTCATATGATGAGAAATTGTCCACAAAGATCTCAAGGAACGAGTTCCAGTTTGAGAAATCAAGCAAATTGTGCGGAGGAAGATAAGGTGGCGTTTATGGGAACTGATGATTCATCTGATAAGAGTGGATGGTTAATCGACTCTGGTGCATCAAATCATATGACTATAAAAAGGGATTGATTCTACGAGTTTGAGGAATTCACAACACCCATCAAGGTCAAGGTTGGAAATGGTGAGGAAATCAAGGCATACGGTAAAGGTAAAATTCAAATTGAAACTTTTGTAAACAATGAGTGTATACTTGGTATGATGCATGATGTCTTATACGTTCCTGATTTAAATAGAAATTTGTTTTCTGTAAAGGTGGCGGCTAAGAAGGGAATTGATTTTTCTATTACTGATTATGGGGAAAATTTTTTACTAATGAGAAATAAAAAGGTAATAGCTATGGGAACTAACAGCGGTAGTCTTTATAAATTCAATTTGCGCGTTGTTATGCCTGAAAATTGTTATAATGCGAATAAAGTGGATACTTTGCAATTGTGGCATGAACGTTTATGTCATCAAGATAAATAACATGTCAAATATTTTTTAAAAATTAAAGGGATAGATCTTGAAACTAGCGATGAATTGTGTGAGGGATGTGCGTATGGAAAACATCATAGGTCTGTTTTTCATCATAAGGTTGAGCGTGCTACGAAAATTCTTGAGGTCATTCACACTGATTTGTGCAGGCCTATGCAGCAAGAATCTGTAGGTAGAAAAAAGTATGCACTTATTTTTAAGGATGAATTTTCAGGATTTAGGAAAGTGTATTTTCTCCGAGAAAAATCTGAAGTGCTTGAAAAATTAAAAATTTTTTGTTTGGAGATTGAAAATATTTTCGGGGAAAGTATAAAAGAAATTCACAGCGACGGAGGCAAGGAGTATGTAAATAAGGGTGTTAAAAATTTTTTGGAAAGTAAGGGGATAAAGCACACGGTAACTGTTCCTTATACCCCCAAGTAGAATGGCATCTCAGAACGAGAGAACCGTATTCTCGTTGAGGCAGCTCGTTCTATGATCTATTCTAAATCCGAATTACCTTTAAATTTGTGGGCTGAGGCGATTAATACCGCCACATATGTGATTAACAGAACTGGTCCTAGTAAACAATTGGGTAAAACTCCTTTTGAGATTTGGCACGGAAAAACGAGTAATATCGATAATTTAAAAGTTTTCGGTACGGAATGTTTCGTGCATTTACTGGATGAGAAAAGACGAAAATTAGATAAAAAATCCGTGAAAGGTTTTTTAGTTGGGTACATTGAGAATGGTAAGGGTTTTCGTATTTATGTGCCGAGTATCAAGGATGTTATTTTAAGTCGCGATGTTATTTTCAAGACAGAAAAATTAGGTTCGACTAATGCTAATATTAAAATTAATAAAAACATTGAAAAATCCTTGGATAGCGACGAAGAGTTTTTTAAAAGTGCATCAGATCTAGAAGAATCTGAAAACGAAGAGCCCTCACCATCCTCAAAAGTTATTGAATCCGACAGAAAATTGAGAGATTGACGTTCGATTAAACCGACATACTTTTATGGCTGTCCCATTTCTTTTGTCGCGGAAACTGTGCCTAAAAATTATGAGGAGGCAATTAATTCGAAAAATAAAATTGAATGGGAAAGAGCCATGAAAGACGAAATCAATTCTCTGATGGAAAATGAAACGTGGGAGCTTGTTGGTAAGCCGAATAATAAACAAGTAATTAAAAATCGATGGGTATTTTCAACAAAAATAAATTTAGATGGATCTACGCGTTTCAAAGCTCGTCTTGTTATAAAGGGGTATGCTCAAAGGGAGGGGATAGACTACAAGGAGACTTTTAGTCCTGTAGTACGTTTTGATACGGTTAGGACTTTGCTGGGGATAGCAGCAAGTGATGGACTACATCTTGGGCAGTTTGACATCAAAACTGCATTTTTGTACGGTAATTTAAAGGAGACTGTTTTTATGTCTCAACCTGAAGGGTTTAACGATGGTACTTAAAGGGTTTGTAAATTAAATAAAAGTTTATATGGACTAAAACAGTCACCAAGATGTTGGTCTGACCACTTTGATGTTTTTGTAAAATCATATAGGTTTGAAAAAAGTTATGCTGATCCGTGCTTTTACGTATTTAAAAGGAAAAATGAGTGCATTTATTTGGCCATTTATGTGGACGATGGTCTCCTAGCCGCATCGAGTGAATCTCTTATTGATAATTTTATTATGGAATTAAATAAAAAATTCAAAACGACAAGTACAAAAAATGTAAACAATTTTTTAGGGATTGAAATTTGTTGTTTGAAAGAGGGGTCTATTTATATGAATAAAAAAAATATGCTGAAAAAATTGTGGAGAGATTTAATTTGAGCGACGCAAATGCTGTATCGACGCCAATTGATGTAGGCTGGGATTTAAATGAAAATGAAAAATTGGAGGGCACTGTTCCGTATAGAGAAGCGGTGGGGAATATTATGTTCCTACATGTAGTCAGTAGACCAGACATTGGTTTTGCGATTAACATTGCTGCAAGGGCTTTAGAAAACCCGACGAAAAATCATTGGTCTTTAGTCCAGCGTATAATTAGATATATAAAGGGTACTGCCGATCAAGGATTGCTATATTGTAATAACAATATTTTTGAAGCTTATAGCGATGCAGATTTTGCGGGCGATAAAGATACGCGTAAATCGACGACAGGTATCGTTTGTATGTACGCTGGTGCAGCTATTGTATGGCAGAGCAAAAGACAACAATGTGTGTCACTTTCTACGATTGAGGCTGAATATGTCAGCGCAGCTTCGGCTTCGAAAGAAGTAATTTGGCTAAAGAAGTTGTTTTTAGATTGTGAAAAAGAAAATAGATATATATTGTATGTTGATAACATGAGTGCGATTAAATTGATTAAAAACCCCGAGTTCCACCAGAGAACTAAACACATTGACGTCAAATTTCATTTTGTTCGAAATTTATATGAAAATTGAGAATTAGATATTGAGTACATTCTAACTGATAAACAATTGGCTGATGTTTTTACAAAAGCTTTGGCGAAACCCAGGTTCTTGAAATTGCGAGATTCATTAGGATTAATTGGATTTAGTCAAATTAAAAATTCAAAGTAATTTTGTTTTTTTATGTTTTTTTTAAATGTCAAGTTTTAGGGAAAGTGTTAGAGATTGAAATAAAACTTTAACATTGAAAGTAACATGGAATATATTACTTGTATTGTATTGTATTTTGAAGTATAGTGTGTAAGCTTTATATTTTTGGAGAATTTCTGAGTCAGTAAGTTGATTGCGAATGCCCGCAGTGTAAAGACCATGTTTATATCAGAGAAATAAAGTCTTACATTATCTTTTGTAATTCTAATTTGTTTTACTACAAATACCTTAACACGGAGGAAAACTGTTACTGCCACAGGGTGAAAAATGGAAGCAATACACACCTGTTGCATGGGAAGGAATAATTTTGCCCATGCGCCGTTTTCCAAAGCGTTGACAAAAAAAATTTTACCACTCTCAGGAAGTCCTTATTAAAATGGCTGCCACCAGGTACTCCGTCACGAGAAAAAAAAGCTCCAAAAATGGCTTCAATGAAGTCCGTTGACGGAAAAAAATGTTAATAAAAAAATGAAAGCCTTGACGAATTTCTGAGGAGTATTTACTTCCACTAAAGCGTCTTTGTTGGCTGGGACCAGCTGTCAAATAAATAATTATGAGCTCGTACTCTTATGAGTCAGAAAAAAATTTTAAATTGATTAAAAATATAATGACAAATTTTCAATTTTTTTTAAAAGAGAAAATATTCATATATAATTATTTGTTGCCGTAGATGTTGAGCAGTGAGTGATACAGTCTTCCTGGCGGGGCATGGCGTGGCGTCTACACTTGCGAACATGTGCTCCGAAAAGATTCTGCAGTAACTCCTCGAAATTCGCAGATTTTTGTGAAATTTTCACGCCACTATGTCCCGAGAATTTTTTATAAAATTAATGTCACTGCACCTTCACTTAATTGTTCACGATTGACGCGATTTTTTATGATTACCCCTTGTGCTTCGAAATCACGTCGGGGTCACCAATGTGGGAATTTGACAAATAAATAATTATTAATTAATAAAGTTTCAAATCAGAAGCCTTCCCGACTATTCGGTGTTCGATAGGGTTATTTAAATAAATCAAATTAATTAATATTCCTTAGAAAAGTTTGATTTATTGTAGCCGTGTAAAAGGCATGCTACACAAGCGTGGTCCCAGATGCAACTGAACAGAAAGGCGCGAACACATGATCAGTCTGTCGTAAGAAAGCAACGTCGGTAAATGCGCTTGCTACAATCCCCACAGGACAAATGTCACTTCCGCCATCTGTCGCGCAAAATGCGCGGCGACATATCAACAGTTTATTCCAATATCGACCTTACACACACATACATCCTACAACAAAACTGACATTTCCCACTTTAAACATTAATTTCTCATTAATTTGACGTTAATTTATCCTAAAAAATATATCAATTTCATCCTTAGATATTTCTTTATCATTTCCAATAGTTTCTTTTGGCATTATTACATCAAATAATAACAATTTTATTATCCTATCCTAAACCTACCTTAAATCTACCATAACTTGGGTAGATTTACGATAGCCCAACCGACAAGGAATCTGTTATGAAATATAAAAATTACAAGTGGCGGACCAATTTTTAAAAATAATTTACGTCTTTTATAATAAAAATGTAAAATTTTAAAAAATTCTGCCATATTTGATCCGCCATTTTGAATATTAAATTCTGAATACAGATCAGTAAGCAGCGACCATAAAAACCCATAGACTAAATTTTATTTAAATTGCCTTACATGGTCAAATGTACTGTTTTTTCAATATGTTTATGGAACAGCGTATGTCTCTTTGGACATTATAGGTTAAAGTGTACAAAAATTAATTTTTTTGTTTTTGTATATTGAATAGTAGTGTTTATGCTTTAATTTGGTCCTATGCAGACAGTTTATGATTTAAGTTTCGGTTTATGATTTAACATTTATTCAAAAAATGTCAAAAATGTGTATTTTGCGTATTAAAACGTAAGTTGCTTAAAAACTGAAGCCAATCTAATATTTTCAAGGTCAGAGTCGTATTCTATGGACAAAATCCTTTAGAATCGGCTGTAACATTTTAAACAACATGCATTTGATGAAATCTTGTCGGCCTGTGTAATTAATACATTCAATGTACTTTCACATAATGTTCTGATTTTTTTTCGTTTTATAGTATAGAAATGTAAAAAATTTTACCTTTAATATTGAATCTTTTATGATTTTCCGTCATTTTAATAACTTATATGTCCTCTGGCGGTTATAAAAAAATCCAATTTTGGTTTTAATACTTGAGCAGGACCTTCTTTTCCATTCTATCAAATTTTGGCGATGGAGAACGAGCTACTTTTAGTTTTATTCATATTTTAAAAATATAAATTTTTCGTTTAAAATACAAGTAGTTTGACAACACTAAAATTGCATGTACACTCGGGTCGTACAGTTTCAGTACATTTGGACTGACAACATTTGAATGCTTGCTTTACATGAAACTCAAATATTTCAGTAAAAATTGGTGTAAAAGGTATCAAATTAGGATCATTTTAAAGTTTAATAAATTTAGAGTTAAATGGACCAAGATATTAACAATTTAATCAGGTAAATATGTAAATATAGTCCTTTAAAGTAAGAGATTTTTTGTGAAAATTTAATTTTTGAAATCTTAAGTTCAAGTCAATGCCAATTGAAGAAAATTTTTTTTAGAATTGTCAGTTAATCAATATGTAGTAAAAATCCTACTCTTAAATTCTAAACCAAAATCATTAACAAATATTTGGTATTTTTTTCAAATTCTGTAAAAATAATTTCTCTTGCTCTCTAAATTGCTCAAAGGATAAAAATTGCAAATTCGTTGATTCCTTCATTTGTTTTATCAATTAACCACACTTTTAGAAAAATATATATCCCTTGCTTGTTACAAGATTATAACTGTGCAATATAATAATATTTATTATTATAACATTATAATTGTTACTCGGGGGTTTTTGGCGTTGGGGGTCAAAAATTTAGAGTCCAATTTTTAAAATTAAACATGAGGGATCCAATATGACAGACGAATTTTCAGTTAAAAGTCGGTAATCAAGTTAAATTTTATTATTTCGTAATTTATTTAATTATTTCTGAATAGCAGATAAAATAAATAAAATTGTTTTAGTAGAAAATTTCTTAACCCCCGAGTAACAAAAATCAAGCTAATCTAATGAGTTTTTGAAAATTTATCGGACATATTTGTGATAATTAACAAGATTCGCTTTTTTGGCAGATATTACTTAAACTCTCAGCACGTTTTTTTAAACTTAACTGTTTTTAAATAGCAATTTGAATTTCAATAAAAATAGAAATTTTAATACAATAATATGCAGTATGTGTTAACTTTTGACAAATACAATCAGCATCCTAGTAAATGAATTAAAGGCACTAATTACAGATGTAAATAAGCGATTCTTTAGAAATCTTTATATTGGATAATGGTTGCAATTTCCTTATATATTTTTATATATAAGTTTATATGTTAAAATTGCGTTAAAAGAAGAAAAAAAATTTTTAATTCATTCAAAAACTAACAGAAAAGAAATATTTTTCTTTTTTTCAACTCCCAAAATTTGTAATTTTTAGTAGAAAATTTTTTAGTAGAAAATAATATTTTTATTGCATCTCCTCCTATCTCTTTTTTTTGTTTGTTTATATAAAATTTATTTTATTCCTTTTATGTTATAGTCGTTCCGGTCGTCCAGACAATTGTTTTTGTGGGAACTGTCAAATTGTTGATCGTTCCAGTAAAAGAAGTTTAAAACTGACAGGTATTTTAGTCAAAATTACTGTCTTTTTGTTTTGTTTGTCATATAGTTTAAATAACTCTTTTTCTTTGTTTGTCTGTTTCTGTAGAACAAACTAGACCGTTGAAGAAGAAGAAAATAGTGGACACTATGGTATGGGTCAACAATTTCCCGAATTCATCTCGAAACCAGAGAAAACTGACGAGCAGCCCTTAGATTTGTCGGCTGAAAATCAAGCAAAATATTTGAGTTCCGATTTTCAACCAAGGATCATTATTAAGGACATAAGATCGCTCCAAAAAAAAAGCTGTGAATCTTGAACCAGTTCCGGGTACCTCTTCAAATCCTATTGCATCATGGTATATAAAGCCAGAAAATGTTGAACTTCTTTTGGAGAAAGATACTGATGACATTAAATTGTGTAACTGTGAAACCTGTTTTTTGTAGTTTCTATTTTTCTTTTACAATATCAAGTGTTTTTATTATTTTCATTTAATTGTAGTGTGAGTGTGTTTAATATAGTGTGAGTGTGAGTGTGTTTATCGAATAAATTTTATATGTTTTTTTTTACAATCTTGTTTTTACTTTGTGTTTAACCTCACCATTCTTTTTATTAACAATAAAATTTTGTCGTTATCTCTTTTTAATTTATCTTGTTCAAATTATAATTTTTAACAAAAATTAAAGGATTTTTATCAAATTAAATGAACTATTGAAACTAAACTAATTCAAACTTTTCTTTTTATGTAAACGATTGAAATTTTCTTTGATCTTACAATTTTCCTTTTAATTTTTATTTATTTATGTTATATATGGTTGTCATAAATAATTTTACTATTAAAATTTTTAATAAAATTATTCATTGAAATTAAGTTTATTTAAATAATTTAATTAGAATTTTTGTAAATAATTAAATTATTATGGAAAATTTTATTACGTTTTTAAGAATAATATAATTTCTAATTTTAAGTCAGTAAAGATAATTAATTATTATTTTAATCAATTAGTTGCATTGTAATTATATTACAATATACATAATTAAAAATTTTTACAACAATTTGGAAAAATACTTAAGAATTTGCAATTATTCCTTCAAAAGTTCGGAAAATTCCCGAAATTTTTAAGTGTTTAAATTTTTGCATTCATAATTGCATAATTCAAAAGCTTTTGAAAAATTATAATTGCTTAAATTTATTTATCTCGAAATTCATTATATATAATAATTTTTTTTGCATGTGTTACGGTCTAATTTATTAAATAGACACAATTTACTTTTATTCAATTCAGAGAGTGACAATTTATTAATGAAATTAATAATACACTTCAAAGGCAAAAAAAGACTGAGTTGCAAATACGTTTTGCAGCTCATGTCGAATATGAAACAATACAGGTAGGGATATATATTTTTGCTGACTATAACATCCCTCTCGCTATATAGGGTTTAGTCCCTAAAACCTAAGTTTTACATTTTTATTTAAATAAGGTTTAATATTTAATTTTGAGTTTCTATGTGGTTGTCTTTCGTAGGATATAACGACGTGAACAGTACTTATTTTATTGTTACACATATTAGACCTAATTTTTCAACTCAAAGATTTACATATTGTTTTAAACAATTATTTTAAATGTGTGACTGTCACTGTCATTTATGTCGGGAAGTAAATCGTAGCTTACATTAATGTGTTCATCCTATCTAGTTTAGGAGTACAGTTAAGAGATATAATTTTGGTTTTTTTCCAACAGTGTATTACATTTAAAATCTTGTATTAACCTAGTGTGTATTATTTGTCGTCGAAAATACTGTCTTGTATTATTTGTCTGTAGTTTTAGTTAACCATTTTTCGTGCTTTTCTTTCCATTGATAAATTAATTTTGGGTACTTTAGAATTGGTGAAATCAGTTTCTTATCTATAACTTCTTTAATTTGATCTTCAAAATATTTTAACCAGTTTTCTTTTTTGGATTGGGGTAAATCTTTTGTTATCCTTGTTTTGCATAATTTTCCTTGTGTGTTAGGGTTTATTGTAAGATGTACAGTTTCTTTATTCTTTTTCCATTTTACAAAATTTTGTGTTAGAACATCTGTTTCATCGTATTGTTTAGTTTGAATATAATTTTCATTATTTCTCGGCTGTGGAATGTCATCAAACCTCTGTATATCGGGTGACATGAATTCTTCTTCTTTCGTTGAACTAAGTTCATTGTCTTCTGAATTTTCTGCTGGTGTGGCTTTTTCACTCTTCTAGTCTTGTATTGGAAATAGCCTTGAAAGACAGTCAGCTGCCTTATTTTCTTTTCCTTTAACATATTCTATATCATATTCAAACTCTTCTAAGCGTAATCTCCACCTTAATAATTTTAAACTAGGATTTTTTACATTATGTAACCAAATTAGTGCTTTATGATCTGTCTGAATAGTAAATGTCCGTCCCAATAAATATTGCCTTAGTCTTTTTGTAGCCCACACGATTGCTAATAATTCCTTTTCTGCTGTATTGTAATTTTGTTCTGCTTTATTTAATAGTCTGGAAATATAGCAACAAGGATGTCCATCTTGAAAAAGAACAGCTCCGATCCCTACATTACTGGCGTCTGTTGTCAAAACAAATCTTTTATTAAAATCTGGATATTTTAATACTGGTAATTTACACAATAAATATTTTAATAGTTTGAAGCTTGTACTACAGTCTTTTGTCCAATTGAAAATAGTTCCTTTTGCTGTTAATCTTGATAATGGTTTAGCTCTGTGTGCAAAATTTTTAATAAACTTTCTGTAATATCCAACTAATCCTAAAAATGATTGTATTTCAGTGACGTTTTTTGGTTCTTTAAAATTTTGAACTGCTTGTATTTTTAAAGGATTTGGTTTTACTCCTTTATCTGTAATAACATGTCCTAAGTATTCCAATTCTGGCCGAAGATATTCACACTCATCCGGTTGTAATTTTAATCCCAATGTTTTTATTCGTTCCATGAATTTGGTTAAATTTTTATTATGTTCTTCTATTGTAGATCCAAAAACAACAATGTCATTTAAGTATAAAAAACATGCATCACCAATTAATCCTTGACAAGCTTGGTCCATCATTCTTTGAAATGTGGCAGGTGCATTGTTTAAACCAACAGGCATTCGGATAAATTGATAATGTCCTCTAGTTGAGCTTAATCCTGTATATTTTCGACTTTCTTTTTCCATTGGTATTTAGAGAAATCCTGAAGACAGATCAAATGCTGAAAAGAATTTTGCTTTTCCTAAATGTGAAAGAACGTCTTCAATCACTGGTAAGGAATATACTTCTCGATCTGTATTCTCATTTAATTTTCTAAAGTCATTGATTATTTTTCCAGTTTTTAATACAATTTTGTTACTAGTAGAATTTGAGCAGGAAATTTCGTCGTTATCTGGGGTAAAATTACTGTGATAGTTTTCGATTATTCTCCAAAGATCTTCTTTTGTATTTTTATCTAAATGAGATAATCTTGTTTGT
Organism: Leptopilina myrica (nomen nudum); assembly: GCA_032872475.1. Lineage (NCBI taxonomy): Eukaryota > Metazoa > Arthropoda > Insecta > Hymenoptera > Figitidae > Leptopilina > Leptopilina myrica (nomen nudum). Next base: position 13,450,538 of record CM065466.1, read on the forward strand.
GATATCGTAATCATTTTTCTCTATATGTATTCCTTCAATTTTGTTTAGCACTTTTAAAGGTTGATTAGAATAATTATAAACAGGTGCCTTCATAATTCCGTTTTGTATTTTATAAACTGCGGTGGGAATATTAGGGTGGTCTTCTATTAAAATATCACCATCTTCTTTATTCATTATGATGTTGCATATCCGCATTTTATTTTGTTCTACAAAATATCCATCTTCATGTAAAGGTGTCTTCCATTTTTTTATAATAAGGAATTTTGGAGTAATAGCGTATTTTTCATATTTCTGTAAAAATGGTAAACCAATTATTCCATCCTCGGGTAATGGGAAGTTTTCATCGACAATGTGAAATAATTGTTGTCTGCCGAAATAATTTAAAAGAACAACATATTCTGATTGGTACTTATCTTTACCCATATAAAAATTCTTTTTTACTTTAAAAGTCGTGTTATTGTTTTTAGGTATTTTATTTTCCTTTATTATGTTAACTGATGCTCCTGATTCTATTAATAATCTGTATTTTTCTCCGTTATCAGCTCTTCCGTATACGGATTGTAATCGTCCACACAAGGTTGATATTCGACCTTCTTTTCGTATTGCTCGTGGTGTTGAATTTCTTCCTCGGTCATTGCCTGAAAGTCTGAAAATTCTTGGTCTTCGCGTGTCACTCTGATTAATTCCGGTGGTCTCTTCAGCAACAAGCCGTCGCGAAAATTTGCTGATTTAGTACATTGTTTTGTCATATGTCCCATGTTTCCACACTTGTAACATGATACCTGCTTTATCTGTGAAGGAACTTGCACTGCAAGTGCATTTATATTATTTGACAAATTCTGATAATTTTGAAAAGGTTTAAAAATTCCTTTAAATGTAGGTGTGATTGGAAATCGTGGAAAATTTTTACTTGTTGATTCTGTTTTTGGTATTTCACTTTCTTGAAACCATACTTCTAATTCCATGGCTTGCATTTGAGCTTCATTCAAGTTTAGCGGTCGTTGAGCCTTTATCTGTAATCCTATATCTCGATGAATGTTCATCATGTATCTTTTTAAAATTTCTTTTTCTTCGTTTTCGATTGCAACTTTTCGTGTTATAGGCTTTGTGTATTCTGATTGAATTGCATACTTTAATTCGTGACAAATTTTTCTATATCTATTGTTGAAACTTTGAATATCTTCAGTAGAATTTTGCTTGCAATTTATTAATTTTGATCGAAGCATTGACACTGATCCAATTTGCGTTAAATTTGCACGTAAAGCATTGAAAAGTTTTGCATAGCTGTCTAAATTTATGTACCGTATTGCTCTTTCTGCGTTTCCAGTAATTTTTTCAAAAATTATAAAATCTAATAATAGGTCTGGTTGGTAACATTGTCCTTTTGCTCTTTTAACGTTTTTAATAAAATCTTCAACTCCACAATCGTCTTGTCCCGTTAAAGTTTTGATTGTTCTGATTATATCTTTTGCTGCGATTTTTCCTAAATTTTGATTTTGTAACATGTTTTGGTTATTTATTCTATTTGTTTGTTGCTGAACATCGGATTGCGATTCGTTATCACCGAAATGACTTTCGTTATGAGATACATTTTCTGATTCGTTATCTGTTTTTTCCGTAGGATTTAACCCTAATTCTCTGCCTAATTTTACTATCTCATCTTTTCTGTTATTATTTTCATGAACTAAACTCGTAACTCCTACATTTAATCTTGAAATTTGATCCACAATAGATGAAAGAATCTGCTCCGTGTTTGGCGTTGTTGATGTTCCAGGTGGTTTAAGGGTAGTTTTTGATTCGTTCGCCATATTTAAACTTTTGTCAGTCGAGTCAGAGTTTGTGTCAGATGTATAGTTTATGTGTTTAAAATACCTATATGTGTAATATGTCAGAATGCTAAATTTTAATTTTGTCGGGTGTTTCGCGTGTTCCGCATAACAAAAGTTATGTGTTTTTAATTCTCTTCACTTGTTCAAGTGGCTACACACTTACAACAAGGTTATTCAGAGAAATAGTTTATTTTGTTAAGGAAACTAAGACTTACTAACACGCGTAGTCTAGTTACCATTTAATTAATCAAACATATTCAAATGTCTTATTGTCTAGGTCGACACGCTCAAGTAGTTCAATTAATATCAATATTAAATTTCTCGAAGGTATCCGTAGAACACCCACGGAGCCTTTTCTCCTTTGATTGAACTCGAATATTTTCCGTAGAAAAACAGGTTCACACTCGAAGATAGCACAGTTTGACGAATTATTTTTACGTCGTTTGTTGTTATCCTGTCAGGATCGCCAAAATGTTTCCGTCTAATTTATTAAATAGACACAATTTACTTTTATTCACTTCAGAGAGTGACAATTTATTAATGAAATTAATAATACACTTCAAAGGCAGAAATAAGACTGAGTTGCATAATACGTTTTGCAGCTCATGTCGAATATGAAACAATACAGGTGGGGATATATATTTTTGCTGACTATAACACATGTTAATTTCTTAAATTAATTCTTATATATCACTCATAAAGAATTTCCCTTTTTTTATAATTCTTATTAAATAAGATTTTATATTTTACTCGAATGAACAATTTTTATGTATTTCTCGTTTTATTCAGAATTTGTGGAAAATTCACAATGTATGAGTTTGAAAAAGTCTCCAACAAAACTGCAATTTATGATAATTTTACATTAATGATCAATGTTATTGAACATTGTCTTATTAATTTTAAAGATTTGTGCTTAAAATAATTTTTCAAACAAAAAAAAAACGAAAATTTTGCATCGATACATGAGATATTAGCGTGTTTTGAGAAATTGCGTCTAGAGCGACAATATGTCGGGTCGAGCGGTTCTTGCTTCGCTCTCTATGAGGGGAGAGACGTGAGACTGACAACATGGCGGGTCGAGCGGTTCTCGCTTCGCTCTGTGTAAGGGGAGAGGCCTTGGACCCAGCGCGCGAGTTTTGGATAGTGGGTGTGGGGCCTTTCACTTTTCCGCATAGCCGGTCGACTCCTCCCTCCTCATAGTCGCCTAATACTTGAGGCTCGATTCGAGTCTTTTGATCTTCATTGTTTATTAATAATAATTATTTAAAATTGATATTGTTTATTATTATTTCATTGATATCCTATATAAATAAAAAAAAATTTTGTTAAAATTATTATTAATAATACTAATATTTTAAATTTAATTAATAATGATTGACTTTTATTAAATAATGAATAAAAACGACTTATTTGATAACTATTATATATACGGTTATTTCTTTTAAGGTCTTTAAATATTATGTTATTAAAAATTACAAAATAATTTGTAATCAAAATTTTGTTTTATTTGGTAATTAAAGTAGTGTTGTTGCATAATTAGTATGGTTTGTTGAAATTTAGTATAGTATATATACACTCGGGTCGCAAAGTTTCAGTACATTTTGACTGTTTACTTGTAAATGCTCGCTCCACTTCAAATTCAAATATTTCTGTAAAAATAGGTGCTACAGCTACCAAACTAGGATCATTTTAAAGCTCCATAAATTTAGAGTCAAATAGACAAAAAAAATAACCAATTTAATATTGTAAATTTGAAAATATAATTCTTTAAAGTTAGAGATTTTTTATGAAAATTGCGATTTCGGAATCTGGAGTTCATGCGAACGCCAATTCAAGAAAAAAAATTTTTAACACTTGACAGTTGTACAATAACAAGTACAAATTCCATTCTTTAATTCTAGACAAAAATCATTTACAAATATGAAGTATTTTTTTCAAATTGTGTAAAAATAATTTCTCTTGCTCTAAATTTTTCGAAGAATATAAATTGCAAATTCGTCGTTTCTATTCATTTGTTTTATCAATTAACTACACTTTTGAAAAATATTGAACCTCTTGACTGTAGTAAATTTAAATTATTTACATGAAATTTATCCCTCTTCTTATAATGTTACAAATTTTAACTCGCATTATTACTTATTTTATTTTAAGGTGCAATTTTTTATATTTTGCAATAAAAAAGAGATGCACATTTTTCAAAAATTTGGTTAATTGATAAAACAAGTGAACAGAAATGACGAATTTGCAATTTATATTCCTTGAAAACTTTAGAAAGCAAGAGTAATTATTTTTACAGAAATCGCAATTTTCATACAAAATCTCTAACTTTAAAGAATTATATTTTCAAATTTACAATATTAAATTGGTTATTTTTTTTGCCTATTTGACTCTAAATTTATTGAGCTTTAAAATGATCCTAGTTTGATAGCTGTAGCACCTACTTTTACAGAAATATTTGAATTTGAAGTAAAGCGAGCATTTGCAAGTAAAAGTCCAAATGTACTGAAACTTTGCGACCCGAGTTTTAAATAACCAAAGCATATTATTTGTTCATATATATGTATGTCATTATTACTGTATAAAATGTTCTTTTGCAATATTGTTTATTTATTATAAGCAATATAATAAGTATAATTTATTACTTTTATTGTTAGTGGGTTTTTGCGTTAGTTCTTAATTTGTTTATCAAATTGTAATGTAATTAATTGATTTGTATTAATTGTTAATATGGTTATTTGTAAAATATTAACAATGTAATTATAATATTTTTATAATGACATTATTATTATTGTTAATGTATTGATATAATTTAATTAATAATAATTATAATATTAGTAATTAGCTTATTGGTAAAGCAATTTTAGTTAAATTTTTAAGCATTTTGGTTATTGGTTAGTAGTCCATTGCTAAAAGGTTAAAATTAGGTTGTTTGTATTTGGTTTCTTCTTCTTTTCCATCTTGTTCTAATTAAGAAATAGCAAAGATACAGTTTTCTTACTACAATGACGATTATTAAAGCAAAAAATTACCTTTTTTTATCAAAAATTTAGTTCTTTCATCAAAATTATATTCCAGTACAATAAGATTTTACTCATTTTTTAATAATCTTATCCGTCGCATTAAAACGGATCGATTGCTATATATAAAGTATATATTTTATTTGAATTTATAGAATTACACATCATTAAAACCAAAAATTCGCACTTTTATTAGAAATTTATTTCCTTCTTAAAAATTATGTTGCTTTATAATAAAATGTTAATCTAGACTTAAAAACAAACTAAAAATCTTCATTTCATCAAGACGAATCGATTGATGTATAAAAAGAATATATTTTATTAGCATTAATAGAATTAAATAAAATGAAAAAATTCACTTTAAAGCAATTTTTTGCTTATCTTAACATAAATGCATTGTAATAAGTTAGTAAATTATATCAGGCGATACTAAAAGAAAGCACTTAAAAACAATTTTACTTTACGGACATGATTATGATCTCATAGTGCCCTTATAGATACTTCTTTATACCTAAAGGTAAAAAAATTGATAAATTTGGCATAGATTTTGCAGTATCGTCAAAGGCATTATTACGACCCTTTTTACTTGCAGCTTTAACAATAAATCAAATCTGACATAAATTTTGACATAAATTAAGGGCCATTATTTGGTCATTTATGACATGTAGGTAAAAGAAGAATATAAAATTACATGTAGATTTCGACGTAATGTAAGAGACGCTTGTGGGCCTCTTCTTACCTGTAGGTCAAAACTGCCCTAAAATTGACTTAAATTTTGAGGGTAGCAGAAATTCTTTGACATTTACGTCAAACGTCCCCTCAAAATTCACCTAAATTTTGAGGGTACCGAAAATTGTCAAATTTTGACGTCTAGGTCAAAAATTCCCTCAAAATTGACCTAAATTTAGAGGGTAGCATGAATTGTTTGTCAACTTTAGACGTTTAGGTCAAAACTGACCTCAAAATTGACTAAAATTTTGAGGGTAGCGGAAATTGTTTCTCAAATTTTGACCTATAGGTAAAAAAATAGGTCAAATTTGACGCAAGTTTTCACGGCCTCTTGGAAAAGGGCACCCTTAGTACTTTCTGAAACAGCGGCGGCGGCGATATGATTTTATATTAATAGGGATATATATATATATATGTGTGTGTGTGTGTTTCTTTTGTATCATAATTATATTTTACATCTTTTTATTGTAATTTTCGTGTTCCTAACACTAAAAAATTTGAGGTTAACCTCTGACAATATACTAAATACACTAGACATATCAACCACATGAAAAAGCTTTTATATCTTCAAAATTATTTCTTATACAATTTTTTTAAATTTGAAAAAAATTGTTTTTTGTATTTTTTAGAAATAACTTTTTCCTATATTGATCCGGCAGTTCAATTGCTTATATCGATGCCTTCCTCGGATGAACGTTAATGTTAACTTACATCAAGCAAATTTTTCGACTTTTTGCTGATTCGACGTTTTTAGCATTCGACCATTTGACGATTCGGCGGTTTGAGCATTCGATTAATTGACAATTCGACGTTTTGGGCATTCGACGAAATGACGATTCGACTATTTGCCGATTCGATGTTTTTAGCATTCGACGAATTGATTATTCGATGTTCTTAGCATTCGACCATTTCACGATTCAATGTTTTTAGCATTCGACTTGTTGACAATTCGACGTTTTAAGCATTCGACCAAATGACGATTCGACGATTTGACATTTGACCATTTGAACATTCGACCACTTGGCGATTAGGGGAAAATCATGCGTATCGTATCGTCCCCTGGATTGTAATATCCCCTGCTTGCGAAAAAAATTCAAAAAGAAATGACCATGTACACTTGTGTAAATCGATGCCTTCCTCGGATAAACAAGTTATACTTATGAAAACATGTGAGTGCAACACGTTCGTCCGAGAAAGGCATCGATGTAAGCAATTGAACTGCCGGATCAAAGAAAGGCAAATAACCAATGTAATTCAAATGGGTTATGTGCACTTCTTTGATCCGGCAGCTCAGTTGTACAACGTCTTGCATATGAACCTTCAAAACCTGCAAATTTGAAAAATGTAAGAATTTCCAACGTAAACATTTAATAAAGTAGATAAAAATTGAAATTGTCAAAATAGAATGTATAAAAAACATTGTTCATTTCAGGAACAATTAGCTTCCGCAATAATACACCAATTAATATACCAGTTTCTTACTTTTAATAAAAAAGGAGTAATAAATAAATAGCAATTAATTTAGAAATTAAGTTAATTTTATTAATTTATTAAATAATAAAAATTTAATTTATCAAGAAACATAACAAATGATTAGAAATATATTTATTTAAATATATATTCAATGTATTGTGCAATTTACTTTTTATTATAAGTAAACCAATTTTTTCTTTCAACTTCTTTGTATATATATTGTTACGTCATCATATATATAGATATATATATATATATATATATATATATATATATATATAAGATGAGACTTTTGTCTGTACATTGCTCAGATATCTAAATTTCCTATATAATTATTCCTTTTGAGCATCCAGAATTCCAAAAATGACAATAAAAAATTTCGTGTATGTCCGTATGTTACAGAATCTTTGTTCGCGAATCACTTAAAAACTGCTAAACCGTTTGAAACCAAATTTGGAAAAATGTTTTACCTTAGGCTAAGGAAGGTTTTTGAAACTACAGATTTAAAAAATATTCTAATTTAGATTTAATAAAACACTGTTTGTTTTCTTTGAAAATTTCACGAAATCTGACACACGATTATTATAAATAATTATGTGAATAAAAAATGTTAAGTTGAATTTTTACTTATTAAACCTAGATATTTGATAATACGATGTGTTTTGCAATGATTTACTGCTTTTCAACATTTTGTGATTTTTAAAAGTTTCCCTTATAAAAAAAACAAATTAAAACTTTGTAACACAAATTATTATTGACATATAGAATTAATACAAATTTTTTTTATTTCTTTTGAAACAAAAAATTAAGTTTTGTTAAAAATTGTTGTTTGTAATTCAATCTTTCCTCCAGAAAAATTTTCTATTTCGGCTAATAATAGTATATTAATTTATAATTTTAATTGATTTGAAAGTAAAATTTTTAAAACAGGTTATTCTAAATTTTTTCAGTAACAGTAATGCAGGCATTATAGTATAATGACAGTCTCAACCCTGAACAATGCAGAGAGCTATTACTGACTAAAATTGCAGTCAGAAACCGCAGTCGTGAAAGGCGCACCAACAGCGCGCGGCGCGCGCGCAATGTTACAGTTTTTCTTAAATTTCTCTTTAACTATTTTCTGTCCCACTCTGCAAATTACATATTTCATCAGAAAAAACCTCAGCTTTCCAATGAAATTATTTTTAAAAAAACCTAAATCGGTCAAAAATCAAAAATAAACATTAATTTTGAAAAAAGTAGTAAAAATTTTTTTTTTGAAAATTTTCTTGTATGCATCAGAAATTACATGAAAAATACTTCAAAATCCGTTCCTCATAAATTAAAATCCATAAAGTTTTATCCGACTTATAAGGATTTGAAAATGTCAATGATTTCGAAAATTTAAAACTTTTACCCCCTCTACTTTTTACAATTTTTTTTCAAATGTTCCAATATTTGGGGAATTTATCACTCTTATATAGGACAACAAATTACCAAAATATCAAGTCAATCCCACAACTTTTTTTTGGGGGGGGGCTCCACTTCAAAAATTTTGCCCCATATGGGGCATTCTGACTGTGGAATAGGAATATTGGAAGTGAAGTCTGAATATTGAATGTGGAATCGGCATATTGAAAGTTGAATCTAAATGTGAACTCTAAATATTGAAAGTAAAATCGGAATGTTGAAAGTAAAATAGGAATGACAGAAGTGGAAATTGCATATTGAATGTGGAATCGGAACGTTGAAAGTGTAATCAGAAAGTGTTCTAAATATTGAAAATGGAATCGGAATATTGACTGTGGAATAGGAATATTGGAAGTGAAATTGGAATGTTGAAAGTGGAATGTGTGTGAAATCAGAATAATTGCAAGTGGAATCAGAATGTTGAAAGTGGAATCTGAATGTGGAATCTCAATATAACGTAAGAGTATACGAGATGTGCAGAACCGAACAAAAGATTTGGCGCAATTTAACCACGCCTTCATAATCCCACTAATTCTGAGTTACTGCTGTGAGTGAGAAAACAGCTGAGTTATCTCTCCTGTCTCTAGTCTTCTTGAATCACTCAAAACTTATTACTTAGGGGTTATTTTGGTCGCTGATTACTAATCTTGCGTTAGTTTTCAAAAATTAAAAATGGCGGACGAATTTCTGTAATCTCATGAATGTATATAAAATTCGTTATTCGAGGCTTTTTTGGGTCGCTGATCATGAATATTTTGTTATTTTTCAAAATGCGGGCGGGTGGGAAGTTTGTCTGTTAAAAGTTTATAAAAAAATTAGCAATGGTCACATTGCGAAGATTAATAAACCCTCTTTAATTTCTGACCAAGAAAAAATTAGAAATAGTTACATTGTGAAGAGTAATAATACCTCTTCACACAGAAAAAGCGTAGATTCACATTAGTTGCAAGTCATTTTAATATAATTATCAAATTGAATAAATGACAGTAAGTTACTTGTTACTCAAACTGAGTTTTCAGAAATTCATATTTTAGGTTGGTATAATGTACAAAGTTATTTAAAATCTTAAATATTATATATAATAATTGCATAATATTAGAAAGATTTTTAACTTCAGTACAAATATTTAGTAATTTTCAAAATAAACCTGTTAATTAATAATTATTTACATAATACTTCAATTTTTTAATTTTCTAATTTAATGTCATTGATTAAGTTGGCAACATCTTCACAGCTATGAAAACATATGTTTTCACGTTCATAACCTAAAAATGATTTGCTTTACTCACAATATTATTAAGTAATTGCTGTTGAAATAAAACAATATAACACATCCAGTATGTTATTTTTATCGGATAATTATTATATATGTTATGACTTGATAAAGAAATATTCTTTATTTGAAGAAATTTTCCAGATTTACTTTATTACTTAAAATAAAATTGCTCTCTCTCTCATTTTCAAAATTTTAGCTGTAATTCAAAATGAGACGTTCAGTTTTATTTTTCATGCATATCAAATTGAGTCAGATTCTTATTCAATTTGTGTTTAGGTTTTTTCTGTGTAATTTCTAACACAGAAAAAAATTGGATTCAATATAATGTTTAATTAAGTGCCACGTTTGCAAGAATCCTTAATGGATCGGGGCACTGGCCAGCCTTGTTACACTACTGTACTTAAAGAACCATACAGCTAATCAGTGTATCGCTTTACCCCACCAAGCAGTGTTCCTCCACTATTGCACGAACAAGCCTGCATCTGACGCCAACTCGTTCATTATATCCCTGATAGCGGAACAGAGTACTCGAACTTTTATAGTGTTAACAATCCAAAACCAGCCTTCTTTGCATGTATTCCTATATCACCCTTACTTTTTTCCATTTTCACAAACAGTTTTAGGAAAAGTCTTGCTGGTATTGATTTTTTTCCTATCCTTTTTTAACTTTTCTATTAGAATCTCCCTTTTTGAATACTGATAAGTAAGATGTTAGGTAAGGAAAATTTTCATAGAGACCGATGTTGCAACCCTTTTGGTGTTACTAACCACAAAGGTAAAAATTTGCGAAAAATTTCAGCTACTTTTAAACGGAAGTTTCCTGTGCTTTCTGATTCAGTTGAGATTTGTTCTAAATGCCGACAAAAGAAACATGATTATAAAGTTCCTAAAAAAGATTCTGAAGCGTCAGTGCAGGAATTGAATGAAGTTGTCAACACTGACGAGAAAGATAATTCAGTAAATCCCGTGATTGTTTGTTCAAAAAAAGAAATCAAATTGGAAGAAATGATTGATGATTTAAAAGAAAAATTTTTAAGTTTACCAATTAATGACCCATTGATTGGGTCATTACAACAATACTTCCAAAGACATGGAGTGCTAACGAAATTTCTAAAGAATTTTCCTGCAGTTGGCAGGAAGTTAAGTTTACCAATTAATGACCCATTGATTGGGTCATTACAACAATACTTCCAAAGACATGGAGTGCTAACGAAATTTCTAAAGAATTTTCCTGCAGTTGGCAGTTTGCTAAGAAGGGTAAAGATCTTAGAAATTCTAATGGCATTTTGGCAGAGACTACAGTGAAGTCTGAAAAATCATTACCGTCATAAACTGTTGAAAATGTGGTGAAATTTTACACAAGTGATGAAAACAGTAGAGTAATGGCTCATCAGAAAGATGTAGTCTCTGTCAAAAATAAAAACGGGAAATCGTTGAAGCAAAAACGTCTTCTACTTTTAGACATGATGGGCCTTTTTTCTTTATACAAGGAATCTAAAAAAACCTTTCCAGTTAGTTTAAGCAAATTTGACCTTCTCCATCCAAAAGAATGTATTCTTGATGGAGGTAGTGGAACTCATTCTGTATGTGTATGTGTCGTTCATCAGCATTGTAAGTTATTGTTGGATGTGATTAAAATTGAAAAACTAACTGAACATTCTAAAATACCGATCAAAAATTATAAGGATTGTTTGTAGCATATCACCTGCGAAAATCCTACTGAAAATTGCTTTTTTGGTACTTGTGGTAAATGTTCAAGCATTGCAGATTTCTCACAATCCTTACAGCAAGTACTAGACGAAAATAATATTCACCATGTACAATTTAGTGCATTGACTAGTACAGACAGAGCAACACTGCAGACACGGATTGTTCCCACAGCAGAATACATAGAGGAATTATGTAATAAGCTTCTACTTCTAAAACCTCACTCATTTTTGGCAAAGAAGCAGTCGCAGTTTTTTTGTGATAAAAAGGACAATTTAGATGACAGTGTAGTTTTTGTTATTTTTGACTTTTCTGAGAACTACAAATACGTTGTTCAAGACGCATCTCAAGCGTTCCATTTCAACAACGCGCAATGTAAGTCTTTCCTGTCGTAGTTTATCACAAAGAAGTTACCGAAATTAAACACAAGAGTCTTGTATTTTTAAAAGAAAGTACACGACAAGATACTGCGTCTGTTTACACTATGCAAAAAATATTAATTCCTTATTTAAAGGAAAACCTTGAAGAAAAAAAATATATTCCAGCGATGGGGCCAAGCAACACTTCAAAAACAAATTTACGAGTATTAAAGTATTTTATTACAGTCGCAAAACGCATGAGAGCGTAGACAGATTTCTCAAAAGAAGATTCAGCGAAGCTCCAGCAGTCTCACAAATATTACAAAATCACTGTTTCTTGGTCCAAGAGAATAAACAATTGTTAATCAAAAGATACTCAAATGCTTCAGATGGCATTGTACTAAACTATTAGGTTTAGTTCTTTGTTGGTTAAATCAAAACTAGTCTTGGTTTGAGTGCCTAGACACTTATCTTGTCTTATCTTGGCTGGATGGACCAAAACTAGTCTTGGCTTGACTGTCTGGGCACTGATCTTGTCTTACCTTGACTGGTAAGACCAAAACTAGTCTTGGCTTGAGTGCCTGGGCACTGATCTTGTCTTACCTTGATGGTTAGACCAAAACTAGTCGTATCTTAACAAACCTGAACTTAACAATCCGTATTTGATCCGCAGTTTTTAATATTTAATTTCTATCCACAGATTCGTGATCAGTGGCCCAAAAAAGCCTCGAATAACGAGTTTTATGCAAATTCGTAAGTTTACAGAAATTCGTCCGCCATATTGGATCCGACATTTTTAATTTTTAAAAACTAACGCAAGATTCATAATCAGCGACCAAAAAAACCCTTCAGTTTGTGTGGCCGTCATCTTGGATATTTAAACTTTTAATTTTGTATTTTAAAGCAGACATTAGTAGCTAAATTTTAAGACCTCGTACAACTTTTTCCGTTGAAATATATATTTTTGCGTGGGAATTTAGAATGAATGTAATGAATTCTAATCACATTTTCAGCCATATTAAGTCAGCCATCTTGAATTTCGTGTTTGGCCACTTTGAATTGAAAAGTAGACACAAAGAGCTAAATTCTTCTGATGACACTAAGTCATTGAGAATTAATTCAAAACAATTTATTGATTTGCAATAATTGTTAAAAAGCTGTCAATTGTTGCAATGAGGTTGAATAATCTGACACTCGGATGAATAAAATTTTTATCTGTCCTGGTGAATCAGCTAAAACTTCCCGGCAAATTATTGCAAGAAAAAAGTGGATTGTCTGCTCTAATATCGGATGCTGATAAAAAAGCATTTAAGCAAATGGAACAATCAGTCTGCTTTTTAATATATGTGGTAATACGTCCAGTCAAATAAAACATTAAACAATTTTGAACAATTAGTAAACAGTAGTCATGAGTCGCGGCATCAACAAAGTCACTAAAGTCACTGTCATCGTTAGTAATTACTATATTTAATATTTCATGAAGTTCTTGAATTGCAGTCTTAGTGGAAGAATTGTACAATTCTTTTAATTTGGATATTGTTATTAACGGCTGAGGAGGATTACCGTCAAAAACAGTACAATTTCCCAACTTAAGCGGTTTTAAAATACTGTAAGCGGATAATATGTTAAATATTTGAAGTAAGGTAGGAGTTGTTGGATGGTCATTGGCTCCCGCGGACATTCAGACAGTACCAAAAAAGGTTAAAATAAAAGAATTTAAAAACTTTAAATGTTCTGTTCAAATTAATTACTGACCACTGCTAGTATTTTCTACATCTTGTTACGTCAAAACGAGAAACCTTTATTAAATATACCTAACGTTCCTCGTTTTGAATTAGTTTCAAATAAATTGAATCTAATTTGGGATGAGGATAAGTCAATGAGCCTACTAAATGTTGTGAGAGAATAATTTATTTAAAACCCAACAAGAAAGAAAAGTATTGACAAAAATACAATAAGTATAATTTTAGTTTATAAATCTTACTTTCAGAATAACGTTTAGTGGTGGTGAATGAGCTGGTGATAATAATCTGTTAATCCAATCTTGAGATGGCCCTTCACAAAGTGGGCCTCCGACAGTTGTCCTTAGTGTGGGATTTTATCACTGTTGTTTACACTAATGTGATAGTGTATTGTATTTTGAAAATATTTGCTTTCTTCCAGACAATTGTCAGCAGTTTAAAAAAACTTCGATGGTTCGAAATTTGGAATGTCTTGTTTCAATATAGATTTTATCGAAACTGGAATCTATCTCCCAAATAATAATTTTTGAGAATTATTTAAAGTTCTATTTTAAGAACAGGGGAAAAAAAGTTTAAAAACGAAGTTTGTTTTAACTTAAACACTTGGAAAAATACTTGTGTTCACTTCAAATTATATTTGTTTGGAAATTTATACTTGTTAATAGACTTGGGTTGATTTTAAACTCTTTCGAGTTCACTTTTCACTACGTACTTTTAGTTCACTTGTAGACGATGTGTTCAACTCGCTGGTTAGATGACTATAGCTTGGTGTTTCAAAAAATTACTCTCTGAATGTAAAGAGCTGGTGCCCTTTATTTATAGAACTTCTCCCATAAGCTTTGTGCCTTTGGTTCTAATAAAATTGTGGAGAGATGGTCATTCCTTATTATTGTTTTTCTAATTTTATGCGTGCCTCTTGAATCATCGCATGGATTATAAGTAGGGATATGTGCCGCTCGTTCGGTTAGCTGTTCCTCACAGGTTAATTGCTTGATGGATTATTTCTTGCTCGTTCGTTGATTTCCTTGCTTTTAGAAAGGTCGTTGAAATGATGCTTAATCGTTAGTCTGATTATATTATTCAAGGTTAATATTGTCTGTGCCAAAGGTTTTTACATACTTATAAATATTACTCTTCCTTCTTGTATTTAATACAATTTATAAATTTGTTGTAAGACATATATATGATAACAATTACCATAAACATACTGAATATAATGCAATAACATGTAGAGATTCTATTAATACAATAAGAAGCATTTTAAAGACAATAATAATATCTTACAATAGATAGGTAAAATTCAATATTTAAAAAGAGAATAAACACGTAATTATTATAAGTAAATGTAGTATATTAGGAATAAGTTACGGACGTAACAATCTGTTTGTATAAAAACAGTAAACCAATTTTTTGGAATTTTATTTAAAAATATTAGTGATATTAATAAATATTAATTGAATAAAGCTAAATAACTATTTAAAGATCTGTATAAAATGATGATGATAAAAGATTTCTTTTGAAATGATAAAATAATAAATTTTTAAATATAAATCGGTATCCAGTGGATAATGGATTATAATTTCACAATAAATTTCAAAAAGGATAAATTATGAAAAGCAAAGAATATACGACTAAGATAGTTGTGATGGTTTAAAAAATAACAATAATTTTTTTATAAAATATTCAAAAAGAATTATAAATGGTTTTTATGTTTATTTTTTACTACATATTTCCACATACCTCTAAAGAATCCTTGTTTATTCTTCCAGTTAAGACGTAATCAATATACCTCGAGCAGCGTTTTTGACAAATCTATTGTTGAGAGAATTGAAACTCTCAATTCCTCGCTCGTCTGGTAGGTCAGTTTCTCATCGATGATAATGTCTTCCTCCACTTTTTTCTGCCAATTATTCAGTCACGGAAGATAACTACTCAGAACTTGTCATTTAAAGTTTATTATAAGCAATTAATATTGATTAAAATTAAAAACAAATTTTTTTTACCTTAAAATCATTACTTTGATACGTCAGTCCAGTTGACGGTTTCGTTCTATTAAGAACATCAAACAAATTATTAATAATTATACAAAATTCAGCCGTAGACTCACATCCTTCCATTTCAGAGTAATAGCTTCTATAATTTAGTAAGCCGTTTGATGTGGTTGTACTGAAAATCTAGAAATAATAGAAAAATATAAAATTAATTTTTAATTTCTTGTTGTTTTGTAAAATTAAGTCAACTTGTAAGTAGAAGTAAAATATACCTTAACAGCAAATAAAACTCTCATTTTTAATAAATTATTTGGATTACTGTGATTTGCAGTAAGTGTAGGACAAATTCGTCCATTTACATTACTGCGGTTTATTAAATGTGGAGTGTCAGAAAACATATAGGCAACGCTATCTGGATCAAGAGGGTTAGAAAAAAAGTGCCTTTATAAGTCATTGACTTCTGATCTAACTGAACGCCTTTCCTTGTTGACATTTCATAAAGGAGAAGGATTCCGTGTCTTTGAATTTCTGGCTTTTCATTCAACGACGTAGCCAGTAAATCGAAATGTCTTTGATAAAAGCCACAAGGTGTTTCCATTAGAGACAAGTAGCTGTATTAAATATATTTATAAAAAGAAATTAAATTATTAAACATCTACTAATTTATAAAAATGTATATTTGTAAATTATTATGAATACATAAAAAGTTAATATTGAAAAATTACTTACCGGCGAACTGTACTAGTACAAGGTAATGGCAATATTTTTGCCTTCCTGATCATCCTATAGGCTATAGGTGACTTCATGTGAAAAAGAAGACTGAGCATAATCCAGTCTTTTGAATACCGACGACCCATAGCCTTCTTATACTTGCTTGCTTTTAAGATTTCAGAAATCACAGTTTTTCATTTTTCTCTATCTTGTGTTCTTTTAATTTTTTTGTAAGGATTCCTCATTAGTTAAACTCATTTTTTCTTTTAAATTTTTTAACTGAGATTTCATAAGTTCCAATTGACCAGTGTTTCTAACATTTTTCCTCAGTTTGATGTAATTTTTTTTCAATAACCTGACCTTTTTTTCTTTATTTGGACTACACTTTAAAACTATTCTTTGTCAATTTTTTGAAGTCTTACAGTTTTTTTGCAAGCGTTATTTTGGCTTTTTTGCATTTTTCACAACACTTGCTTCTTTTATTTACGCTTTCGTCCAAAATGAAAGAACAATCCTTATGTCTCAAAGCGCTCAAATAATCTCTAAACGCAAAAGATGTTTCGAAATTTCTGACAGAATCAGGAGTGACACACCCTTGGCAAATTCGAGCCTTGTGAAAATTTTCAATTAATGTTTCAATTTCTTTTCCAGAGGTTATAAAATCGAGAGTGAATCCAATTTTTTCATTCTTAATAAGCATATTCAACACAGATACTTGAATGGTCATGTTCTGACATAAAACAATCTTCTTTTCCATTACTGTTATCCAAATGCCATTCTCTATTCGACCTACGCAATGTGAAAATTGTATTCCACGCAACTGACCTTCTCCAATACTGCACCAACGCCAAGCAGGATGAACTTTGATGGACTCTTTGAACGAGTGAAGCAAATTAAATAAATCGTCTTCTTGATTCATCAGATACGTCGGAAAAATTGTCAGGAATATGACAACATGCTCGTTACAAAAAATAAAAAATTATTTTCCTAATAACATGAATGTAGAGTTAGATTTCAAAAAAGAAACAAAAAATTCTTTGAAATTAAATTTTATGAATTTATTTATTTGATTAAAGTTCCTAGGGCTAATCAGCCCTTCAAGGAACAGTACACAGTTGTATATTATGATAAGTCTATTTTAATAAAAAAACGAAAATAACAATAATATATGTTAGAAGATATGTTAAATACAATACTAATACTAATAAAACTAAATTTAAACAATAAAAAGAAGGAAAAATAATAAACTAAATCAGAAAATCTTATATGCCAAGGAAAAAAATAAGAAAGAGAAAAAAATAAGTAGATTAAAAAATATTACCAATACGTGATTTCAGATAAATCTGTATTGCTTTTAAATAGTAAGTTGTAAAATAGTTTATAAAAAGTCGTTTGTTTCGATATCTCTCTGATTGAAGGAGGAATTCTATTCCACAGTCTCGCTCCTTTTATAATGAAAGACCTTTGCATTTTACAAGTCTTATGTTGAGGTATTTTAAAAATACATTCTCTTCCTCTCAACCTGCTCCGTATCTCTTCATTAACATCTATAAACTTAAAAAACTCCAATAAGTAAAGAGGGATCTTATTATTGAAAATATTATACAGTAGATTACCGATAAAAAATTGTCTTCTTGTCGCAACGTTCAGGAGACCTGATTTAACTCTATATTGTGTTATATGTTGAAATTTAGGCAAATCATAAACAAAACGAATACAAGCATTTAAAGCCCTTTTAACTTTTTATTTAACTCATTAGTTATGTCATCATACACGGTACAGCAATAATCATAATACGTTTTATTAAAGTTAAGGGCAAGTCCGTTGTTTCTAGCCCACTGAACAACATAGTCAATATCTGTTTGAAACATCTTAAGTAAATTATCAATGGACGACCACTAGCCGGACAGATATAATTTTAAATTGTCGGCGTATTTGTGGTATTTACAAAATTTGAGTTCTTTGCCAAGATCCAAAACAAACAGATTGAACAATAAAGAAAAAAGTGATGCCCCCTGAGGAACACCACATCGTAAAACATCCCAGTCCGAAGTTTCACCTTTCTCATTAATAATTCTTTCAAATCTGGCATCAAGATATGATTCATACCATGCGCAGACCGATTTAGACATATTAAAAGAGCGGATTTTATGCAATAGTAAATTATGATTAACTGATGGAAAGGCCTTTGCAAAATCAAAAAATACAATGATTGTAAAGGTTTAAGCAAGTTATTAGTAGATAGGAAGGAGGTCATTTGTTTGCAAACAATTTTTTCTAATGGTTTGGACAGTGCGCAAATAATAGAAATAGGTCTATAATCGCTAGGACTCTTTGGATTATTTGTTTTCGGTATAGGACGAACAGAGCTCTTTTTCCACATTTTAGGAAACTTTCCTGTTTGGAGAGAGAAATTATAAATATGCAATAAGACGGGAAAAATAATTGGAAGGGCTACTTTAATCATTTTAATAGAAATGTTATCAGGGCCAGTTGCATTTGTCCTAATTGTTATTAAACTGTCCGACAGATCTGTAAGTGATATATCATGAAAGAAAAAAAAATACTGTCATCAAAATTATCGAAATTTACAGTTGATGGGTCATAAGTGCGAGAAGGAACAATGAGAGGAGTAACTGAAAAAATGTCAAGAAATTGCTGTACTTGAAAATTAGCATTTGTTACATCCTTTTTAGTAGCTATAAGATTAAGTTTTTTCAATATTTGCCATACATCTTCATTTTTACTCTTGTTTTTTATTTTATTGTAAGTATAATTATTTTTAGAATCTCTAATTTTAGTTTTTACCATATTACGCATCCTTCTAAACTTAACTTGGTCAACATTTATTTTCGTTCTTCTACACTGAAAGGAGTCCGGGAACTAATACGTCCCGTGCAAGGCTTGAGTGATCATTTTGAATGTACTTATGTGAACCTTCGATCGGGACGTCTCAAGCCCCGATAAAAAACGTGGAACGTCCCGAAGCGGGATTACTAACAACTTTTAGTGTCGGCCATGAGTTGTCTCTCACATGCGGGAACAAGGTTTGACCGATTTGGGGCGTCTGAGCCCTAGATTCGAGACATCTCAAACGCGACAAGCAGAGTAGCTTATAGCGACGTCTAGCGGGAACTATTAAGTCCTGGACTTCTCTCAGTGTAGCTATATCACGTAATCTATTTCTTTCTTTAATCAGAGATCTCAATTCATCATTCATCCATGGAGAATAAATTTTTTTATTTTTAATTATGTGCAATGGTGCATATGTATCGAAATCAGAACCCATGACTACAACATTATTAAAGGTATGTGTAAGAGAAAAAATTTGGTTTTCCAAATCATTTCCGAAAGATATTCCAGGTGGTATATATATACTACACCAATCAAAGCATTATCACATTTTGTTTGGACTTTAATAAGCAAAAACTCAGCAGTAGGGTATGGACCTTCACAGCTCGCACTCACCATGGAGCACTGTAGATTATTACCAATGTATAAATAGACTCCTCCACCTCTGCACCTAATTCTATCATTTTTAAAAAGTATACAATTAGGCATATGAAAAATATCAGAAGGTAAATTAGAATTAAACCAGGTCTCCGAAACAGCAATAACATCATATGAAGATGCTGTAAAAAATGGTTAAATTCAATAAAATGAGCGGGTAGCGATTGAGCATTAACATGACAAATACTTAGTACCTCGATAGTAATATTAAATTAACTATATTAATGTAACAGCCAGAGTAGATATCAAGATTCTCGACTTTTCATATATGTTGTTTTGTAAGTAACCAGAATAAAGTCGCTCGAATAACAATTATGAAGAACAATATTTTCCTAAAATTAAATCGACACATAAGTTCGTTTAAATAACCCATAAGCAACGAAAAAAATTCACTTGAAATTAAATCTGCAATATAACATTGGCATATAAAATAAATATAAACTATATGAATAAAAATAATAATAAAAAGTATATATGTCGTAGCCGAATAGAAGAATCCGCCGTTTAGCTAAACGCCTAGGCAGTTAGCTAAATGGCGCCCAATAGAAAAATCTGCTTTGTAATTGCTTACATTCTTCTATTGGCCTGAGTAAATCCGCCAGTTAGCCAAATGACTAGGCAGTTGTCTATTCGCCTAAGACGGTTTAGGCCAATAGACGAAATCAACTTCTTTAAATACCAATATATAAAATTAATGTGATTACTATTAGTATTATTATTATTAATATGATTACTATTAATATTATTATTTTTAATATTATTACTATTAATATTATTATTAATAATATTATAATTGGGTCAGAATTTCCCAAGCGGATCACCTAAAACAAAATTTTTCTTTTTTAACCAAAATATTTTTTTTTGACTCTTAGTATGGTCGAAAAGAATCCCTGAAAATATTAACTTAAAATTTTTTTTGTAATAGTTATTAACAATTAAAGTTTTTAGTAGTGCTAAAAAAAATTTTCTCGAGTTCTAATTAACGGATTTTAAAATTAAAATAATGGTATCTGTGTATATATATATAATAATTATTGTTATTATGTTGCATTAAAAAAAATTTCTAAATATACCAATAATTAGAGTTAAATAGTTACGAGTAATGAGAATTTATCCATGATTGTCCCGTTCGGTACATGGCGAAAAATAATATAAATAAAAACATGTACTATTAATGAATAAGATATTAATTAATTACATTATATTATTTAATAGTAAAATAACTTAAGCCAAAGATTATAATAAGAATGGGTCAAATATTTTCTATTTCAAAATGTTTTATTTATTGTGTAAAATATAACTGGCGTAATAATCTATTTGAGAATGTAAAGTAAATAAATAATTAATTGCTTATAATTTTTTGAAAAATAAGACATTTACGTCGTTTTTTTCTGATACTATTAAGTAGATATTACCATTAAAATTTGTGCAAATATATAGCGTTAACCAGTGCACACAGATGTATATGGCCATGCTTGCGGCACACGGCGCAAGTTTAACGTCATGTAACGTCTAACACAGCTGCAGTTTTTAATAAATAACTTTTTTTCTAGTTGAGGTTCATTTTTTAAAAACGGTTTTGAATCGGAGACGTTTAAGAAATATAATAGAATTTTTATTTTTTTGCTTGGTGGTGAAGAACATATTTGTTTATTAACATTTTATAAACAAATAATATAAAAAATAAAAAAATAAAAAATATATTCAGATACTGTTATTCTAGACGAAAAAAACATTATTTTAATTTTGAAATCCGTTAATTAGAACTAAAGAAAAAAAATTTTAATTTAGCACTACTAAAAACTTTAATTGTTAATAACTATTACAAAAATTTTCTTTTTTAAGTTTTGGTTAAAAAAGAAAAAATTTTGTTTTAGGTGATTCGCTTCGGAAATTCTGACCCTATTATTAATATTATTATTATTATTATTGTAATGTAAATAGAATGTCATTTTCATTTTATTTAATGACATTTATTTTAATTAAAAAAAATTTTAAATTACTTAGTTTAAGAGAAGCGGCAGCTAAGCAATCCATTACTGGTGGTCAAGGTTTTAGGAAATGCAACTGCAAAGCATTACAATTTCAATGTAAAACAAAAATATGCATTTGCTTTAAATCCGGTGTACTGTGTAATTCTCGATGTCATCAGAGTCTGCCTTGCTTCAATAAGTAAATTTTGTAATAATAAAATGTATAATAGTCCTTAAAACTTGTTTCTCAGTGTATTTATTATTTTATATTTAATTTGTTAAGAAACGTATTTTAGTACGATACACTAAATAAAATATGTAAGAACATTAATTTTATTTGTTGGTATTTAAAGAAGTTGATTTCGTCTATTGGCCTAAAACGTCTATCTTATAGCTAATATTTTGCAATTATTACTATTGAATAACAAAATTATCTGTAATATTCGTAATATTATATCTATTTGTTATAATTTTTTAAAATGAAACAACACTGTTTTCATATTGTGTCTATAAAAACAAAGCAGGACGCGGATATTGCCATCTCATGTTGAATTCAGCAACTACACAAACTATAATCGCTAAGCATACACAAGTTTTTACTGCTATGCATACAAGTAAAACCAAAGTGGCACAGCGTGTGCGTTTCATTTTATGTATCTTATCAAATAAATTTCCATTACAGTAAAACGGTTGTTTTTCATTCAATAAAATTAACAGGTTATGAGCCCAGTTTGCCTTGCCTGCGTATTAATCTTGTCTGTAGAAAATCGTAAGGTTCATGAAGTTTAGAAAATTTGTTTCTTTGTTGTTTTTGTTCTTACCGTGTGTGTCTAAAATTATGCTATAAAAATAGCGGAAGAATTTACTGTGAGATATGTCACGAGGTTTGATGGATCAAAATTTCAAATTAGAAGTTCCAGTTTAGAGCTTTAGCTACTATGTATGGATTACTGGAAATAGTAGAAGGCACACGACAAATGCCTAAGGATATTCAATTCCCTAAGGCGAAAGCTTGGGTTAAGAATAACGCAAAAGCAATGTTTCTCATTTCGTTGAAAAATCATCGATTGCTGCAGAGCAACTTGAGTGCCTTTTGACACTTACTACAGCCCGAGATATGTGAACAAAATTAAGCAGTTTTCATGAGCAAAAATCTGCTTCGATCAAATTGATTTTAACGCAAAGGTTTTACGAATATCAAATGAGCCATGAGCCTTAAAAGTAACCGGAAATTTACATAGACGAGTGATATATCGAATACAGCAAGGAAAGAAATTCAATGGTAAGTCTTACTATTGCAAAAAAGGACATATCGCTCGGGAATGTCGAAAACAAAAACACGATAAAGAATTCGAACAAAAGAATAATAATTCTCAAGACTGTGGTTTTATCATTACCACATCTGGTAAAAGTGATAATCAAGTAAGTTATCTATTGAGTGAAGTGCCATCTCGTCAGCAGGGTGTGTCATTGTTAAATAATGAAATGCAGGATGTCTGAATCGCCGACAGTGGTGCCTCCAGACATATTACATATCGACGAGATTGGTATAGTGAATTCAATCAAGGAACCGGTGGGAAAGTTACCCTAGGGGATGACGGGACTTTTGAGGCTATAGGACAAGGAACAGTGCTGATCAAAAAATTGATGAATGATGAGTGGATTAAATCGAGAATCAAAAATGTACTTTACGTTCAGGATTAACATAAAAATTTATTTTCTATCGGAGTGTGTACAACAAAAAAATTCGATGTTTTTTTTCTGACGTGTGTGGGCCGATGTCGGTGGAGTCTTTGGGTGGGGCTAAATACTTTGTCACGTTCAAGGACGATGCATCGGGTTTTCGTGAAGTGTATTTTTTAAAGCACAAGTCTAATGTGTATGAGTGTTTTCAAAAGTATGAGCGGATGGTAGTTAACAAATTCAATCAAACTAAGAAAGTTTTGCGTTCGGACAATGGAGGCGAGTACCTGAATAAAGAAATGCAAAACTATATTTTAAAACGAGGAATTATTCTGGAAACAACTGCTTCATATACACCGGAGCAGAATGGGATGTCTGAAAGAGATAATCGAACAATTGTCGAGAGAACCAGAACAATATTGCATGCGAAAGATCTTTCATTGGCTTTATGGGCTAAGGCTTTAAACACTTCTGTTTATACGCTCAATCGGACAGAATCAAGTAAAAATCCTGGAATCACACCTTATGAAATTTGGATAGACAAAAAACTTAATCTTAATCGCATGAGGATTTTTGGATCAGAAGATTTTGTGCATATGAATAATAATTTAAGAAAAAAATGAGATGTGAAATAGCATAAAGTTTTACTCGTTGGTTACGAAGATGAGTCATCCAATTATCGGTTATATGATCTAGTAAATAAACGTGTTTCAGTGTCAAGAAATGTGACCTTCAATGAAAAATCACATGGCCTGTCTCCAATCAGTGCGGAAAATACAATTGAGGTCAACATTCCTTTCAACGAAGCTTCTACAGAACATGTCAATATCGAAGCAGAGGGAGACGAAGAAAAAAATCCTGAAAATCAACCAGTAATGCGAGATGTCAGAGCCAATGTGTCGCGGAGCCCAGAAATTTGAGGAATCGAGATTTACTTAAAAAACCTGCAAGGTATGATGTAAGTTTCACTGAATGTCATTTACCTGAGACATACCAAGAAGCTGTCACGGGTCCTCATTCTTTAGAATGGATAGTAGCTATACATGAAGAATTTCAAACTCTCAGTAGAAATGAGACGTGGAAAATTATACCAAGACCGTAGGATCAGAAGTGGATTTTCAAAATTCAGCAAAATTTATCAGGTGAAATAAAACGATATAGAGCTCCATTGGTGGCCAAGGGTTATCAACAAGAGCCAGGAATGGATTACAACGAGACCTTTGCTTTTGTCGTAATGTACGATTCACATCTAGTATTGTTGACTATCATCACACAAGAGAATTTGGAGCTGACCCAATTTGACGTAAAAAGTGCCTTTCTTTATGGCAATCTTCAAGAGGATATTTTGATGAAGATTCCAGAAAGGCTACTCATCGATGAATCTAGTAAAAATTGTGTATGTAAGCTTGAAAAATCTTTATATAGTGTATTTTTCGTGGCATTGTAGACGATAGTGTTATGTTTCTCGCATTGTATGTGGACGACGGGCTCATTGCAGCCAAGTCTCAAAAAGTGCTTGATTTAGTTCTTAACCACTTGAAAGAAACATTTAATATCACAATAAGAGATACGAGTATATTTGTAGGACTACAAATTGAACGTGGTCGAAAAAGTGCTACAATGTTTTTACAACCAGTTTAAGGAACGTGTGGAAAAGTAGATAAAGTGCCTTATCGTGAGGTTGTGGGTTCGTTAATTTTTTTAGCAACTGTCACTCGTATCCATATTGTTTATGCTGTTAATATTGTAAGTCGATTTCTAGACGAACACGACGACACTCACTAGTAAGCGGTTAAGCGCATCATTAAGTATTTAATCGGAACATCTGACTACGGTATCAAATACACTAGAGACGGAAATGATCCACAGCTTATTGGTTTCTCGGATACAGATTATGCTAGCGATATTATAATGCGTAGGCCTCCCAGCGGGCACAAAGACAAAAAACGTTCTACAGACGTTTAAAGAACGTTTTATTTTTTTGTACCCACTGGGCTGTTACAGGCTATGCCTTTACTTTAAATAATGGTGCAGTATCATGGACAACTCAGAGACAAAAATTAGTTACGTTGAGTACGACAGAGTCAGAACATGTAGCGGCATCAGAAGCTGCTAGGGAAGCTGTTTGACTCAGATCTTTGCTTGGTGATATAGGACATCAGTTATTTGATACCACGGTTCTTTTCGTAGATTATCAAAGTGCTATTAAACTTATAAAAAAGCTAGAGTTTCATAAACGCACTAAATATATAAGTGTTTGATATCAACATATCAGAGAGAAGATTTTAAATTATCGCGCTCTTTTGTGACGTATGATTGATGCTGTAACGTACGTAGACGCAGATATCGTCGTTACGAGTTCAGTATAGCCACGAGCATTGGCACAGCGTGTGCGTTTCATTTTATGTATCTTATCAAATAAATTTTCATTACTGTCAAATGGTTGTTTTTCATTCAATAAAATTAACAAAATGCAGTCGCATTTGTTAAATTTTGCTTTTACTTATAACTTTTTAATAATTTTTCACTGTTTCGTTTCGAAATTGGCATTTTTATATTTTAGGACAATTGTGCTTTTAATTTATGATGTATACTCCGTTCATATTATCTTAATTTTGATGCTAAAAGTGGACCGTATTCGGTAAACGAAAAAAATTGTCAAACGTTCCAATACGGTGTTTACATAAATCCGTAATGGCTCAGAGCTTTAAACAGGCGAGTTTAGTGTTTTCAACAAGCTGGTTTGGGCGTTGCACAATCAAATTTGTAACATTACCAAGAAATTCAAGAGTTCGACTGCTACTGCTTTGTGTATTTCCTAAACTCAGCTCTTTGTGGATACTGTAACCACCGTTCATAGAAGGCGCAGGAAATCTTGTAGATTATACAAGAAATTTTTTTACGTGAAAACATTCTCCATCATATTTAACTTTTTGTCTAAGATTTATCTGGGCTCCCATAAGAACATATTTTTAATTGCAATTTTATTTTATTTTTCTAAGAAAAAACTACGTGGTAAAAAATTCTGAAAAAATCATGTTTCTAAAAAATTATAAAGAACAAAATTTTATAATTTTGTCTCATTTCCTTATATTGTCGGTGACAATCCTCAACATACAACTTTTTAGAAATTCTAACAAATAAACCAATTATAAAAAAATTATATGCAGAATATACAATGATTTTGAATTAAACTGAAGGAGTTTCAAATTTATTTTTACTGGTTTGAAATATCCATTTTTTCTTTTGGGGGTTGGAATTATATATTTTATTTTTTAAATAAATATAACTTTTCTTCTCCATTTTGTTTAACTCAACCAACAAAAAGAAAAATTTATTTTGAAAGTAGGAGGAGTTTGTTTATTTTTTTATTGGTCCAAGTCATGCATTTTTCCTTTTAACGGTTGGAATTATATATTTTATTTTTTAAATAAATATAACTTTTCTTCTCCATTTTGTTTAACTCAACCAACAAATAGAAAAATTTAATTTGAAAGTAGGAGGAGTTTGTTTATTTTTTTATTGGTCCAAGTCATGCATTTTTCCTTTTGGCGATTGGAAATATGTTTTATTTTTTAAATATAATTTTTTTATCTCCATTTTGTGTAACTTAACCAAAAAATAAAAAAAATAGCTTTCTTTATAAAGGAGGAGTTTTAACTTTATTTTTATTGGTCTAAAACATCCATTTTTTGGATGTCGAAATTATGTGTTATAGATTATAATATAATTATATAAAATTCATCTTGAAAAGTTTGTTGAACCCATAAAATTAATCAATTGTGTCAAATAATTTTTATTGAAATGAAATATTCAATTAATTGAGTAAAATAAAATAAAAAATTGTTTCAAATAACTCATTAGATTCTGAAAAAATTTTAATATATCAAATTCTTTGGAAATTAATTTAGTTTTCAAATATACACTTTTAAGTAAATGTACACTATTTGTCCAATGTGGTAATTATTATCATAAACATCATCTGTTTGATATCAATAGAAAAAGGCCGATTGGATGTCGTATATAATTTGGCCCTGAAAAAGGCCGATTGGATGTCGTATATGATTTGGCCCTGAAAAGGGCCGATTGGATAATGTATATGGTTTGGCCCTGAAATGACCGATTGGATGTCGTATACGATTTGGCCCTGAGAAGGGTCGATTAGATTTTATATATGATTTGGCTCTGAAAAGAGCCGATTACATTTTATCAGTTTTTTATTTTTTATGCGGATACCATTCGACTCCATAAAGAGCATTCGAATATCTCTTAATGGTAACTACTGTAGTCTCTTTGTCTGACTTTAGAATAAGACCATGGTTGTTATTTATTTCTGGAACTGCTGGAGCTTTTTTAAACCTTTTATTCAATTTTCTTCTTATTTTTTCATGGTCTTTTTGGCTGAAGTAAAAAATGTCTATTGTTTTAAAATGGTTTATAGCCCAAGCGAAAATAGCTTCTGATGTTAACACTTCGTTTCCATGTTTTGCAAGTAAGCTTGATCTATAAGCTTCCCTTTTAAAAGTTGCGCCAATGACATCATAAACACTTTTTCCATGAGCAGTTACACTTTAATGCCATTCAGCTTTTATACCAAAATCTTCTTTATGGTGGATTAAATTTGCTACCTGGTATTTATTTTTAAAATGCTGTTTTGCCCCATCTGTCATGTAAATCACTGTCTTAACATTTTTTACTGGCTTCTTAATTTCTAGAATTAATAAAGTTTGGACAGTGTACACAGCTGTGGTGTCATGTTTCAAACTTGGTGACAAAAACACATTACTTTTATGGACCAATTCGCCATTTTCCTTCCAATAATAAATGATATTAAAAACTGTGCACTGATTATTATTAAAATGGAATGCCTGAGAAGCGTCTTGGCAAACATAAGAAAAAAACCTGCAAAGGTTTTTGAAGAAACAGATTACTGTTCCTTCAGAAAGATTGAGCTTTTCTTGTGCAAGAAAATTTTATTGCTGTTTAGCAATAAATGAATGACTTTTGAGAATTTTTAATTTATTGCATAGCATATTCACAAAATCTTTAGTTTTTAATGTTTGCGTTAAAATTGTTGATCTGACAGTTCCAGTCCAAAGAGGACATTCCACCTCTGAAATATGTGAAGATTGTAGAATTGCTCTTAAATTGTCAGAAAATTCGTCAATCCCCGGACAGTTTGCACAATTATCAAGCCAGCAATCTGGAGTAGGCTGTGGACAAATAATTTCACTTAAACACTCTTTATAATTTTTGGATCTGCCATTTTTAATTTAAAAATATTTTTAAATTTAACTTTAGATTTGCAATCTGCGACCCCAAAAACCTCTGGGCCGGTTGACGTGAAACGTCTCATATATATTGTGACGTTATTTTTTACGTTTTTTACGTCACAATAGCACTAATCTAAGGATATTTTCTAATATCCAAAAGTTGTAGTATTACCCGTTTATTTTGAAGTAAATTTGTTATTGTGTTTCGTTTAGTATTTGTTCAGGTAATTACTCTACACTTGGCAAAAGTCCAATTGAAATATTGGCGCTCCACACTAAGGAATTTTGACAAATTAGTTTAGTTTTAAGTAGTTGGCAGGCTTTGTCAAACGAAAGCGACTTCGTTTGGCAAAGAAGCTCTCCTCTAGGGTTAATTAACAGGTTCCTATGGTCAAGAAGGTCGCAATTTTGCCATAGGAAAAGACGGGTTAATTTAAGTATCGTAGTATTAGTAATTCAAAATTCTGGGAGAAGCAAGGTAGGAGAAGAAACCCTTTCTGTGTGAAATTATCGAGAAGACCAATAAGCCACCTCACGACAAAATTTAGTATAACTTTCAAAATTAATATAATTTTGAAAGACCTTTTTTGAAACTCTCTCTTGTCATCGATCCCCCGTTGTGTTAACATCAATTTTTTTAATCTTCCAGTTTTTAGTAAAATGTAGTAGAAATATATTTTTAGTTACAGTCGGATACAGTGTATTTCGTTTATTAGTTACAGTTGTTAAATAGTGAATTTTTGTTAAAGTAATAATTCTATTAATTCTTAAGTTAACATTTCTTTAATAAATAACGAATTAAAAGCATAAATCAAAACTATGATCCCTATCACGAGTCAACTAATCATCGATACAGAATATGTAAGTTGTTTATATCATTTATGGTTTTTTATAATGATTCAAAATACTCAAATAGTCCTGGTTATGATATTTTATTATTTTCATTACTAATCATGGATAACCAGATAATTATCACGATTTATTGTAATTTGTAAATTGGATTTCATTAGTACAATATGTGTTATTATTATTATCTATTTGGTTGTTAATTTATTTTTATATTGTCACCATGTTTAACACTACCTTCTCTATATTAAATACGAAATCCACCCCTCTCTCCACGACCAGCATAGCTGACTAGCACCGGCACGTGCGAAAAATCTAGTTACTAATAGAGTTTGTTTAATCGGTCTTAATTAAGTTTTGAATATTGTTTATTGTTAAGATTTTATTATTAGTAATGTTTTAGTCCGGTTGACAATACTGGCGATACAAAAGTTGTCTGGCGCCCTACCGGGGACCGCTTAGACAAACTAGAAAGGACTAGATAGCACAAGTAACGTTTTCTTAGTTAAAAGTTAAAATGCCGCTAAATTTAGAATTTTGGTTATGTAAAATTGTCTCTAGATTTCGTTACAGTATGCTCATAATTGTAGTTTTAGAATTATTATTGATTTACTAATAATTGGTTTTTTTAATGTCCGATATCCAAGTTTCCCTGTAGAGTGTAGAAAAAAGCGTTACAATTTGGCGCCCAACGTGGGGCCGCTTAGACAAACTAGAAGGGGCTAGATAGCACAAGTAACGTTTTCTTAGTTAAAAGTTAAAATGCCGCTAAATTTATAATTTTGGTTATGTAAAATTGTCTCTATATTTCGTTACAGTATGCTCAAAATTGTAGTTTTAGAATTATTATTGATTTACTAATAATTGGTTTTTTTTAATGTTCGATATCCAAGTTTCCCTGTAGAGTGTAGAAAAAAGCGTTACAATTTGGCGCCCAACGTGGGGCCGCTTAGACAAACTAGAAGGGGCTAGATAGCACAAGTAACGTTTTCTTAGTTAAAAGTTAAAATGCCGCTAAATTTATAATTTTGGTTATGTAAAATTGTCTCTATATTTCGTTACAGTATGCTCAAAATTGTAGTTTTAGAATTATTATTGATTTACTAATAATTGGTTTTTTTTAATGTTCGATATCCAAGTTTCCCTGTAGAGTGTAGAAAAATGCGTTACAATATATAATAATTATATATATCTCCCTATTATATAAAAACATTTCGCCGCCGCCGCAGAGTCAGGATTTCTAGGGGCCGTCAAAACTTATGTTAAAATTGACCTATTTTTTGACCTATAGGTTTAAAAGAGTATAAATAACGGCCTCACATTACGTCAAAACCTATGTCTAATTTGACCTATTTTTGGACCTATAAGGGGATAAATAACAATTAAAAATATATGTTTAATTTTACTTATTTTTTGAGCTACAGGTTTTAAAAGGGGCCTTAATGTGGGCCTTCACATTACGTCAAAATTTGATCTGTGTTTTACCAAAAGGTCAGAGCTTGCCCCCTCAAATAGAAGCGCGAAATAGGACGTCAAAGCCTATGCAAAAGAAAATTTTTTTACTTGCAGGCTGGTATGTTACTTCAAAATTGATGACAAAGATTGAAAATTTAAGAATGGCTATATGAGCCCCAACTATTTCTTATATTTATTTTAATTTTTAAATAATATTCTCTTAATATAAATGCATAGTAATAAGTTAGAGTAAATTAGAGTAAATTAACCCGTAGGTGAAAACTGCCCTTAAAATTGACCTACATTTTGAGAGTTTCATGAAATGTTTGTCAACTTTAGACGATTAGGTCAATACTGTCCTCAAAATTGACCTAAATTTTGAGAATAGCAGAAATTATTTGTCAATTTTTGACATTTAGGTCAAAAATGCCCTCAAAATTGACTTAAATTTTGAGAGTAGCAGAAATTGTTTGTCAGATTTTGACGTCTAGGCCCTCAAAATTGACCTAAATTTGGAGGGTAGCATGAATTGTTTGTCAACTTTAGACGTTTAGGTGAATACTGCCCTCAAAATCGACCTAAATTTTGACAATAGCATAAATTGTTTGTCAATTTTTGATGTTTTGGTCAAAAATGCCATCAAAATTGACCTAAATTTTAAGAGCAAAGGAAATTATTTGTCAAATTTTGACGTTTAGGTCAAAACTGCCCTCAAAATTGACATTAATTTTGAGGGTAGCGAAAATTTTATGTCAAATTTTGACGTCTAGGTCCAATCTGCCCTCAAAATTGACATTAATTTTGAGGGTAGCGAAAATTTTATGTCAAATTTTGACGTCTAGGTCCAATCTGCCCTCAAAATTGACCTAAATTTTAATTTTTAATATTTAAGCGCCAGGATATTTATCATAAAAATATCCAAAAGATTTTATTTCATAAATTTTACACTTACGAAATTTTAGCCTAGCTTGCTCAGAAATTGTGAGGAAAGAGTTTTCCCCACAAACCGCGGAGGGGGGAGGTGTAAGGAGATAACACATTAATTTTCACTTCACTGATTTTAAGTTGAACAAGTAATAGATTTTTATTACTCAATCATATTTAATTACTACCGTTTACAAATTAATTATTCATCAGAAGGCCGAATTTGAATTGATAATATGCCGCATTATCATCTGAAAGTGACAAGCATCACTTTCAGATCTTATTACAATGATAATAATATGTGCCCATGTGGCGAGAAGTCACTATTTTTATTCTAACGGGACTCACCGTCGATTCGCCTACGACCCTGCAAGCGTTCACGTCCTGACATTGCACTACTAATATGACTTAACAAAAGAAGTTGTGAATTAAGATGTTCATTGAGAATTTGAGTCTGCCTTTTATCCAATATGGCCGCCGTCATTAATTTGACAGGACCAACACAAAGTAGTTTTTCGTCATCCTGGTGCTCTTGAATATTCGGGAATCAGGTCCGAATATATGTACCAGGAAACACTTCGCTTGATGATTGAGCCCATTAAATGGCTGCCAGTGGATTAATAATCCGAGGAAACTTCTCGGTGAATATGAAAAGAAAACAACGAACGATTCTGCAGAAATTGTTCTGAATAATTTTGTTTTACAATTGTCGATCTGACGAGTTGGCAGGTTTGAATAGTACAATTTAAATGATTTATTTACTTGAAATTACTAAGTACCTCATTTTCGCAGAGTTTTAAAATTTAATAATAATTTTGGTTTATTTTAAAAAGAAAAGGAAAGATTCTCGTTTTGATAATAATTTTATCAAATGATTAATATCAACAAAAAATCGGTTAATATTGTGCGTGGCAAAATGCCGCGTCACAACTCTCTCCTGCCAAGACTCGGCCCAAGGGGTCGACCAAGTGAGCCCCAATTCTGAAGTCACCCCTCGCCAGATCAGCCCTCATTATCACATTAGCATTAATCAGTTTTCATACTTGTATTTAATTTAATCAATTATTATCATCATCCAAGAATCAAATATTTTTAATGTTCTCATACTAAGAACTAACTTATTTATTTAACTAGATTTTGAATCAAAATAATAATTTTAACCATCACTACTGTTAAACAAAATTTTTATTACTTGAATTGCTTATTTCTTATCACTTATTTACTTTTAGCTAGGAAAGGAAAAGGCAACGTCAGTTTGTATGGATTTAGTCAATCAATAATTAGAGTTAATTTTTATAATTTTTAATAGTGAGGGGTAATTTACTCTCCCTCACAAGGGTACCATTTACAAAAAAATTTTTTTCAGTTAGAACCGAGAGAGACAGTGCTGGTAGTCGTGCCCTTTTTGGTGGCAAAACCCGCAACGACCCGCTCTCGCCGCTGTTTTACCCCAATAACTTGGGTTTTTAGCTTTAGAGGCCAGCTGCTCATTTATCTGAGCGATACACCACTCCCGGGTTCGAGGGAATGTAATACATACGGTGTACTTCTTGGAAACGGACCCATTACACGGTGGTCTTGAATCAACTTTGAATGAAAAGTCTTTGCACATCCCTTTTTTTTGCTGATTTGGGTTATTTGCATTCTAAATAATATGTAAAAAATTTATAGCCCATAACTTGTCGAGCCGTTTTTGAGAAAACTCATTTTGAAAAAAAATCATCAGTTTTTTATTTAAAATGTTTCATATTTGTATCAAATTATGGATTTAAGCATAATATTAATTAAAATAGGGTCAGTTAGGGTAAATCCGGACAAAATACCTATTTTTCACAAATGACGTAAGTTTTTTTTTATAATAAAAGGCAATTCTTTCGTTTTATACTGCATTAATTTATTTCTTGAGTTTCCTAGATAATTCTTTATTTTTTATAAAATTTTATATTTAATTTTTTACATTTTATTGTTCGGATTTACCCCAAGATTTAGAAAATTTCTTTAAATTTGGGGTAAATCCTGACAACTTAGTTTCTAAGAAAGGTTTAAAATAAAGTTATCTTAAGTATACTACTCTATTAAGGGATAGAACAACTTGAAAAAAATTCATACTAGATGTATAAAAGTTGAATTAGTTAAGTGTTGTAGTATCATAAAAGTTAATCAATTAACGATTCAAAAAGTAATAATCAAAAACATATATAGCTTTAACAAATTTTAATGGATTTTAATAAAACATGACAAAGAAAAGTTTTTGGGATTATTGAATACGAATACAAAGTCAGATTTTGAAAATTCAAAATGACGGTTCCAATATGCCGGACTTTTTAAAAAATTAATCGAAACACAATACTTACACCACCTTCTAAAATGTAATAGAAGCTCTGTCCAGATTTACACTAAGTTTTTAAATTATCCTGTTGACAATTGTCGAGATAAAACCATGGAAGTAGTCAGAATCTCTTTTAAAGGATCTGAGCTTAAAATATTGACGTCGAACTGAATTTTTAATTTGTAAATTAAGATCCAACACCTTTTGTCCGTATTTGCCCACTGTCCGGATTCACCCCAACTGACCCTAATACTTTTCATTAATTTTAAATAATATTTCTGACACAATAAGTCAGTTCTGTTTAAATATTACAATACATGTTAAGGCACATATTTTTGCCAATTTACGAAAATTATAAAAATTACTGTACAGAAAAAAAATAACGAAAAGGTTATATGTAATATATATAAAAACGGCTCGACAAGTTATGGGCTATAAATTTTTTACACATTATTTAGAATGCAAATAACCCAAATCAGCAAAAAAAAATGATGTGCTAAGACATTTCATTCGAAGTTGATTCAAGACCACCGTGATTATATCCGTGGCTACGACACTCCAAGGTTCTTGTATGATTCTTTGCCCCATTATTCCGCGAGGCTTTGATTGTTCTGTTTTGTTAATTTGACAGGTAATACACGTACGCACGAATTTTTCTACATCTTTATACATCCCGGGCCAGAAATATCTAATCGCAAGACGGTCATAGGTCTTTTGACCGCCTAAATGACCTGATTGAGGATTCTCATGTGCCTCACACGCCTGATTTAAGGCTGGTCTTCTTTAGGGAGTACCAACTTCCAAGCATTATGGTCATCCATGAGATCCTTAAGCAAGGGATTATTCCGATAGTGATATAACCTATCATTTACTACTTCCCACTTGTGATTTTTGTGTGGTTCGTTTATTACTGATTCGCGACGCCTATTATACCAGTTATCATCAATAGCTTCTATAGCCGCGACTTTATTTTCTTCCGAATCCTCATACATACATCCTGGAAAGAGCATCCGGAATGTCATGCATATGCGAATACGAAAGGTTTCATGTCTGGAGTTATTATTTTATCAATAAGTCTTTGGAAGGTGGCTGGTGCTCCACAAAGACCAAAAGGCATTCTTTTATATTGCATAAGCCCCATTCCAGGCACAAAGAAAGCAGTTTTAGCTTTACTTTCTTCACTTAGCGGTATTTGATGATAACCTAATTTTAAATCTAATTTGGAAATAAACTTAGCAGAGCTGAGTTTATCTAAAATCTCCGCCATAAAAGGTAACGCGTATGAGTCTTTAACTGTCACATTATTTACCTTTCTAAAATCAATGCAGAGACGGTAGGTACCATCCGGCTTACGAACCATTACAACCGCATTACACCAATTACTATTTGATGCTTCTAAAACTCCTATGTTAAGGAGTTCTTTAACTTATTTAATGAACTCCTCGCATACTTTTGGCGACATGCGATAATTTTTCTGACGAATTTGGGCATTATCACCTGTATTTATTACATGTTCTACCAATTTAGCTGGGGTCAATTTACCTAGAACCGGAGGAATTATTCTTTTTAAAAGTGTCTCGAGATGTTTTCTTTCTTTGTTAGTCAACTCAACTATCCCTGCACACGAATCCTTGTTATCCGGCTCACGTTTACCAAAATCTACCCTTACAACCGGCTTATCTCATGCCCATAATTTCGGATCGTTAATGTCAATTATTATTCCGAATGTTCTCAAAAAATCCATACCTAATATACTATATTCGGTTAATTTTGGTACTATTCGGACATTTATTTGATTGGTTATTCCCGCGAAGCTTATTGGCAATATACTTTCACCAATAATCGGCTCAATAATACCGTTTGCTAATAAAACGCTACTTTGCTTATCATTATTTATTTCAAATTTATTTGAATGAACCATAGATTCACCTACCGAACCTAAATAACTTCTAGCTGAACACATATCAACTAGTGCTTTAATTTCTGAATCTCCTATTCTAATATTTATGTAAGGTCTTGAATGGGTGCTATCACCGCCTAATTTATTCAATTTATTTCCCTCCTGTCCGAATTGACAAGTTAAGTAGGGATTATTTAATTCATACGGTTCAGTATCCACCGAATCAAGTTTACAATCAACAGGTTGATCACAGACTTTTTTCAATTTATTATTTATTTTATTTACTTCACTAGCCGGGTTTAACAATTTATTATCAAAATCATTAAGAGCTGAAGTTTCAATATTCAAAGAAGATTCTACTATTTTATTTTTACGAGCCTTACTATTCGCGGTTAAACTAATTTTATCCAGTTTAATTTTTACTTTATTATTAAGGATCTGTGAAACTAAACTTGGAGGATCATCGACCCTGAGGTTGATCTCCAATTCTAGTTTCCCTTACAATAATCAGATTCACAGTCAAATTTTGTGAAATCTTTTTCCCCGCATATGTGGCAGAATTTCGTCCATGCTTTTGGACATTTTTTCCATTCATGGTCATCCTTACGACAATTGAAGCAAGGAGGTTGAGATTTAGGTTCACGAAACTTTTTCTTATTCGAATTCTCACTTTTACCTGACTTACTGTCAGATTTTTTCGATTTAAGATAACACATTAATTTTCACTTCACTGTTTTTAAGTTGAACAAGTAATAGATTTTTATTACTCAATCATATTTAATTACTACCGTTTACAAATTAATTATTCGGCAGAAGGCCGAATTTGAATTGACAATATGCCGCATTACCATGCGGTGACAAGCATCACTTTCAGATCTTATTACAATGATAATAATATGTGTCCATGTGGCGAAAAGTAACTATTTTTATTCTAACGGGACTCACCGTCGATTCGCCTACGACCCCGCAAGCTTCCACGTCCTGACATGGCACTACTAATATGACTTAACAAAAAAAAGGATGACAAAAAAAGATAGCGTGATGCGCTTTTGACTATCAGAACGAGAATGATCATTAAAAATGGCCGCCGTCGCTGAATTTGAGTCGGCCTTTAATCTAATATGGCCGCCGTAATTAATTTGACAGGACCAAAACTAAGTAGTTTTTCGTCTTCCTGGTGCTCTTGAATATTCGGGAATCACTTCCGAATATATGCACCAGGGGTGCTATTCTGTAACTTCACTTTCACTTCACTTTCACTCAACTTTCACTTCACATTAACTCCACATTCACTTCACATTCACTTCACATTCGCTTTACTTGCACTCTACTTTCACATCACATTCACATCGCATTAACTTTACTGTTATTTAAGTAAAAGTAAGTGTAAAAAGTTAAGTTAAGTTAACAATGAAGTGAAAATTGTGTGAATGTAAAATAACAGTGAAGTGAAAATTGTGTGAATGTAAAATAACAGTAAAGTTAAAATTGTGTGAAAGTGGAGCGAAAGTGAAGTGAAACTGAAGCGCACATGAAGTGAAAGTGAAGTGAATGTAAAGTGAAAGTGAAGTGAAAGTGAAATTAATGTGGAAAAGAAAACAACAAACGATTAGGCAGAAATTGTTCTGAATAATTTTGTTTTACAATTGTCGATCTGACGAGTTGGAAAGTTTGAATAGTACAATTTAAATGATTTATTTACTTAAAATTACTAAGTACCTCATTTTCGCAGAGTTTTAAAATTTAATAATAATTTTGGTTTATTTTAGAAAGAAAAGGAAAGATTCTTGTTTTGATAATGATTTTATCAAATGATTAATATAAAAAAAATCGGTTAATATTGTGCGTGGTAAAATGCCGCGTCACAATATATATATATATATATATATATATATATATATATATATATCGTCGTCGTCGCTGTTTCAAGATTTTGTTACCTACAGGCAAAGAGGTCTAAAAGTGCTAATAAAGAGGAATTAAATAAGGAAATCACCAATATATTGGCGGTCAAATTAGCACTAGGATACATACTTTGTATTCCATAAGCAATAAAGGTAGTTTGATATCGGTTTTTAGGGACTGAATCTGATGTTGATTTTTAGAAATCGTATAAAAATACGATGCGTTAAAAAATGATTTTTCCTAAGTTTATAATGTTTTAGGCTTTACCAAGAAGGCTGTATGGTCAGGCGTCTTCTTTCAAAAAAGTCTCTGGCGCAATAGGCTTCTGACACCTAACCTACAAATACAATATGAAAAAATTGTCGTTGGTTTTCAGTGTTGTGTTTATCTTTTTTCTTGACTCGTTGTCGGCATTTTATAAATATTTTAATAACACCAAATTAATGCACTTAATTCACTAATCACTTGAATCATATATATATATATATATATATATATATATATATATAATATATGTATCCGTTTTGATACATGCACGTTGTGTCTCATTTGCACATCAAAGTTAACCTCAAATTAAAAGCATATATATCTATGTGTGAATCACACGGTATAGAAAAATTTGAATGTGTGAGTGATGTGCAGAAGCATCGCGTCGACGACTTTTTGAAACGAAACGCCTGGTTAATAGCAGGCTCCTGACTCATCCTCACTACCGAAGTTTTACCTTCTGTCTCTAGCCTTCTTGGGCTTTACATATAATAAAAAAACAGATACTTCTTCTATGACGAAGCAAAACTTTAAAAACATCAACTATTTCATCCTTAATTGTTTGAACAATTATCTAATTAAGTTATTATTGATATTTATTCAATTTTTTATAGCGTATCTCGAAAAATTCATTTATGTATAGAATAAAGAATTTTCGGAAAATCGTTATCTCAATAATTATTGAAATAAATATTTTTTAACTGTAATTTGTCATGTGTATATTACATATTATACAATTATTAAACAGTTGCTCAAATATTGATTTGGCATTTAATATTTATTGGTTATTATAATAAGCTTTATAAATTGCAAAATTAAATAAAAGGGATTGATAAATTCGATGGTGATTTACAATCATCAAAAGCGAAGGATTGGATCGAATTATTAGATTCGATGAAAACCTTACATAAATGGCCCGACAGTTACACACTCGAGACAGCGAAAATGAATTTGACCGACGGTGCGTATGATTGGCTCTGTTTACGCAGAAAGGAATTCACGGACTGGATTACTTTTCGCCAAGCTTTCTGGAATTCTTACGTCTGCGAGGAAAGCAAAACCACAAAATGGGAGAGAACGAAAGCGCGTGTGCAAGATAAAAACGGGAAATTAAGCACGTACTTTTACGCTAAAGTCAAGTTATGCGTACAACTCGGATTATCCTTCAACGAAACGAAACAACAAATATTAATCGGTTTATGGTCTAAAGACACGTGTATGGCCATGTCTTCAAAAACCCATGATAACGTCCATAAATTATTATGGAACATAGTAGAATTTGAACGCCTAAATGAACAACGAGTGTACTTGCAAAATGCAAAGTTCTTTTATGATTAGAGGTGCGAGGTTATGGAATAAACTACCAGCTTTGCTTAGAGATATTTCACAACAACTTTCATTTAAGAAACTATTTTTCGAATTTTTATTTAAATGTAAAAATAACTTACTAGTAAATTTTTTTTAGTTGCAATTATTACCTACAACCAAAGAATTGCGCTATCAAAGCTAAAAGTATATTATATAATTAGATTGTAATTATTTTTTATTTTTAATACTCAATATTTTACTGTTATTATTACCATCTTTTTTCGATGTATTATACCATTTAAATTTATGTATCATGTAATGTTCCTTGGAGGGCTAATTAGCCCTAGGAACTTCAAAAATTTAAATAAATAAATATGTCTCGAAATTGCCCGGAACCTCAGAAAACATTGAAGTGCAAAAATGTGGTAGAACCGGCCACACTCAAAGATATTGCACTCATGTAGTGCAAGCCGTTAATCGAGAGACGACAAATCAGTCGTATGCCGGATTTGATAATAGTTTAAGAAAATACCTAAAAAAGGTGATTATGAAAAATGTGACATTTAGTGGAATGATCGATATGGGTTGTACTGACTGCCTAATTAAAGATTCCTTAGCACGTAGACTGAATGTGGAAATCGTGAATGATAAAATTACTTTGAAAAGTTGGGGCCCACAAAATTATACTGTGGTTTCAAATGGTGCTTTTCTAGCGGAAATTACCATCGATGAGGTGACCGTGGGGGAAGTGTTATTACATATAGTGCCGGATGAGTATCAAGAAGTTGATATTCTAGTTGGTAGATCGTTCACTGATGCACCTTCTATCAATTACTCGAAAATTGGTGACACATTGAAGTTTTCCAAGTGTGAAGAGGCGTTTCTCTATGACCTCCCCTCCTCTCACCCCACCTTCGAGCTGTACAACGCCAGTAAAAATTGCCAGATTCCTCCCCACTTAGTGTGTTGTATAAGAGTGAGCTTGGGCACTGATAACGACCTGCTGGTCCCTGATGAATTTGGGTGACAAACCATTATCTATCAACAAAGGAAAGAAAATTTTTAAAAGTAAATCATCGTCCGATCCAAGTGAACGAGTCATCCCTCAACAACAAACACCTGCCAGCATAGAAGATATCAACGTAGAG
This sequence comes from Leptopilina myrica (nomen nudum), assembly GCA_032872475.1. NCBI lineage: Eukaryota > Metazoa > Arthropoda > Insecta > Hymenoptera > Figitidae > Leptopilina > Leptopilina myrica (nomen nudum). The sequence continues at coordinate 13,491,342 of CM065466.1, forward strand.
ACACTTAATAATTTTTGCCATGTAATCTCGTTAGATTTAGACGAACTACGATGTACGTCTGTAATTGAAATGGAGAGTTTAGAAAAAGATGGTAGCAAACCAGTGTGGAAGAAACCGTGTCGCGCGAGTCATAAAGAAAGACAAATTATAAAAGAAATTTTAAGTAAATATAGAAAATTAGGTTTTATTCGTTCTACAAATTCTTCTTACGCGAGCCCTGTTCTATTAATACGCAAAAAAATGACGAATATAGATTGATTATTGACTATCGCGCCTTGAACGGTCAGACATTGCGTTTACATTTTCCCCTCCCTGATTTAGACGACCATTTGTAGTTCATCGGAGATAGTAGTAGTCTTTTTATTACACTCGATATGCAAATGGGGTACATGCAAGTTCCCTTGACAGCTGAGGCTCAGCCGAAGACTGCGTTCATCACACCCGACGAGACTGGTGAGTTTACACGCACCCTTTTATTTTTCGAAGCTAATAGCAAAAGATCCCGGAAAAATCATGGTCCGATTTAAGGGTACGATTAATTGCCGTGTTACAAGCCCTGTCTGATGCAGGTTTAACAATATATTTAGATAAGTCAAAATTCCTTATGAAAAAGTGACATATTTAGGTCACAAAATTTCTGCAAACGGAATTGAACCGGAAAAATAAACTACGTGCTATTTTAGAATTTCCGGAACCTACGAACGTACATCAGTGGCGTAGATTTTTGGGATTATGTGGATTTTTCCGACGGTATGTGCACCATTTTGCTTCGATTGTCAGCCCGTTGTACAATTTATTGAAAAACAATGTAACCTTCAAAATGGGTGAATGTGAACGTCATGCTTTTAAAGAATTGTGTGAGAAATTGAGTCATCCCCCGCCATTGAAAGCTTTTGCTCCATCAAAAATCACTGAACTTCACACCGACGCTAGCTCTGTGGGTTTACCCGCGATACTCATGCAAAAAGGGGATGATTCAAAATTTCATCCTGTGTATGCCATAAGTCGCCGTACAACTTAACCGGAAAGCAATTATCATTCGAGTAAATTAGAGTTGCAGTCGATCATATGGGCGATCTCAAGGTTTCCTACGTGGTTAATTAACATTCACTTTACCGTAGTTACTGATTGCCAAGCATTATTGTACATGAACACTAAGAAAACGAAAAACGCTCAAATGATAAGATGGGCAAATCTCCTTTCTTAGTATGATTTTGACATAATACATCGCGCAAGTATTAAAATGCCTCATGTAGACGCCTTGAGTCGTAACCCCTGTGAAGCTAGCAACTCTGACGATATTATAGAGCGTTCGATTGGAGTATTTTTGATTACAAATACTGAGGATGAAATCACCATGTATCAATTTACTGATAGTAAATTGCGTAGAAAAAGTGATATTTTGCAAAAACCTGCGAGCGCGCGCACGAAACATGCATTGAGCGAAATAAAAGATTACGAACTTTTAAACGGAATTTTGTACAAACGAGTAAATGGTAAATTACTTTATGTAATCCCTTCTGCCTTACGCAAAAGTTTGGTAATACGTTTTCACGACCTTCAAAGTCATACCGGATTAGATCGCACGATTTCAAAAATTAAACAATTTTATTATTTTCTGTATATGACCAGATGTGTTCGCCAGCATATTCATGGCTGTATACAATGTTTGTTTACTAAAACTAAAACTGGTCCACAAGCAGGTCAGCTCTACCCTGTTCCACCTGCTCATAGACCTTTTTCGCTTATTTACATCGATCATGTGGGACCATTTGTAACCACTCCTTCGAAAAATCGTTACATTCTTGTTATCGCGGATACTTTGACTAAGTTTGTTATATTAAATGCGGTTCGCGATACAAAAACGAAGAATTTAATAAAAATATTAGAAAATGTAATTCTTGATTTTGGTGCGCCAGATCGAATTATTTCCGATCCCGTAATTAACCAAATTACAAGTAAAATTTCAGGGCCCTCTTGTTGTTACAAACATTTATCCGTCTGATACGTACGGAATTACGGATCCACGATCGAAAGAAAATTTGATTGTATGAAAATTCAAGATTGTAATGAGAATAATGCAACGGAAATCTGATTCTTTAGACAGTTCTTAAGAAAAATAATTTCCAAAAGATCTTGTTTCTACCTTATTGGCTTGAAATTTGTTAATCGGGGGTTTTTGCGGTCGCTGATTACGAATCTGAAGTCGGATTTTAAAAATTCAAAATGGCGAATCCAATAGGCGGACAAATTTTACAAAAAATGATCGGATTTCCTTGAAACTCGTTACTCGGGGGTTTCCGGGGTCGCTGATTACGAATCTGAAGTCGGATTTTCAAAATTCAGAATGGCGGATCCAATATGGCAGAAAATATTAAAAATTCATTTTATTCGCTTGAAATTTGTTACTCGGGGGTTTTGGGGATCGCTGATTGCGAATCTGAAGTCGGATTTTCAAAATTTAAAATGGCTGATCCAATATGGCAGAAAAAATAAAAATTCATTGTATTCGCTTGAAATTTGTTACTCGGGGTTTTTTGTCGTCACTTATACAAAATCTATTGTCAGTTTTTAAAAATTCAAAATGGCCTACATCTTTGAAAGAATTTTAGTAGAATTTCGTTTCCCTGAGGTTTTTAAACCAGTTAAAGATGGGAAAAAAATTAAACTATTTAACGTGAATACGGAGGACAAACTGTAAAGAAGATTAAAAAACGACCTCCAAAAGTAAGAATAGAAGATACATATAAGTAGAGAAAGGTCGCACCATTGAAGTTAAGAACAATTAAAGATCAAACCAGTGAAGGGTGAGATCAGAGGAAAAACCGAGTAGCTTGGGTTAGTGCAAAAAATCTGACTAGTGAACGTAAGAACAAAAGAAGCTCCAACCAGCAAAGGTAAGAAGAGAGAAAGATCCGACCAGCAAAGGTAAGACTCAAAGATGACCTGTGTTTGTGAAACGCATTGTAATTGTCTCTTTTTAGACACCAACAGTAATCTGCGAGCATGTGAACGTCGCACCTTCCCTAGTAGCGTTTTTCCATCTCTTTTATGTCCTGATGGAATCTCTCGCCTTGTTCGTCACTCATGCTGCCTAAGTTTTCGGGAAAGTAATCTAAATGGCTGTTCAAGAAATGAATCTTGATGCTCATATTACAGCCTAACATTCCATAAGCGTCCAGCATAGTTTGGACTATTTGTTCGTATTTGGAACTTTTCCTATTTCCTAATTATCCGACGTCATGATTTTTTCAAAATTTGAGTCTTTCATCAATTTTCTTATATCGGGTCCTACGAAAATGCCTTCTTTGATTTTAGCCTCACTCAATCCAGGAAATTTCTGGGACAAATATTTGAAACAAGCGCCTTCTTTATTTAATCCCTTAACAAATTGTTTGATTAAGCCTAATTTAATATGTAGAGGAGGTAATAAAATTTTGGAACGTTCTACGAGAGGATGACGGATAACATTCAATAACCCAGGTGTTAGTTCTTTCCTAACTGGCAACTCTTTTCTTGTCCAATGCTCTGATCTATACCTGCTGTCCCACTGGCACAGAAAACAGGGATATTTTGTGTATCCCGACTGTTGACCTAAGATCATTGATATTATTTTTAAATCACCGCAAATGACCCACTTATGCTCATCATATTTTACATAAGTAAGTAGTGTTGCGATATTGTCGTAGGTTTCTTTCATTTGAACAGAGTAAGCAATGGGTATAGAAGCATACTTATTCCCATTATACAATAAGACTGCCTTTAAACTTCTTTTCGATGAATCTATGAATAAGCGCCAATCATTAGCATCATAGTTTTCGACTCCCAAACATTTCAATAATTCTGGTATATTGTTACAGAATACTAAAGACTCATGTTGTGAAAAGAAGTCAAGAAATTATTTTTCTCTATTTATATACCAATAGAATGTAGTACCTTCCGCAAGTAAATTTTTTTCTTTTAGTCTTGATCCAAGGAGTGAAGCATTGTCTTTTGTAAGATTAAGGTCTCTAACGAGGTCATTTAAGTCACTCTGGGTGAAAAGTTGTGGTTCAGATCTGAATTCTTTATCAGAATAATCGACGTCAACACCAGTTTCATCAATACAATCATCTTCACTTAGCTCCATGGCATTTTTAGAAAAAGAAAGTGGCAATGGTGCAGGGATATTTTCATCTTCATAGCTTCATAGCTTATTGCTTAAAAAAGAAAATAATACAACCAGGGACCGTCTCCAAAGTTTAGTTTCGTTTCAGTTTCTGAGTCGACACGAAACTAAATTAACAAACTGAATTTAGTTTCGAGTCGACACAAAACTAAACTAACTAAATTATCACGTCCTGGCACTTTTTCAGAAGACTTGTCTTCCTGACACCTAGACAGCCTTCACTAGGTGTCACTAGGTTTATCATTATGGACTTCAAAGAGTTAACATTTATATAGTTTAATTTTTAACTAAAATGAGCGTTTAATCATGTTTTATCAAGATTCTTCATCTCCATTTTAAAGTAGCCCTTGTAATTTATTTTAGTGGATTCATAAATTTTTCGTCTCTGTTTTTTTGAAAGGTATCTCCCGCATATGTAACAAAATTTATCAGGAGAATCAATACAAATTCGTTTCGACATCTGTTTCGCGTAAAATAAAAAAGGATAAAGATGAATATTTTAAAACAATTGTGCAGAAAAGTATTCGAAAATGCAGATTTATGATAACAGTATTGATAACAATCGTCACACTGTCTCATTCGAGAAGAAGTGGATTCGCGTTGAACACAGTCAAATGAAATTAGAAACAAATGACAAACGCTTGTTCCAAATCTTCATTCGACAAACTAAATTTACAAATTTATATCAAAGTGTCCATATACTGAGACGTATACTGTTAAATTTAAATATGTTAATTAATATTAAACAAGAACGTGTTGTACTAAAACAAAAGGTAAACGCTGTTTAATTCCTTTACAGTGTTTGACCTCTATAAGGACAAAACAAAATCGTGCCTTTAATGTATTTGACCGCTGCGGCTTCCCGAGAGTTGCCATGTGTGTTGAGCGATGGCTGACATCGGAATGATGCTGAGTGCTGAGTCGCGGGACTCTGCTGCGTGCTGATTGGCTCACGTTTGTCACGTACACTACTATATATAATATATCGATCGATTCATCGACGTGAAATTCCCACTTCAGGTAGATCAGCAACTTCATGGCAATCCTCACTTGTTTTTTAATGTTAAATTTTTTTCCGTAAATTGTAAATTCCGTAAACTGACCACCTACATGATGCTATCAGGTATCAGGTTCGGAATTCCGAACGGTAAACAATAACGAATTTTTGTCGCATTTGAAATAAAATGTATACCGATAAAATATAAAAAATATCCGATATATCAAAAAATTGCGGTCAAAAATTCAAAATTTAACTAATCTTTCTGAAAATGTGCGCACTGGTGTTTTTGGGGTCCCTGAATCAGACTTCAGCGAATAAACCCCCCCCCAGTAAACATTTTCATCCAGATCAGTTAAATTTTGAATCTTTTTTTAAGCCCTTTTGAATTTTGAAAATCCGATTTCAGATTCGCAATCAGCGACCCCCAAAACCCCCGAGTAACAAATTTCAAGCGAATACAATGAATTTTTAATTTTTTCTGCCGTATTGGATCCGCCATTGTGAATTTTGAAAATCCGACTTCAGATTCGTAATCAGCGACCCCGGAAACCCCCGAGTAACGAGTTTCAAGGAAATCCGATCATTTTTTGTAAAATTTGTCCGCCTATTGGATTCGCCATTTTGAATTTTTAAAATCCGACTTCAGATTCGTAATCAGCGACCGCAAAAACCCCCGATTAACAAATTTCAAGCCAATAAGGTAGAAACAAGATTTTTTGGAAATTATTTTTCCCAAGAACTGTCTAAATAATCGTTGGGTATATTAGTCTATTGGCTTAACTGAAACTGTTAATTTCAAAATGTCATAACATTTTTTTTTAAATCGTACAAGAATTTTAAAATATGGGTTTTGAAGCTAAAGAGTTGTACTATGCGACCTCTTCGTCGAAAATTGAAAAAAAATTTCTATCCCAACAAAATTCTCAATAATGGCTAAAATGGCCATTTTTTGACCTTTTAGGCATCATTTACCAAAAATCCTGACGTGATGGAGCATTTTAAGGTCAGATTTGTTTTCAGCGCATAAAATACTACAAGAAACAAGTATAGCCATTCTAGAAACTGAAAAAAGTTAAATTTCGCAGGCCTATTATTTAATTATTTATTATGCATTGACAATATACATAAACAATAAGAAGTGCAAAACTAAATTTGTTTGCCTCAACTATTAAAAATCATAGTATAATTCAGATTTTAATTCAATTTAATTATTGGTTATAAATTATTATTATAATTAATATTAATAAATTAATTAAATTATTTTATTTATTTTCCTAATATTTAGTTTAAAGAATATTGTTATGTCTAACCTTATTATTGTATTCCCTATTTTTCTCGATTTAACTTTAATTTAGAAAAAATTAAAGTTGGGACGAGGTTGGATAAATGACAAGAATAAATTTATTTGAACACAGTATATTTCTCTGTTTACCTTAGAAAAGCAAGTTTTTGGTCCTGGCTGGCGCCGATGAGATACAATGGCAATTGTGCGTTAATCGGTTACTAAGTGGTGCAGGTGGATGATTTACGACACTCGTAAATTAGCCAGTTGAATGGGTATTATGTTTCTTTCAGCTTTTGTCACAACTCGAACGATATTTCGAAACACCAAATTTGACTTCAAGATTCACTGAATTTAGAAATTCACGTAGAGATCAGGACAACTACTATACTGGGTTGCGAGCACTATTACGAAGAGAACCACTTGTTATGATAAAAAAATTAAGACTAGTAGTCCAGGTGACTACTACTGACAATTACATTTTTAAGACTGCCATTTGGTAACTTTTTTCTGTTGACTACATTTTTAAGACTGCTGTACTGCGGGTGACTACTTCTGATGACTTCAAATTTTAGACTGATTGCTGTTGATGCTCTGGCCCTTTTTATATCCAAATTTTCCTTTGTATTTTACAAACTGCTTACTTTCCCATGTATTTTACGAACTGCTTACTTTTACATGTATTTTACGAACAGCTTACTTTTACATGTGGGCAATTCCACGTGAGATTTTAGTCGACCTCTTAAAATCGGCCAAAAATATTTTTTTTCTATTCTGTATCGAAAAAAAACAGATACGTATTTTTTTATTTTTGTTTAATTGTCAAAATTTTTGAGTTATGAATTTTCGAAATTTTGCATTTTTAATCATAGACCTTTATTCAGTTGCTTATAAGTCCTGTAAATGATAAGAAGGTTTTGTAAAAAGTTTCAGAGTGGGCCTGACAAGTTTAATGGGTTAAAAAAAATAATTAAGCTGTCCGTGCAGGTCGAACGCTTGCTGCGCAATGGGATTTTTTTACAATTTACTATTTAAAATTGTCTAGAGCCTTCAAATGTTATCAGATTTTCATTATTATTAGATTTGAAGGCTTTAGACCATTTTTAATAGTAAATTGTAAAAAAATCCCATTGCGCAGCAAGCGTTCGACCTGCACGGACAGCTTAATTATTTTTTTTAACCCATTAAACTTGTCAGGCCCACTCTGAAACTTTTTGCAAAACCTTCTTATCATTTACAGGTATGTTTTAATAAAAGAAAATTAAAAATTTATCATACCCAAAGTTAAAAAAAATTAATTTGTTTATAAATTTTTTTTATTTTTTTAATAAAAAATGAAAAAAAAAATTTTGTTTTCATTTCCTAGAAGTCAAAAGAAAACTAAAACTTTCGTTCTTTGACAACTTTTTTCTAAACTCAATATTTTCGGACTTAAAAGCAACTGAATATAGGTCTATGATTAAAAATGCAAAATTTCGAAAATTCATAACTCAAAAATTTTGACAATTAAACAAAAATAAAAAAATACGTATCTGTTTTTTTTCGATACAGAATAGAAAAAAAATATTTTTGGCCGATTTTAACACTTGTGGTGACTCACTATTAGCTCGCACGTGTTCACATCTTCTTAATCATATGTTTTTACAAATTAATATTATATTTTTATGTTATTTGTTAATTATTTATAGTTATTACAATTTGTTATTAACAATTTGTTATTAATTTGTTATTACAATTTGTTATTATTGTTTACATTATTATAACTTGTTGTTAATTATTATTTTATAACAATTCATTATTATCTTGTTAATATTAACCATTATTTGTTGTTATTTTGTTGTTACAAATTATTATTAACTTATTATTAGTAATTATTATTTTGTTGTTACATTTTATTACCATCTTGTTACAATTAATTATTATTATTGTTATTAATGTTATAATTAATTATTATTATTTTGATATTATTGTTATCATTAATTATTATTATTTATTTTTACAATTTGTTATTATTTTGTTATTATTAACTATTATTGTTGTTACTTTTATTATTATCTTGTTATTATTATTACAATTACTTATTATTTTTATTTTGTTATTATTGTAACATTAATTATTACTATTTTGTTATTATAAATAATTATTCGTTTTTAAACATTATTATTGTTTAAATTTAATTATTATCTTATTATTCTTATTATTACTATTTTCATTAATTAATAATTGTTTATAGTTGTTAATAATATGTTAATAACAATTATTTATTGTTATTCCCATTATTATTATTATTATTTATAATATTATTAATATTGAAAAATACGTTACGATGACGTAACAATATCATAAGACTATTTTTTAGTTACATGTTTTAAATTTGTATACTCATTTTATAAAAATATCTTGAAAATTATATAAATAATGTATTAAAAAAATAAAAGAAGCAAATAAATAAATTTATTTCATTTTTAAATTAGGGTACTAAGCCAAATTCATTGAATTTGACCGCGTGAAATGCATTATTGGCGAATTCTATGTTACGGACTCATAATGGACTCAATGTGACACGACTTTTAATCTATATATCAAAATAAGTAAAATTTGACTTAAATTCGGCACATATATTTTAACGTAGGTAATATAACGGTCGATATTGAGCCTCTTTTTAACCTGCAGTTAAACACACATAGATTTCGTCGTAATGTAACTGTCGTTATTGTACCTCTTTTTCACCTCCAGGTAAAAAATTTGGTCAAATTTGAAATAGAGTTTGACGTATCGCAAAGGTTTTTATAGGACTCTTTTAAGATGTAGGTCAAACAATAGGTCAACTTAAACGCAAATTTTTACATAGGGTACCCTGTTAAAAATCCCTGCGAAGGATCTTATACAGGATCCTGTTCCAGGAATATTCGTAAGATCCTTTGCAAGTTCGTACATAAGAACGCTACTACCCAGGGTTCCCTAATGAACCTTAATAAGATCAAGCGTGTTATCCTTTGTACCGAAACAAACAACAACATAGCATCTTTGGCAGTTTCCTTTGTAAAATCATTTGTAAGATCTTGCATTAAGAATAATCTGGAATTAAAAAACGCAGCTTAAAATCCCCGTACAGGATCCTCTAGGGATCCTGTGCAGGATCATCTACAGGAAACTTTTTAATTTTTTAAATGTTAAGTTTTACATGTTTTTTTATGTTACGCAGCATTTGACAGACATAATCTTTATACTATAATATGTTAGGCCCGTATAATACTGTTGGACAGAAAAATGGTTTGCGCATTCGAAAAACTCATAGAAAACTACTGCGCAGGAGTTAAAAATATAAATAAATTAATTGAAGAAATCGTATAGGATCTTTTACGGGTCCCTTACACGATCATTTATACTTAAGTACCTGCAGTTTACAAAACTGCAAAGGTTCCTGTACAGGAACCTCTACAAAGTTTCTTATACAGGTTCCTGCAAGTGTTCCGGTACAGAAACCTTTACATGAACCTTTAATAGCTAAAGTTCCTGCATCGCAACCTCCACAGGATCCCTAGAGGATCCTGTACGGGGATTTTAAGCTGCGTTTTTTAATTCCAGATTATTGTTAATGCAAGATCTTACAAATGATTTTACAAAGGAAACTGCCAAAGATGCTATGTTGTTGTTTGTTTCGGTACAAAGGATAACACGCTTGATCTTATTAAGGTTCATTAGGAAACCCTGAGTACATAAGAACGCTATTGCGTTCTCATGTACGAACTTGCAAAGGATCTTACGAATATTCGTGGAACAGGATACTGTATAAGCACGCTATTGCGTTCTTATGTACGAACTTACAAAGGAACTTACGAATATTCGTGGAACAGGGTCCTGTATAAGATCCTTCACAGGAATTTTTAACAGGGTAACGACCTGTTGGTTCAAAAATAGGTGGAAACTGACCTACGTATCGACCTGGAGTTATCTTAAAAAGAATGTAGAAATGTTTTTATATTTATAATAGAGATACATATTTATTATATGTCAAAACTGTTCTTAAAATTGAAAAAGAATTTAAAAGATGAGCAGGTCAGAAGAAATTAATCGTAAAGTTTTGACGTATATGTTGAAACTGCCTTCAAATTGACCTAACTTTTGAGGGAATACTAGGTTAGAGGGAATTTATAGTTTTGACGTATAGGTCAAAATTGACATTAAAATTATCCTAAATTTTATAGGTAGAAAACCTACAGGTCAAGCCATGACCAGTAGGTCAACAAATCTTGAAACAGCGGCTTTGGCGGCGGCGATAGCTTTTTGTAATATGTATGTTCCAAGGTAGGCTATGGAGGGAATAAAAATAAAATTAGTTATTGATTTCAAAATATTATTTTTTGTTTTAAAATGAATAATATCCATATTAAAAAGTAAATAATAAATAATATTTTATTTATTATCATTTTCTCCAAGTAACTAAAACATCATCTGTGCGAAATCTTTGTTCACATATAGTGTTATTCCAGAGGGTAGCACCGGAGGATTTATACTCTAATAATCCTGCTACTGCAATCATAACACCATTATCGATACAAAATCTTTCATCTGTAGCATATAAAATCGCATCTCTTTCTTCACACATCATACGCATCATATCTTGTAACCTCTCGTTACATCCAACACCTCCCACAATCAAAACGTCTTTGGATCCAAGATACGCCATTGCTCTTTCTGAAATTATAGTAGAATATATCACAATTTAAATATTAGTGACAAAAAAAATGTACAGTCATCCCTCTAAATTGCAAAGATTTTTTTAAATACTTCATCATTTTGAGAAATATATTGAATAATATTTCTATTAAAAGTAGGAGTACTTTAATGGAAAGAAAAAATCTAAAATTTCGTATTGCTGTGAAATAGGAACACTTTGATAATAACATTACATTTTAAAATTTTAAATATACATTCGTTACTATAAATGAACACAGAAAATTTAAAAATATGAGTTTTTAATCAATTAAAAATGTTTTTATATTTTTAAATTCTAAAAATTTGAGTATCCTAAAGATGTTGATATTTAAGTTAAATAGTATTTTTACTTTCATATATATGTATTATCTGTAAATTAGGCGATTTTTGGAAGATGGGTGAATAAAACACAGTCACCTTTTTAAGGATGACGTTTTGAAGACACGGTTAACCACCATTATCATTTCATTTAAAAGAGATTAATTTCAAAAATGATTCTTCTCAAAAGCAATGAATAAAATCAATAAGGAAGATGTGTACCTTTTCTTGTTTGTTAGTAGTAAATTCCTCCGTAATACTTATTTTCCTTTACTAAATAAGTTAAAACATACCTGATAGCACGTAATCTTGCGACAAGCTTACAGTGACAGTTTTGCAATATTACCGTGCAAGCTTCAAATGTTACCAGTAGAGAAAGCTTCCCGTGTAAGCTTGAGGCAATATTGCGCGACAAGCTTGCACAATATAGATGCTTACATGGCAATTTTTTATTATATAAAATTAATAATTTATTATTAGCAACAAATTTTCACTTAATATAACATAATTATAACAACGTTATAATAAAAATGATATTAATTTCCCCAAAGAATTGGAGTTAGCAAGTATTAACTGTGATCAGTGGATAATAGTTCAAAATTGTTAACGTCGCGAGAGATGTACTTGAAGCCATCTAGTATATAAGGGGAAAACTAACAGAAGTTCGTCGTTAAAAAATAAATGTGTTTTATTCGCCTGTCTTTCAAACATCGATTAATTTACAGATAACGTTTATATTTACACTTAAATCGTGAGATTGAATACGGCCAAGACTATTAAAGTATTGCTTTAGGAAAACGATTTCCTTAACCCTTTAAGGACGGGACGGACACATTTCTGAGACAACTTTTGACAGTAATTTTCTCGTCGACCAAGGGTTTTAAAAAATTCAGAATAATTATTCCTTATGTCTTGGACATCGCTCTTTCAGAATCGAAATTTTAAAAAACCAAAAAGTCACGGACATTTTTTTAGAAAAAAACGTTGTTTTTTGAAATTTTTTTCGAAGGTAGTGAGTTCGCAGAAGTTCGTAAAACCTTTAAATATCGCGTTCAAAATGTTTAAGCTTTCAGATGGCAAAGTTTATTTGGTTAAAATTCAAGATGGCAGATAAAAAATGGCGACCAAAAGTCAATTTTTTATAATATAAAAACCTCGTGTGCGAAATTTCTAGAAAATGCTCAAATTCAGTTGAAACTATTTACTCGGGGGTTTTTGGGGTCGCTGATTACGAATCTGAACTTCGTTTTAAAAAATTCAAAATGGCGGATCCAATATGACTGACGACTTTTCGTAAAATTCATCTAATTCGATAAATATTTCTTACTCGGGGGTTCCTGGGGTCGCTGATTGCGAATCTGAACTTCGTTTTAAAAAAATCAAAATGGAGGATCCAATATGGCCGACGAATTTTTGAAAAATTGGTCGAATTCGATTAATATTTCTTACTCGGGGGTTTTTGGAGTCGCTGATTGCGAATCTGAACTTCGTTTAAAAAAATTCAAAATTGCTGATCAAATATGGTTGACAAATTTTTGAAAAATTTATCATATTTCATTAAAATTTGTTTAATTATTTTACAATTTTTTATTATTATTTATTTTGTTATTTTAGGATATATTATATCATAAATTATTATAATTATTATAATTAAAACTAATATAGGATCAAAATAAGTGATCGTCTTTTGTTTTGCTTGAAACTTCACGCTTTTAAGCGGATTTTTAAGATTAAAAGTCGAATTTTGTCTGCATTTTGGCAAAAAAATCTACATAATTTCTATAATACTGGAGGATACTGATTTATCTTTTTTTTAAATTAATCCTTGGAGTTTTTCTCATAAATACATCGTAATTTAATCATTCAGAAACATTCAGAACATTTTTAATTTGCAATTGTTTAAAAGAATTATTAATAACAATTATACATTTTAATTTTTTAGCAATCGCTTTATTTAATTCTTAAAGTATAGACTTTAAGCTTTAATTTTTAAAAAAATTCACTTAATTATCTTTATTTGCTTAAAAGTAATAACAAAATTAAAATAAAATTATTACCCAAAACTTCAACATCTCATTACTTCAAAATAAATATTTTTTTTCAAATATTTTAGGCGGAAAAAGTGTACTCATATATCTACCAAAAATCATAGATAACTTAAAAATTTTAAAACGAAGTTCAGATTCGCAATCTGCGACCCCAGGAACCCCCGAGTAAGAAATATTTATCGAATTAGATGAATTTTACGAAAAGTCGTCAGCCATATTGGATCCTCCATTTTGAATTTTTTAAAACGAAGTTCAGATTCGTAAGCAGCGACCCCAAAAACCCCCGAGTAAATAGTTTCAACTGAATTTGAGCATTTTCTAGAAATTTCGCACACGAGGTTTTTATATTATAAAAAATTGACTTTTGGTCGCCATTTTTTATCTGCCATCTTGAATTTATCAGAAATGTGTCCGTCCCGTCCTTAAAGGGTTAACATAGTATAGATATTTAGGAGAAAAAAAACTTCTAAAAAACTTATATTAATCTTCCTATTTTCTTGGCTCAAGACTATGGGTGTTGGATGAAATAAATAGTTATTTAAAGAAAACAAAAAAATAATTTGCCCAATGCTCAAAGTTACTTGACACAAGAAAGTAAATTTCTTCCAATAAGAAAATATGGGTTTGTTTCAAGTAAATTTGGTCAAGAAAATGTATTAACTCGATTCAATGAACTTTTTTTCAGTGAAGCAAAACTGTCTAAAAAGTGCAATTCAAATTTTTTTTCAGTTTCTTTCATTACGATCACACAAAAATATTAAACCAGTTACGTAACATTTTTTATTCGTTAAAAAAATTAGAAAATAAACAAGTAAAAATACGACAGTAATCGGACACTTAAAAAATCTTTTTAAAAAACGCAAAAAAAATTGGTCAATAGCAAAAGCTGAGATCTAGGAATCATTAGCAACAAACAAAATATTTTGATCTCATACAGTTTCATAGCTATTCAAAATTAAAAAGTGGTTGACTACTGTCTGGTTTTCCCTAAGAGTAAAGAGAGTCTTTTTATCCATTAAACTGTAACAAAACTGTAACATAATTGAACATTTTTTATGATTACAGTTTTTACATTTTTGATTACATTGATTATATTTTTTATTATTAATTACAGTACGAAATTTAAAATCGTTGCGTTAGTAGGACGAGAATAATAATTATTCGGTAATAAAATGTTAACCTTAAACAATTATTTTACAAGTAAAAAGATTCTAAAGGGTTTCTTTATATTTATTATCTATAAGGTACCTTAGCATTATTTAATAGAATTAAACTTTAAAACGATAATAAGAAAGAATGATAACTTTTCGATATATTTATGTGCTTATCATGGGAAAAATATTTAATAAAAAGAGTTTTTTAGGCCTGTGCGGTATTAGAAATCTATAACCGGTTTTCGGTTTTTGAAAATACCGGTTGTTCAGTCGGTTTTCGGTATTTTTTAATACCAGTTTTGCTTAAAATACCAGTATTTTTTTTAAACCTGTATTTAGAAAACGGTTTATCAAATACCATGTTATTTAAAAAGAAAACTGGTTTAAAAAAATTTGGTTTATTACAAAAATAAGGTTGTTTTTAAAAAAAATTTATTTGATCATTTAAGTAAAATATTATATTTTTATGTTTAAATTTTAGCGTTAGATATTCTTAATAGAGTAACTACAATTCGTGACCTCGGGATTTTCCTTGATTCATCCTTTTCATTTTCTCAACATATTTCTTTGGCTATTAATGAAGCTACTAGAGTCGTGAGAAATGCTAAACATTTTCAAAACGTAATAGCACTACGATCCTTATATTTTTCGCTTGTTAGATCACAGTTAGACTTTCTTTCTGTATTGTGGCATCCTCATCAAGCTGAACTTATGATTGGACTTGAACGTGTACAAAATGTATTTCTACACTTTAGAGCTAAACAAATTGGTTTGCGCTTTGACTATTATAGTCATGATTACACTGAACTACAGTCTGTACTGAATATCCCCCCGCTTACTACGAGATTATTATGTGCAGATCTCATTAATTTTTTTAAGATAATAAATGGGTTGGTCGATTGTCCTCATATTTTGAGTTTATTTAAATTTTATGTTCCACGAAAAATTACTCGTCGATCACAATTACTTAAATTGCCAACTGTCAGAACATGTTATCTTGAAAACTCTATTATTAATAGACTTAGTGTGGAGGCTAATAAATATAATGATGTTATAGATTTTTTTGGAGTTACTCTTAATGCTTTTGTAAGAAATTTGCGTATCATAACTACGGATGTAAATAATAATGCGGCCAGTTAGTTATCAGTTATTAATTTAAGTTCAATCTTTAGTTATCTTAGTACTTTGTACAAAAGGGTTATACCCGTTAACTTTTTGAATAGATAAATAAATAAATAACCGTTTCCAAAAATAAAACCAGTTAAAAGAATAAAACGTTAAACCTGGAATTCATAACCAGATATCAGTTTCCAGTAATACCGAAAAATAACTGGTATACCGTACAGGCCTAGTTTGTTATTTCGTGGGTTTAATTATTATTTAAATAATGTGAAAATTTCAACGATTCAACAAAACTAACATCTTCCTCACTGTGACCCGTAGTGCTAAAATTATTTTGCAATTATGAGGGTCGACTGTAGTGTCAAAATTAAATATTAAAATTATTACCTGTAATTTCTATAAGCATAGAAAATAATGTTTCTTGAAAAGAGAAGCATAAATCTTCAATTGTGTATTCTTCAGATTTTAGCCATTTTAATAAACGTTCTTGAACATACGTTAAAATACCAGAAAAAGAGACATCCATTCCTTTTACTACGTAGGGCAATTTTAAAAACTTTTTACCCCTGTAAAATCGTATAAATAAATGTATAATTCTTGTGTTATTAACATAAAAATTATTGAAGCTAATTAGACATTTTCTCTTAGTTAACTTGATTATAGAATCTTGAACACATTGTAAAATATGAATGTCTAATATAACTATGCTTTAAAAATGCAGCTATTATAATAAACTAGAATTTAACGAGTTACCCCTTTACAGTCTAGTAAAAATGAAATTTTTGTACCATAAATGTTAAACGAAAATTTTTTAAACATAACATTGTCATATTGTATGTTTTTGAGGACAGTGAATCAAAATCTGTGGTCGAAACTTCAAAATTCAAAATGACGGCTTTAAAATGTAGACTAAAAAATTTTTAAAGTTAAGGAATTCCTTAACTTTAAAATTTTAAAAATATTTTCGACCACAGATTTTGTATTCAGTGACCCTAAAAACCAACGAGTACTCATTTCCATTATAAAAGTATAAAACTTTTGACATTAATGATTTTATAAAAAAAATGAAATATCATTTTTTTGTAAACATTAATTGTTATGAAATGAACTTAACTTCTATTCAAGAAGACTAGAGACAGGAGGGCTAACTGCAGTAGTGGGGGTAGAACAAATATAGGGGGATTACGAAGGCGTGGTTAGATTGCGCCAAACATCGTGTTTTGATTCTGCACTTCCTCTCACACGCACGTGTCACGTATTTAAATATATAACGTAAGAGTGTGCGAGATGTGCAGAACCGAAACAAGATATTTGGCGCAATCTAACCACGCCTTCATAATCCCACTAATTCTGACCCACTGCTGTGAGTGAGAAAACGGACGAGTTAGCCCTCCTGTCTCTAGTCTTTTTGTTTCTATTACATAATGAAAAAAAGCGACAACTGGGTTAAGAAATCGAGCTATTGGTATCTGACCTTCGACAAATGGTATTTTTTTAAAATGAAATTATATCAAATATAGAAGCTTAGGTACTCCTCTTACTTAAATCATATTTTTAATTGACATGGATGGCCTTGTTTCTAAATAAAAAACATGTAAATGTTGAACATGTTGTTAAGAGGACATTCCAGTTCAAAACAGAAGAAAATAAGGCTTTTTAGTATATATTATTAAAATAGCTATGACATTTATTTATAAAATTTCTTTTACATGTAATAAATAATTTATTTAAGAATTTGTAAACAAATTTTTTCTTAATTTTTACTTCAAAATGGCGACAATATACGCCATTTTTGGTAAGAAGATCGATTCCAAACATTCTAAAACAGATTAAGACAAAAAAGTAGAACTTTCTTCCCCTCCCCCCTTTTTTAGAATACTTTTCCCCAAAACATGCAAAAACCGCCCACGTGAAAAGATTCCCGAAATTTTAGCGGAATGACTCCGGGAGTAGTTCGTGGAGCATTCCCGGAAATTGTGACAGATTGGACTTTGGTAAATTTTAATTTTATTTCTGTTGCAAAATATATTCAAACTATTTAAAACAAGTTTTCCAGTTTATCCTTAAATATAAACTATATCCTAGGTTATTTTTTAGAAAATTCTCTTAGATTTTAGCACCTAATTTTTAAAATAGTTGTTAATTACTTCAGAAAGTTAACCTGTTATTTATAGTAACTTATTTTAAGAATATTTTTATATTTTAAGAATACAATAATATTTTTATAAAATAAAAAATGTAAACAATAAAATTTGTGAAATTTCTTCTCATATAAAATATTACAAGTCACCATTATTTTATAAACTTAATTTCGTTTTTATTGATTTCAATTTTTTATAAATTATTTTTTCTACGGAATTAAATGTCGAATTCAATGACTAGTAGTCATAAAATATGATTAATAATTATTATAAAAGACAATTTAAAATTTTCTTTTGATAAATATCGTTTATTTGGATGATTTTATTTAGAATAATATGAATCATAATCTCGGATATTTCAGTATAAAAGAATATAATTGTGAAACAATATCACACAGAATATACGATGATGTTATTTCTTTTCCATTTTATTTGGAAAAAGGCATACATAGTCTTGTACTAGCAAAACTTTTGATTTAATTTTCTGAACCGGAATAACGTGTATGCAGTATGAATTATGCACATGTTTTATGCTTTGACTAAAGTCGAATCCCAATTCGATATTTTTAATTTCTCGACATTTATCGTGTGTAATTGTAAGTTGTCGCAAAACTGCGTACAAATCTACTCCAAGTTTCAAAAAATATTTTATAGCACCGTAAAAAACTGTTACACTTTCTTCCCACTGCACATAAGAATTAGTTCTCCTTTTCTGTCGTGTATACAGAGTAGGGTAAGTCCGGGTGAGATGGCCATACGGGAGAGTTGGCCAGTTCAAATATTTTACAGAATTTCTAAAGAAATATCACTTATTATGGGGTATTCTTCAACCTTCTGTGATTCATATTAAATCTAAACAATAAATTGATAAAAAATTATAAAACTGTAAGTATAATCCTTGCTTATTTTTTTGCACGGGTCTAAAATAAGTTGAAAATTTTTGATTTCTTGTCACCATATTGTTATTTTTTAATATAATTTTAAATTTTAAATCTTAATGCGTAGTGCATAACCCACGCTTCGATATAAACAAAAAATGAAAGGGAAAATTATTTTATTTATTTAATATTTTTATGTTTACTTTTATCATTAATTATTGGGTAAGATGGCCACTGATGACTTTTATTAAAAATTTTTGATGTTAATGTTATATACTTAAGAAATATTAATGAAAAACGAATTAAAAATGTCTGAGAATAAAATAATTGATTCAATAGACACCAGAGATGGAGATTTATTTGTAGGTTGACGCAAAAGTTACAATCAAACAACGTTAATTGAAGATTGGATTAAGTGCAATTTTTGAAATTTTTGGGTATATAAGAACTGTACTAAATGTCATGAAAAATGTTCAAAATACGACCAGAAAAAGAGGAAAGTAATGTGGACGATTAGAAATTAAATTTAAGTTAAAATTAAAAAATTATAGATAGTGGCCATCTCTCCCGCACACATGTGGCCATCTCACCCGGACATTCCGGGAGAGATGGCCGAATGCACTTTTTCGAAAATGTAAATTTTAAGATTGTAGCTATGAAAATATTTTATTTTATGTTTCGTTTTTTTAAAGTGAAGTGTTCAATATTCAATTACCAATAAAAGTTTAGACAAAAAACGCTTTTTCATAATTTTTACAGTACTTTGAAAAAACTATGGCCATCTACCCCGGACTTATCCTAGATGTAAAAATTTCGTTATTTATGTTACATCGACTGAAAATTTGAGGACCGGCTTCCCAAAATTGTACTTTTGTTACATGTGTTACATCAATAATTCTTCGAAGATCAATGACCGTGATATCAATTGTAGTTCGTGGACCATGGGTGTGAAATACTTGATATTCTTCTGGTCTTATAGGATTCATTAGATATTTACGGCTTCTATAGGCTTCAAAAATTGAAATGGTATTTGATAATTCGATGTCAATTTTGTTAGAACCATGAATCATTTTCACAAGCTCACCATTGTGGTCTTCTGACGAAAATGCCGACCATACCCAAAGGGGCCCCCACATTCTGACATGTGATGCAAGATGCGACAGTTGATGAATGTTATAGGAACACTTATTTCGACAATACAATTGTTCTTCATCAATTACAAATATATGTAAAAGAGTGTCTGCTAAATTAAGTTCGGTTGGATTTATTTCTTCTTGTACCAATATATAAATTGCTCTGGAGAGAAGTAAAAAATGGTCATAATAAATTCGATCTAAACGATTTCTTAGCACGACTGGACTGTAATATAAAAGAAGTCCTCTTAATTCGGATGCTTTCCAATTACTAAGATGAGACAATTTTCTCGGTGTTCGTGTGACCTCATCCGGAGGTGATATTGTTTCAATAATTTCGTCAATTTCGTCTCGAACTTCCTTAGGCAAGTAATAATCTTTTTCGTGACTATATGAACTGCACCACAACTTAAGGAGCATATTCATTACGCCTAGCAAAACTGCGTGCATGTAGTCGGTGATAAATCCTTTCGATCTGTCAAAATGAGGTATTGAAGTTACAATCGATGGACCTTTAACTCCCTTGAAATGCTTTAAATTTTCATATCTCTCAACAATCATTGTATGTGTCTCCATACGTTTGACAGTTCTTAGCGGAGGTTCTTTATGCACCGTTGGAAAAATCCAATTAGAACCACATCCTGTTTCGCAAGATTCTTCTGTTGCCTCGCAACTCCCACAACAATTTTTTCCATTATATAACATAAGATTTTGCACTGACCCTTTAGCAGGCGCATCTAAACATGCAAGAGGAGCAACAATTTTACTGGTGACTATACGATTCGACACTGGATGTTTCCATTGAAATCCATTGGTATATAAATTTTCCAAAGTCGATGCAAAAGGTTTTAAGTAAGAATTTATATCCGGTTTTTTACAGCTGCGGTTAGTATAAAAAACGCCACACACGAATTGAAAGTTTCTTTGGTATTTAGGACTAATGTTTGCAACTTGTACATAAATCGGCCACATGTTACTTTTTCCGCTTTTTGGGATTTGTAGTCCGTCCGTATACTCGATTTAAAACAAGTCATATTTTCCAGAAATAGCTGTAGTTTTTAGAATACGATACTCTGTACCTGACGATATGTCATACAAATTTTCTTCATTTCTATTCTCACATGCATTTCGAAAATCATCTATTAAACCATGAAGATTTCTTATTTCGAAGGCATTTCGGAGGTACGATTCCAAGTTAAACTCTAAAAAGAAACTCTTCACCTTCCTACTACTACAACGTTCACATGTCTCTCGTTGATCCTCATCAATCCATTTCCCTAAGTAATAGAAACAGTCCGAACAAACTCCGTGTTTTGTTGATTCTCCGTGAGATTTTCACTCAAAATTTTTTTGGATTGAAACAATTTTTCTCGAATTCTATATGAAAAATAAGTAAATACGTGTTTTTTTATTTTTTTATTTGATGAAAATTATAAAAGTTATGATTTTTTGAAATTTAACATCTTGAGAAGCAAAGGACTTTTGAAACGCTTTTTTCTCTCTTATATCAAACGATAAAAATTAATGTAATATATGAAAATTACTTGTTTTTTCTTGAATATTTCAAATATGTAATAAAAAATAACGTTAATAAAGCGAAAACATTAAATAAATTGAAATTTCGTCTAAAAAGTAACTTTTCTCAAAAGCGAAGTAATTGATTTTCGATTTTTTTATTTCATTGCAACTACTGATAAATAAAGAAATTTTTACCACTTATGCCGAAGTGGTGTTCTTAAGGGTTCAAATTATATTTAAAATTATATCAGTCGTTGCACAGATTTTAGAGAAGGAAATTGAGAAATTAACCACAAAACATTCGTTTTCTTTTGTTTTTGAAGGTTATTTTTTTGAAAATTGTAAAAATCGAATAAAACTCTGTGCAACGACTGATATATTTTTAAATATAATTTGAACCCTAAAGAACACCACTTCGGCATAAGTGGTAAAAATTTCTTTATTTATCAGTAGTTGCAATGAAAGAAAAAAATCGAAAATCCATTACTTCGCTTTTGAGAAAAGTCACTTTTTAGACGAAAATTCAATTTATTTAATGTTTTCGCTTTATTAACGTTATTTTTTATTACATATTTGAAATATTCAAGAAAAAACAAGTCATTTTCATATATTACATTAACTTTTATCGTTTCATATAAGAGAGAAAAAAGCGTTTCAAAAGTTCTTTGCTTCTCAAGATGTTACACTCGGGTCGCAAAGTTTCAGTACATTTGGACTTTTACTTGTAAATGCTCGCTTTACTTCAAATTCAAATATTTCTGTAAAAATAGATGCTACAGCTAACAAACAAGAATCATTTTAAAGCTCAATAAATTTAGAGTCAAATAGGCAAAAAAATAACCAATTTAATATTGTAAATTTGAAAATATAATTCTTTAAAGTTAGAGATTTTTTATGAAAATTGCGATTTCGTAATCTGGAGTTTAAGCGAACGCCAATTAATGAAAAAATTTCTCTAAGATTTGACAGTTTTACAATATAATGTACAAATTTTACTCTTTAATTCGAGACCAAAATCTTTTATAAGTATTCAGTATTTGCCTTAAATTCTGTAAAAATAATTACTCTTGCTTTCTAAAGTTTTCAAGGAATATAAATTGCAAATTCGTCATTTCTGTTCACATTGTTTTATCAATTAACCAAATTTTTGAAAAATGTGCATCTCTTTTTTATTGTAAAATTTAAAAAATTGCACCTTGAAATAAAATAAGTAATAATGCGAGTTAAAATTTGTAACATTATAAGAAGAGGGATAAATTTCATGTAAATAATTTAAATTTACTACAGTCAAGAGGTTCAATATTTTTCAAAAGTGTGGTTAATTGATAAAACAAATGAATAGAAACGACGAACTTGCAATTTATATTCTTCGAAAAATTTAGAGCAAGAGCAATTATTTTTATACAATTTGAAAAAAATACTTCATATTTGTAAATGATTTTTGTCTAGAATTAAAGAATGGAATTTGTACTTGTTATTGTGCAACTGTCAAGTCTTAAAAAATTTTTTTCTTCAATTGGCGTTCGCTTGAACTCCAGATTCCGAAATCGCAATTTTCATAAAAAATCTCTAACTTTAAAGAATTATATTTTCAAATTTACAATATTAAATTGGTTATTTTTTTTGCCTATTTGACTCTAAATTTATTGAGCTTTAAAATGATCCTTGTTTGATTGCTGTTGCATCTATTTTTACAGAAATATTTGAATTTGAAGTGGAGCGAGCATTTACAAGTAAGCAGTCAAAATGTACTGAAACTTTGCGACCCGAGTGTAAATTTCAAAAAATCATAACTTTTATCATTTTCATCAAATAAAAAAATAAAAAAACACGTATTTACTTATTTTTCATATAGAATTCGAGAAAAAT
This sequence comes from Leptopilina myrica (nomen nudum), assembly GCA_032872475.1. NCBI lineage: Eukaryota > Metazoa > Arthropoda > Insecta > Hymenoptera > Figitidae > Leptopilina > Leptopilina myrica (nomen nudum). Next base: position 13,514,692 of record CM065466.1, read on the forward strand.
TGTTTCAATCCAAAAATAATTTTGAGTGAAAATCTCACGGAAAATGCCCCATAAAAATAATACTTTTGATATTGTAACAACAATTAGTAGGTTTTTTTCACTTTTGTATTATTTTGGTAAGTTGAATTTTTGACACTAGGTTAAAAATAAATAACAAAGAAAAATGGAAGTAGGGTGATTGTGTGTATTACTACGTGTTTTAGAATTAGCCATGTTTAAAGAATCATTTGAAGCTTTTAACCTCAATTTTTCCCCAATTTTTATTAATGAGTAGTTAATTTTTCTTAGAACTAAAGAAAATCTTTGGGTTATAAAAATAATTTAATTTGTATTAAAATAAGGAATATTTAAAAAAAAGTGCACAAGTGTGAATTACTACGAATGTGCTTGAAATTCTACGCGTGAATTACTACGCCGTGCCTATTAATACGCGTGAATTATTACGAACCTTCCAAATTGTTAGGTTTGTTAAAGGAATACAACACGTATTTGTAGTAAACGATATTTATTGTAAAGGCACTTCTCGTAACGAACTCTCAGAGAGGAATGACTAGCGCGTCACATACAATGCGCAGCTAAGAGAAAGCCAGTGACGGCTACACAGTCACACATCAGGAACGTACAAACTAAGGGAGAATTGGGGAGTACGCTAATTTCCAACACTCCCTCCCGTACAACACAATTTCACTTCTTAATATTAATATAGTAAAATATAGTAACTTCTTCTTAATATAGTAAAATAAACAATAATTTTACGATTTATAATAACAAAAATAATTATTCTTTCATTAACAAAACTGAGTATTCAAATTTCCTTTTGATATTAATCGCGTCGCATCTTTATTTACTGCTCATCTGATAAAGTACTTCCGTCTCGAAATCTAGCCTGTGAACAAATAAAATATATTAGTTAGTTACTCATAAGTTTGTCGATTAAATGATTATGCAATTCAAATGACAAGGGTTTTGTGAATATATCAGCAATCATATCTTTTGAACGAATCCATTTCACAACAATTAATCCCCTTTTTACACATTCCTTAATGTGATGAGCTTTAATTTCTACAATGTGTCTCAACTTATTCCCACCGTTAATTTCTACTCCCACACCTGCAGCTTTGTTGTCACACCATAATGTCATCGGAATAAGGGGTTCTTTTAAAATCAATTTCAAGGAGTTGTACATTGACAACATTTCTTGACTCGCCTCGCTCATCGCAACATATTCAGCATGACACGTCGAAAGAGCAACATAAGATTGCTTGTGAGTTCTCCAGGCAATTGTATCTCCAAACAACTTGATCAAGAATCCACAGGTAGTTAGAGAGTTTTTACAATCTCCAAAACTCGCATCTGAAAACGCTTGAATTCCCTCAGTCTTACCTGTAAATTTTAAACACATCTTTTTCGTACCCTTTAAATAGCGAAACACTCTTTTCACCATTTTCCAGTCTTCCTCGGTTGGATTTACTTGGTGCCTACTCAAAACATTTACCGCATACGAAATATCAGGTCTCGTCGCACCTGCAAGGTAGAGTAAGCTTCCCACAGCTTCTCTGTAAGGAATCTTTTTCTTTGTTTCTGTTGCTTCTAAAATCTCATCGTTAAATTCACTTTCTCTCAATTTTCTTTCTTTATTCGTCACTTGGTTCGTATTCATTGGAGTTCTTTGTGGATGACATTTGTCAAATCCAAATTTTTCCAATATCTTGTCAATGAATTTTTCTTGATTCAATTCGATCGTTTGATTTTCGATGTCTCGCTTAATCGAGATTCCTAAGAATTCTTTTAATTCACCCATTGTAGTAAATTCGAATTCTTTATTCAATTTTTCTTTGACTTCATTCAATTTAGCCTCATCATTACTCGCCATTATTATGTCGTCAACATATAATAATAAAATGAGAAACTTGTCTACTTCTCGCCAAGTAAATAGACAAGGTTCCATGTCCGTATTTTTCAGATCCATGCTTAACGCCACTTTCGTAAATCTATCGTTCCATTTCTTTGGACTTATTCGCAGACCATAAAGAGATCGTTTCAATTTGCACACCTTTTCTCTTCTTTCTCGATCAGAGTGTTGAGTTCCTTCAGGAATTTCCATAAAAATTTCCTCATCAAGCACACCATTTAAAAACGCAGTTTTTACGTCTAATTGATAAACTTTAAGATTATATTTATTTATTATAGCAATGACAGCTCTCACCAAAGGCAGTCTCGACACTGGGGCGTAAGTTTCCTTTAATTCATAGACATTCTTGTCTTTAAAGCCTCTTATAACAAGTCTAGCTTTAAATTTTGTATTTCCATTTGATTCAAATTTTTGCTTAAAGACCCATCGTGAATCAATAATATTAGCTTTTTGCCCATTTCTCATCTTATTAGGACGATTTACTATTTCCCAGACTTCATTTTTGTCCAATGATTTCAACTCATCTTTAATGGCCAATTGCCATAAATTTTTATCTTTAGTTAACATTGCTTCTTTGTAGTTAACTGGATCTAAATTTATTTTTGCTAAAAGCGCATGGTAAATTTCATCATTAGTTTCGTTAGTTTGGTTTTCGACTTTCTCATCGTACGCATTGGTCATTAAAATACTAGCTTTTACGGACTTATCAAATTCCAAGTCAGAAAAGCTCACATCTTCAATTAAGTTTGACTCCACTTCTCTTCCGTTTGATTTTTTATCTTTAACAATTTTTGTCTCATCTTTTCTCGGTCTTCCTCTTTTCCTTTTAATTTCTCCCTCCAGTTTCAAAGAATCATTCGATTTTTCCGCGTCTTTTTCAAATTCAAGGAACCATTTTTCTTTATTAATTTCATTATCAAGTGTGGGAAAATCTTTGATTGCATTTTTCGACAATTTGTCTACGTAAACAATCTTTTCGTTAAATCTCACTTCTCTGCTCTCATATAATTTTCCTTCCTCAGGTCTCAAGAATTGATAGCCAGTTGGAGTATAACCCACCATAACAACTCGTCTTCCTTCCGCTCTAAATTTAGGACCAATTTTTCGATGAACTTTGATATAGGCTATGCAGCCAAATCTTTTTAATTGATTAATATCAAAATGATGATCAGGAGCGAATCTTTCCAACGGAGTTATCATGTCGTTTGCTTTATGAGGAGTTCTATTATACGCATATATAGCTGCAGTCACAGCTAAGTCCCAGAGATTTTCGGGTAATTTCGCGTCGTACATATAGCTTCTAATTTTCTTTTGGATTGTCTGATTAAAGCGCTCAGACGTACCGTTATGTTCAGGAGTATCCGGACTAGATAGTTGTAATTCCGCGCCTAATTTTTGCAAAACTTCAATTGTGAACCCACCTGTATATTCTGTACCTTGATCTGTACGTAAATAGCACACCTTCGCGTCATGACCTAGTAAATTTCGTGCACTTCTTACGAACATTTGTAAACAATGACCTGTTTCACTTTTTGCTTTCATTGGATAGGCCATGGCTAATCGAGAGTAGTCATAAATGAAAACCGAAATGTATCTATAACCTCGAGGAAACGATACCGGCGAGATAGGACCCATCACGTCTGAATGTATAATTTGTAAAGGGGCAGTTGCTCGTCTTCGAGTATTTGAGAATGGTAATTTATTAAATTTTGAGATTTTACACACTTCACAATCACGAATTTTCTCATCAAATTTAGCTGAATTTAAGTCTTTATTATCTGGAAATTTTCTTTGTAAAGCTTTCAAATATTCTAAAGAAGCATGGCCAAATCTAACATGCCACAGTAACGCTTTATTGTCCCTAGTAAATTTCTGATCGTTATTTAAACTTAAGGTTTCCTCATCATTTAGTTCTACAATCGGTAACTCGTCTACATTATGAAATTTTCTATCCCAGATAGTTACATCGAAATTTGATTGCTCATAAGGAGTTTTTCCTTCTTTTAATTTCTCATCTGAAATAATAGTATTTACAGAATTCTCATCTTTTTCTTTTACATTAGTTAAATTTTCTTTAACAATTTTGTCTATTATCATTTCTTCAAAATTAATAATTTCACTTTCTGTGTTGTTTTCTACATTTTCTTTTAATAATTTTTCTTTCGATGTAACGCTTCTTGTTAATACAAGAAGCGTTATCTTTTTGTTTCTAATTCGTTTTCGACTAAATTAGCAAAGTATCTTTTATTGAAACTTTTTACTTCATTCTCGTCTTTAAATTTATTCCAATTCACTTCAAGTTCAATAATCCAGTACGGTTTCTTATACACGCCACTTAGAAATATTTCATTTGATATAGGATCAAAGATATCAATTTTCTCGTCATCTAAATAAACACTAAGACCCGCTTCAACAAACCTTCTCAAAGATAATAAATTTTCCTTTAAAGCTTCTGCAAAAATTACTTTATCGAATTCCAAAATTCTACCATTTTTCAATTTCACTTCAAAATTTCCTACTCCCTCCGTTTTCAAATCGGCTGAACTGTTTTTATTAGCACATTTAATTATTCCTAAATCGGACACGTCTAAATTTTTAAATATTATTTTGGTATTTGTCAAATGTTCTGTCGCGCCTGAATCAGCCAAAAACTCAACTAGGATTTTATTATTATTTAAATTACATACAATTTCTTTATTTACATTTGTAAAGTAAGAATTACAATCAACATCCATTTTACACATACCATTATTATTTAAAATAGATTCTAGAATCTCACCTTTATTATTTTTCTTCTCTGCTGGTTTTTCTTGATTGCTACGATTCGATGATTTATTCGGATTTTTATTAAAATTTTTATTTCGATTGAACGTTTGTTGATATTTACCCCTTGATCCATCTCTACCATTAAAACTACCTCGTCCTCTTTTGGGGTTATTATTAAATTCAAAGTTTCCCTTTCTTTTCAAACCTCGTTTTGAAATATTTGAATAATTGGGATTGAATTGATCATTTGACTTACCAAATTTGGAATAACCTCGACCAAAGCTTCTACCTCTCGAATATCCGCTAGAAGTTGTTGGTTGATTCGGGCAATCAGCAGCAATGTGATTACCAAAAGTGTTACAGTTGTAACAGAGGTAACCTTTACCTTTATTGGGACAGTTCGCGCCGATGTGTCCCGATGCTTGGCATTCGTAGCATCTTATATTTTCCTTCTTAGCTGCGAAGGCAGCTCTCGTCTCTCTTAACCCATCATTCGTTTGTTTTCTATTTGCCTCTTCCTGTAATACCAATAATTTCAGCTCTTCATAATTTACACTTTTACCTTTAGTATTTTTTGATACAAACTCTATTGTTTGAATCGATGGTACAGAGACCATGACTGCGTTGTAAAACGCATCTCTTTTCTCATCTTCTGATAACAAAGTCGCACCAGGGGAATTCTCGTAATTTCTTATTGTTTCTTCAAACTTTTCACAAAATTCTGACGCGGTTAATTTGCCTATGATATATTGCATGCTATAAATCTGTTTTCTTACTGTGTGAGAATTCACATTTGTTTCACATCGCTTAATTTCTTTCAATTTACTTAAGATCTCGATCGGATTTTTAAGATGCATAACTTCAGCATGATAATTTTGATCTATATGATTGATCAAAATATCGCGAACTTTAAAATTTTGTTCCGATATAATTTTCTCGTCATTACTATTATTTTCGATTTCTGAATCTACAACATGCAATAAATCACAAGCCCTCAACTCTGATGAAAAATAATCATAAAAGTGTTCAAACTTCATATTGTTTGTTAATTTATAATCTCTTTTTAAACCCATCCCTTTATTAATAATTTCAAATTTTACTGTTTCTTTTGCATTATTATTAATATTTTTATTCTTAGTCTCAACATTGCTATTTAACTCGTCTTTATTAAAATTTTTAAGTTGTTCTTTGAAAATACCAATTACTTCGTTTTTAAATTCTTAGTTTTTCTGTGGATTGACTTTATTACTATTAGTTCTATGAGAATTTCTTACCTCTGAGTCAATATAATTGTTTTCCTCATCTTTATTAACTTGTCTCGCCCTTTGTTGTAAATTTCTGTTGACTTCTGCCAAAGAATTAACAGACTCGTTTATTTTGCAAACTTGATCAGCATACGTGTCTTGGATCACGTTAATCAGCATTTGTAAATTTCCTTGATCTCGTCTGAATTGTCTCATCTCGTCCATTTCCGTTTTTATGCTTCCCATCACCTGTGCAATGCCATTGATAGCATTACCAGTCGATTCACAGAAGTTCTTAAAGGCCGAAATTACTTCGCCTAATTTGTTTTCTTGAAATTTCAAGCGCCTCATAACTGAAATTTGATTCTCACCATTAGGGTTATCATTAGTATTACTTTTAGGGTGTAACAATTGATTTAATAATTGGGGATTATAATTGACTGTACAATTACTGATCAATTTTGGTTTACCTTCACTTAATTTATCGTCTATTGTTTTGAGAATTTCCTTTTTCTTCTCTTCTCTGATCTCTTGCTCACCTCTCTTCGCGATCTCTTCTTTTCTCATCGTATTCTGGTTTGGGTTCTTATCTGTCACTTCATTTACCTCATCAGTCACCTCTTTATTCTTTTCAGTCTCTTCTTGATTGTCATTTTTCACATTAACCGCACCACTCTTATCGCTCATATCCATATTCTCGACAATAGACTTTTGTTTTTCCAATTTTGGAACCGAGGTAGTCTTTGGCATGATGGTTGGGGAATCTTCTAAGATTCTCTCCTCATTCCAAGATAGATAAGCTTCCCACTGCTCCTTTGGAAACATCCTTTTTCCTATATAGGAATTGGAAAAATTAAATAATTATTATTTTTATCATGCCATTTGACTTTGTCCCAAAATTAGTTTACCGAACGTCAAGCATCACCAATTTTTAGAACAAGTACAAATAAAAATGTCCGAACGTCAAGATCATCTCTACTTGCACTTTCGTTGAGTTAAGAAACAAAAACTGAACATCAAGTAATGTCTCTGAACCAACAACTCGGTATTTATTAAATTGATATTTAATTTTATAAATTAAATTAAAATAAATTTTATTTCTTTAATCAAAAACACATCATTTAAATAAATATTTATTAATCACATCTGCTTACCGGTTTTATATTCGTTACCCTGTTCCATTTGGAGGGTTAACGAATCTCCTTCTAGTTTGAGATGTATTATCTCGTCAGAATGTAGTTCTCTTAATTTGAGAGTTTCATTCAAATTATACCAAACATTTAACAACTCGTTCTCGTCTGAAAATTTGTTTACATTTTATTTACTTATAAAATTTGATCAAAATTTAAAAAGAAACTTTTATTATACAAACTCATCTCAAACTATAGATTTAAATATTTAATTTTTCGCGCGTTTTTAACTTGGGAAGATAAAGCAGATTTCTATGTATCCTGCTATCGTTCCCTTGCGATTGAAGACGAACAAGATGGTTGCCGTTCTACTCTCCGTTCAGCCTCCCCATTCGCACATGTTTCACAAATTTAATTCAACTTTTATTTAATTTAACTGGACAGTTCTTTAACACATCTTATTCTTATTATTATTAAAATTTGTTAAAAATTAAAATACTCAAAAAAGTACTTTTATTATTCTCGTCTTTTACCTATTTTAAATTCAACTTTATTTCTGATAAAAACCACAAGCAATCACACCTTTATGCGTGTAGCCATTTTGTTTTTATAGTTTAATAAAATTTTGTTTTTAAAAGAAAAGTCACATGAAACTCGTCCTTATTATTTATGTTATAACACTGTTTTTATTTAATTAAACTCATCGTGACAAACTCATCTCAGTATAAAAGGATTTTCACTCACCGTTCATTGAAAGCGTGGATTCACTTCCTGTGTCCAACGCGTCGTTTGGAATCTCGCCTTGATCGCACTTTTTTATAACAAAAACCCACAAATACCGAATGCTCTACACAAAATAGTTTTCCGCGCAGTGGAACGTGGCTGGGACCATAACCTGTTAGGTTTGTAAAAGGAATACAACACGTATTTGTAGTAAACGATATTTATTGTAAAGGCACTTCTCGTAACGAACTCTCAGAGAGGAATGACTAGCGCGTCACATACAATGCGCAGCTAAGAGAAAGCCAGTGACGGCTACACAGTCTCACAACAGGAACGTACAAACTAAGGGAGAATTGGGGAGTACGCTAATTTCCAACACAAATAAAAAAGTTTTATTACCATAATTGAAATTTTTATTTAAAACCTAAATTTTAGCTTTTAATTTATTTCAAAAGGACAAAATAATGTATTTTATTATTTTATTATTAAATTAAACTTTATTCATAATATAAAAATAAATATTTATTTTCATATTATGAAAACAAAATTAAATAAAATAATTATTTGAGGTTATATCTGTAAATCATATTTTTAATTTATTTAACAAAAACTTTAATTATTATGCATTGCCATTTAGTTCCTTTTGACTGTTTTGGAGGTTTCAAATATCTTGGAGAATACTTTTTTATTTTAGCTAAAAATTAAAATTTTCATTGCGTTCACTACAAGTATTATAGATACTAGTCACTTGTACTTGCGCGCTACGCGCGCCCCCTTTATTTTTGCTATTCAATATTCAATATGGAAAAATTTTAACATTGAAAAAGTTTCTAACATTATTCTAAAGATGAACACATATTTATTGAAAGAATTTTATATTAAAGGATTAAATTTTGTATTCCTAAATTGCACCAAGCAATTATTCAACAATCTTGAAACAAGTTTATATAAGCTTACGTATAAAATTCCTTCAAGCTTTCAATGTGTCCTGACAAGGTGAAAGGGACCTTACGCCCCAAAAAATTATTTTTTAATTATTAATGCCATTATATCGATTGAAAAAATCTGGATAAAATGGTATCAATAACTCAAAATTAATTTTTTGGAACGTAAGGTCCCTTTCACCGCATCAGGGCACAAATGTTTAAATTATTAAAATTTTTTTCATTTTTAATTTTAAAAAATTTTGATTGTTAAAAAATTATGATTAACAAATAGGAAATATGCATAATTTTTATTTCTCAATAACAATATTGTTCACCAACTCATTCTTTTCTTTCAATAAATAATTTGCATAATTTTTACACTAAAAATAATTTAATTAAATCAAATAAAAGTTAAATAGTTTAATTGTCGATTTTTTAATAAATATTTATTTGAACTAAGTAAATATTTTTTAGATCTTTGTATTTTATTCGACGGTATGAAATAAATATTTATTTGCATCAATAAAATATTTTTTTAAGTAACTAAATCTTTATTTGTATAAAATATTTAATTCTTTATCACAATTAATTTTTTTAATTAAGACTAATATTTCTTTAATTAAATAAAATAATTAATTTTTTTTTGCTTACGGAATTTGGGAAATCTGCATACAGATACTTTGGATTAGAGTGAAAAAATTTGCACTTTTGAAGTATGGCCAAAACATTGGGAAAATATAGGAGCAAAAATTTGATTTTTTTATCTTTTAGGATAAAAAAATTTACAAATTTGAATTATTACCAAAATATGAGAAACATATGGGAGTAAAAAATTTAAATTTTTTTTATTTTTTAGATCGAAAAAATTTGCAATTTTTGAACTTTGGCGAAAGCATGGGGAAAATATAGGAGCAAAAGATTTGAATTTTCCTTCCTTGAGAGTGCAAAAATTTGCATTTTGCTTCCTCGTGAGGAAGCTTTGTAGTCGTTTAATTTACAAAATTTTTAAAAATCCTTTTGACAAATTTTCTTCTATATGGGACTATGTTATATAAGACCCTGAACAATTGTCCGGATGTATGTATGTGTGTGTGTGTGTGTGTGGATCCCGTTTTTTGTGAACACGATAACTCGAAGAGGTTTCAACGAATTCGGCTGAAAATTGCTAGGAATATTTATCATAAAAATATCTCGAAATGGATTGATGGACATTAAAAAATCTATTAAAAAATTTTTTTTTTTACTTTTTTCAAAAAAAAATTGTTTTCAAAATTTTTTTTTTAAATTGAATATTGAAGTTAATATACAATAAAATCTTCTTCTTTGCATCAAGACGAATCGATTGGTATATATAAAGTATAAATTGTATGAGAGTTTATAGAGGTAATGACAATTAAAGCAAAAAAATTACCTTTTTTTATCAAAAATTTAGTTCTTTCATTAAAATTATATTCCAGTACAATAAGATTTTACTCATTTTTTTCAATAATCTTATCCGTTGCATTAAATAGGATCGATTGGTATATATAAAGTATATATTTTAAAATTTGCATTCTTGAAGTATGGACAAAACATAGGGAAAATATGGAAGCAAAAAATTATGATTTTTTTATCTTTTAGGGTAAAAAAATTTCCAAATTTGAATTATGGTCAAAATATGAGGAAAATATGGGATCTAAAAATTTTAATTTTTTTTATTTTTTAGAGCGAAAAAATTTGCATTTTTGAACTTTGGCGAAAGCTTCGGGATTTGGAAAAATTGTTGCTTGACCCTGATTGTCATGCCACCCTTTGAATATAAATTAGGCAGTATTTGTGTTGTGAATTCTAAAATTCAAAATGGAGGATCCAAAATTATTGCATAATTTTTAAAATTCAATAAATTCATCTAAATCGGTCTGAATTTTACTTCATAGAGGTTTTTAGGGTCGCTAGATACGAATCCAAGGCAAACTTTAAAAATCCAAAATGTCGGATCCAATATGGTGAAGTCGCTAAATATAAATTCAAGATGAGAATTTACGAATTCATAATGGCGAATGTAATGGAGCTGAAGATTTTTTTGAAAATTGCTGAAATCTGCTAAATATTGTTAGTTGGGCGTTTTTGGGATTGCATAATACAAAACAAATACCAAAATTTAAAGTCGTGTATTATTACATTAACACTACTGTAAATTAAACTACATTTTAAAAAGGTTGAAAAACGAATTGCTTGTAACAAAAATGTCCAATTGATTTAAAACATCATTAAAATTTTTGTCACTATTTTAGATTCTCTATTTCCCTATAAACATAATTTTTTATATACATATTATTTCTATTATTCCCTAAAAATACTTTTACGGAATCAAATGATTTTACTCTTGATAATGCAACATACATCTGACCATGATTAAAAACATCTCTCCTTAAATCAATGAATATTTTATAAAATGTTTACCCTTGAGATTTATTAATGGTCATTGCGAAAGCCAATTTTATAGAAAATTGCCGTCTTTTGAAAGTAAATGGATATAAATTTTCACAATATATAGTTACTCGATGTAAAAAAACAATATTTTCAATCTTATCTCCCGTTAATATTCGACATTTAATAACATTATGTGATAAATGTAAAACAATTATCCTTGTTCCGTTACATAATGCTTCATTAATACTAAGATTTCTAATAAGCATTACAACGGAATTAATTCTTAAATGTAATTCATGTGGTGGTACACGGAAAAACCTTTGAGAAGTCTGTCTCCCCACTGTCACAGAATTTCGCTTCTCACTGCATGGAAAGTCTGATCGCCCGCCACTGGGTGCGTAGCGTTGCCGTTTTCGATACACAAACTTCCCAAAAAGTTTAGAAAATAATAACCGGGCACGTGGGTCACCCAGTTTGGGAGTGCAGATGAACAAGTTTAGTGGTGGCGCTGATGCATAAGTTTCATCCCAAATAAAAACATCAATATTTTTTAAAAAGGAGTGCTTCTTTTGACTGAACTTTAATATTTGAAGATAAATCACTGTACAGTGGAACAGGTATTACTAAGACTTTATGTACAGTTTTCCCGTAAGGAAGCAGTGTGGCAGCTATGCCTGTAAATGCAATGTTGCAAACATTTATTCCTTTACTCTTTAGTAAATGCCATAAGGTAGTATATAAAAAAGTCTTTCCAGATCCTCCACAATCATTAATATATAAGCATTTAGAACTATTACAAGAAGAATCTTTTATTACTTCAAATATATAATCAAGAATATATTTTTGTTTAACATTTAATTTAGTATAATTCTCCTCTCCTATCTTGATATGTTCCATAATACTTATATTATCAACCTGCTCAGGAAAATTTTCATCTATATTTAATAAACCCGGAAAATCAGTTATACAATATCCTTCATTCAATAACATTGATTTTATATTCCTATAAGCTATTTTTTCAACTTCAATATTGTTAATTTTTGAATAGTCTTCTTACATTGGACTCTTAAATTTCTCCCAAAGTTTTTCCAGATGTACAGGATGACAATGAATGAGAATTATTACAAATAATTGTCGAAGTGAATAAGGCATCATCCATAAAGTAGCTTCTTCCATTGTCCTACTCCACTCACTATTATCTTCTATAAGTTCTAATGCTAAACAGGCAGATGTAAAAGATTCATGAATAACTCCATTACCTGTTCTTCAACTTTGGAAAAAAGTAACTCCTTTTACTGTATGCAACAATAATCTAAGGTGAAATAATTCCAATTGAAGTGGATTAATTGAATACATTCTTCCCAATACTTGTTCTTTACGAATTCTTTTTCTACATTCAAGAGATTTCGTTATTTATGTATAATGTTCTGGTATTTCTGTATAATAATACTGACGAGCAGTACTATCACGCTCATTAAGTTTTAAAAAATCGATCAATTTAAACCAATTAAATCCAGTTTCCTCTTATTGGAACCTGACACGTCTTGGCAATCTCCACAGAAACAACTATCAGGACGATCAGAACGGCTAACAAAAAGAAACAAACCGTAAATGACATTCATGACATTCAATTTCCACAGACGAGTAATATACAGACGCTGCCATGGACTGCAGCAACTGTAGGAATTTGATAGGCCAATTATGTGATTGAAAAATTAGGCTTTACCATCTTCAAGAAACTCCCTACATTATCATGAAATAATGCAGGGAGGTATAGTATATCAAAGGAGCTCGGAGAATCTTGGGGTGCATGTAGCTCAGTGGTCAGAGCAGTCTACCGGCAATAGAAAGATCGTGGGCTCGTATCCGACCATGCTAACCAATTTTTTCTGAGTTCTTGGATAATTTTAAATTATTAATTAATTTGAAAAAATATTTTCTGAAAAAGCAGGTTTCTGTATTCAGGATGGCTGTGTTGTCGATACATATGAAACTCAAGAGCTTAAAGAATTATTTTGAAGATTGATTCGGATGATTGTTAAATTCTTTCACTTTAATATTAGTAACACTAGAACAAATTCTGCGCGCTACGCGCGCCCATTCAATTCTTTTGACTATAAACTACTATGCTACAAATACAATTTTAAACCGATACCACACCATTGTGCAATATCATCTACAATTACTACTTTTCACTAATCTCCATCCTTATTTATAACGCACTAAAATAATAATGCTTGTATTATTGGTTACCTTATCCAAACATTTTATTTTAAAAACTTAGCTTTTAGAAACATCGTTATTTCTATTACAACATGTATAAACTATTACAAAATCAAATGAAAATACTCTCAACAATATAATATTTATCTAATCCTGATCAAAAATATTTTGTTAGTCGTTTCCTACGTTACAAACATATGGGATTATTCCGATTAAAGATAAATCATAAAATTCTTTGCTAAATTAAAATGTTTTCATAAATAACAATATTTATCACAAGAATAATTTTACTAAAACATTCAATTATTTTCATAAATAATTAAATTTCATTTATCAATACAATTATTGCCATCGAAAAATTTCAAATATTTTGAATAGCGTATTCATTATCTAATTTTTGTGAAGAAAAATGAGAAAAATATGATCAAAATAAAATAAAATTTTTTTAATAAGAGATAATAAATGTTAATTGCGGACAGCAAGACCTCACAATTCAAGATAACTTAAATTTTCTATTACCCCATAAATATGTTCTTGAGAATTGAAGTAACAAATTAAAGATAGTACTATAAAAGTTTTCTGAAATAGGCCTGTCAAAAAATTACAGATTGAAAATTTGTAATCTCAAAAGACTTTATAATATAACAAAACAAACTAAATTAATAAGAATCTAAAATTTCCTTATAAACATAAATTTTTATATATATATATTGGCAACTGCAGAGCTGCGTTGGCCCTCTGGTGTCGACCCACTTCTAGTAGTTGTATTTTCATTTCGTCTCTCTCTAACATATGTAGAAATAAGAGATAAAAACCAAGATGTCGGACGCAAGAGGGTAAAGGGAGGGATCAGTTTCTCATGATTTCGAATCCCAATATTACTTCTGATATTTCCTAAAAATATTTTTACGGAATCAAATTATTTTACTCTTGATAATACAACATATATCTGACCATGATTAAAAACATCACTTCTTATATAAATTTTTGCCCTGAAGGTTTGTTAATGGTCATTGCAAAAGCTAATTTTATATTTATAGGAAATTGTCGTATTTTAAAAGTAAATTGATATAAATTTTCACAATATAAAGTTACTCGATGTAAAAAAACAATATTTCCACTCTTATCTCCCGTTAATATTTTACATTTAATAACATTATGTGATAAATCTAAAACAATTAACCTGGTTCCGTTACATAATCTTTCATTAATACTAAGATTTCTAAAAAGCATTATAACAGAAATAATTCTTAAATGTAATTTATGTGGTGGTAAAGAAGGGGGAGAAAGAGTATTCAAATATTCTGGTAATAAAGTTTCAGTAAATTTTCCATTATCGCAATTTTCAGTCGAATCAATACTTTTATATATTTTTTCACCTTTACTATCTAAAACATTTACCACCCTCTTATTAAAATCATTAATAAGAGCAATATTCTTAAGTCTTCTGGATATTGCACTGAAGGCAATGTAACACCACCTTGGCCACAGCAATCATTAAAACTGCTTTGTTTGCCACTTACTCTTTCATCTTTAAAATGCTTCGCTTGGCAATAAATACAATAATAATTCATTTTTCTCAGATAATTTTCATTAACATTTGATTTATATATAACTTTTCTGGACAAATTTTTACTCTTTAATAATCCTTCTTTATATTCTTTTTGACATTGTACAGTACTTTGTTTATGAAAAGAGTCTACTGCATTATTGATAACTTCAAAATTTCTTTTATCCGGATGTTGTCGGTGGAAATCTAACTTACTTGTTTCAATTTGTTTAGAGCAAACGTCTACTTTATCTGAATGAAATATATTTTTAATTTTACTTTTGGATTTAAGTATAGCACTATATTCTGGCGTTTTTAAAGGATTATTAATTTCCTTTGTATTATTCAAAATTGTGCCACATGGAATTTTTGTATCAATAATTTGTTGGTTGTTTATTTTTTTACATCGGAGTTCTTCAAATGAATCATTTAAAAGACTCTGCCAATCATACTTAACAAATAAACGTAGGTCAATAGCATTTTTTCAATCGGAAAACGACTTAAACAATTATTTTTAAAAATTAACTTCAAATGATTTCTCATTTGTCAATAATAATAATAAAGAGTGTTTGGCATTTCGTTAAAAAATAACGAAGTTGCAAATGCTATTGCAAATACTCCACAATCAACACTACCTATCGGTTGTTGATGAACTATTGAAAATACCACTGGTGGTTTAAATGGATATAATCGAATCAAATAATTCATTTGATCCTCATTTAAATAGCCTTTGTTAAGACTGTCAAAAATGTAAAGTCTTGTCCCATCATAATAAGTGCAAATCCAATAACCAGATTTGAAGGATCCACTAAAAATTATTTGAATGTGCCTCTTATTGTTTCGATTGGAATTATCATGTCAAGTACTTGTAAACCCAAAGTGCTTTGCATATTATAAAACGAATTTAATTGTCTTTCTAAAAGTTTCTGAAATTCATGCATATGGTCATCATTCAACATTGCATTTTTATTATCAATTATATCATAATTTTTATGACTTGAACTAAACAATTCTTTTTTATTAGCCATGGTTTTATTTCGTAAAGTTAACAGGTGTCATAAAAATTATTTCTAAATAAATAAACGTCTTTTTATTTAAAAGATTTTTTTCAATTTTATCTTATTTGTTTTTTTTCTAATTTTTCCTACTTTCTTTATCTTCAATTTTCTTGATCTTCAAATTCTTTCTAATCGTTGATTAGAAAACCGATGTTGGATTTTGAAATTCAAAATGGCGGATCCAATATGGCAGCTGTAAAAATAAAAAATTGATGGGATTCGCTTGAAACGTTTTACTCGGGGGTTTTTGAGGTCGCTAATTACGAATCCGATGTCAGATTTTCAAAATTTAAAATGGCGACTCCAATATGTCGGACATATTGTAAGAAAGTCAATTGAATTCGCTTGAAACTGGTTAATCGAGGATGTTTAGGGTTCATTCAGCAGTTTAAAGAATTAGTATGCGATTCAACTCGTTAAGGCAAAATCAGTAGACGGTTTGATAGTAATAATATTTTTTATCATCGACCATTAATCGCATTTACTGTCTTGAATCCTTCAAATGGATTGATGGACCAAGGTAAAGCTATCTTTACCTTGGTAAAGATAGCTATAAAGAAAGATACTATATTAGTTAGGAAAGAATAAGTAGCAATTGTAAATAATGCAAAATAAGATCAAATATAAAAGTGAACCGAAAAAAAGTAAATGTCTCAAAAAGACTCGAACTTATCTTGACTTAAACTAATAAATCACCCCCTGATCTTGCCTTAATTGATTGAATCATTTAATTGCTTTATCTAAAACTATCAAACCGTCTACTGATTTTACCTTAACGAGCTGAATCGCATACTAATTCTTTAAACTGCTGAATAAACTCTAAAAAACCTTGATTAACCAGTTTCAAGCGAATTCAATTGACTTTCTTACAATATGTCCGACATATTAGAGTCGCTATTTTTAATTTTGAAAATCCAACATTATATTCGTTATTAGCGACCCTAAAAACCTCCGAGTAACCAGTTTCAAGCGAATTCAATTGACTTTCTTACAATGTGTCCGCCATATTAGAGTCGCCATTTTGAATTTAAAAAATCCAACGTCATATTCGTTTTCAGCGATCCTAAAAACCCCAGGGTATCAAGTTTTAAGCGAATTCAATTGATTTTTGTCAACAAAACATTCTTGAACAATTAATACACATTATTTGATTTTTTTTAACTTTGAACTTCTGTAGCTCAAAAACTGGTCATTATTTTGAATTTTGTAGTATACTTTTTTTGTTCAGACTGTCAAAAACTACAAATTTGCAAAGTTGCAAGAAAATTCGTTTGAGAGCCAAATTCAATAGTAAAAGTGCGGGGTCCTTTGTTTTTAAATCTTATTACTCGCCTACCACTAATGCATAATATATATATATATATATATATATATATATATATATATGTATGTATATACATGTACAATAGACTCCCACTGGTTAAAAGGAACCCTTCGATCAACAGGCCAGGTAATCGAAGAGACCTTTGGTTTCTCTTTCCAGATTTTCTGTCTTCTTCTTTCTCTCGGTAATAATAACATCATTCGCTCTCTGTTCATAACGCAGAAAATCTAACGCTATTGGTTTCTTCCTCTTTCAAAGACAAACCACATTCAAATGTCTCTCTTTATCTAATTTGCATATCTACTGATTTCATAGAAGGAATTTCCGAATGATAGATTTACTCCCTTAACTGAAACGAAATTAATGTTTTATCTTATGGTAAAGAGACGTATAGCTATTTTCGAAATCTTATTTGACATAAAATCATTTTACACAAGTTACAAAATATTTGGCGAGATTAATAAAATTTATCAATATTAATAATTTAGCAGGTATTTTCTGAAATGTTTACACTCAGAGAAAAGTTTATTTCACTCAACCAAGCTGTTTAGTTAACTTATTTTATTTGTTACGATAAAACAATTTTGTTGGTTTAGACAAAATTTGGTTCACTTTAATAAATACGCAAAATTCGTGTTCGAAAAGTTCGAAAGTGTTTGTTTCATTTAAAATTTTGAGTTTTGAATATAGAATATTGTTCGGTTAAATACAATTTATTTGACACAACACACAAACCAGATTATTTTATTTGAGTCAAACAAATTTGCTCGTCTCAAAAGTACATGTGAGAATTTAAAATAGTATTGTGTTTATTGTAAGACTTACTGCTTATTTAATTTGTACCAGTGAGAAGAAAATTTATAATAATAATCGTCTTGTTCTGTCCGTTCTGTCCAGTCTGTCCACACTTGAAGTTAGACTTTTGTTTCAAGTTATTTGGAAAACGTTGATACATTGTGAAATGAAATTACAAAAATGAATTTGAAAATTCCTAAAGAACATTTTCAAAAATTATTAAAAATATAGGATGTAGGGAAGATGTTAATTTAAAAACACAAAAATCAATTATGTAAAAGTTACAAATTATTGCAAAAATTCAATTATTTTCAAGAGTAATGATGTTTTTCACAAAAATCAAATATTGTTCGATAGTAATAAAATTCTTCTTAAGAATTCTTAAGATTATTTATTATTTTCACAAATAATAAAAGTCATTGCAGAATTTCAATTATTTCTAATACAATTTTGATGGAATTTCAAGAAACATTCAATTATTCAATAAATTTTCAAGTATTTCTGTATTTCAATAATTTAATTGTAATAGAAATTTCTAATAAAATTGATTAAAAATTAATTTAAGTTAACATTTTTTTTTGATAATAATTTAGTATAGTATAGTTAATGCAAAAAGAATGCGTCCGTATTACCTTTTACCAAGAAAAAAACCTAATGTTTTTGGTGAAAAATAGATATTCCGTTTACATTGACCCCAATTGACCCTATATTAAAAAATAAAAAAATTTACGAATAACTAAAATTTCGTAAAATTGAATATTGTATAGAAATGGATTTGAAAATTGTCAAATTAAAGTCAGGGAAGTGACAGAAAAAATTCTTTTCAACGAAATACGGAAATTGAGACTTTTTCAACTTATCTTCAAAAATTTCAAATTTTTCGACTTTTTTTTGTTACAACAAAATAAAACATTTAAATTATTCAAAACAAAGTTTATTATAGATATATATTTGAAAGTTACCTTAAAAATATACAGAGACAATTTTTGAAAGATTTGCTTATAGTTACTTTTCGCACTATAAAAATCGAAATAAGTTGCATTTTATATTAAAAATGTGGTATTTTGTTGTTGACCTAAATTTGGATGTAATATTATTTCATTCCTTATTACAAAAGGAACTGAACCAGACTGTAAATTCTTTTTTTATATATATGGGATATATATCGACGGTTTAGAGCGCAAACCCGCCAACCCCACTTTTTATCAAATTTGAGATTCTTTTTGTATTTCATAGATAAAGAGGTGATACATCAGCCAAGTAAAACAGTTTGACGAAATTATGTCTCTAAATTGCTAAAAAACTATTGTGAGTAAAACAGCTAACTCCATACCTGTCAAATTGCACTGCTATAACTCCACATAATATATTGTATTGTATCGAAATGTGTCCATATTTTGAGTGTAAGAGATATGAATTAAAATATATTTCAAAAGAAAGTACTTATTATTATTAAATAGCATTGTGTTATTCTATTAATAAACCAATATACTGAAAGTTTTGTTCTATAAGAATATAACCTAAAAATTCTTTTGAAAAGTTTTTTGACTCTCCTGAAAAATTTCATAAATGTGAGTTAGCAGGTTTGCACTCCAAACCGTCGATATGTAGATAGAAAACATGCTTTCTAAATCTCAATTAGCAAATTTTACTCATTTCCAGCGACAAATATACCACCGATTACAAATAGCGTACACGCGCTAATAAATTAGCTAAATTTCACTGATATTTTAGTAAACTTTCACCAATTTGCAGCGCATACACGCCAATTGGAATCCGTAGCATAATTATCGCTTTTTCAGATTTACAGAATATATATAAGGTAATAAATAATTTTAAATAAAAATTAAAATCACCACTGTAATACAGAAGCAAGAAGCTACACGCTATTTAATTTCCCGTTATTCAATTGTTTCTATAATTCATCTATATATAGCAACAGAATAATTTATTGTTTTTTTTGTTGACATTATTCATTTAAAGCATTTTAATAGATAAATTTGAAGAAAATGCGTGTAAATTTAAATCAAATGACAAAATGGTTTGCTCCAAAGAAGCGCGCTTTTAAAAATGAAAGCATATGCTTTCGCTTCAATGAGTGGTACTATCGAATCATTAGAATCGGTGCTTTCAAAACAACAGCATATACGTTTGTCAGCCCGTCATGACACCACTCAATGAATCAAACTCATATGTCATTGATTGAACAGCATCTTTTTCTCCGTGTATTCAATTCGATGAAAATATAAATTATTAAAAGTATTTGATTTAATGGTAATTTGGGTTAAAATTTTTTTTAAAGCAATGCAGGTAATACAAAAGAAAAACTAGAATATTTCAAGGAAAAGCCTTCGGAGATGAAATGCTTCAGAGATGAAAGTAATTTAGTTATTACGTAAATTAAGTTGAATAAAATTATTTAATTTTCTTTTAAAAATGATAAATAAGTGATAAATTTTCACTATGGAAATTGATAATAATTTCTTTCTTTTTATTACCACTATTATTAGTCCGTGCAATATTTCTATTTAAATAATCTCAGATTGTCCAAGACTCAATCAATTTCATAACTACTTACACAAAAACAACTGTTAATTGTTGTTAGTAGTTTTAATTTTAGTATTAAAGTAACGTTTGTTTTCCTGTGAATAATTCATTAATTATTTGATAAAAATAACCCGAGAATGAGGCTGTTCTGAAAAGAGTAAAAATTCGAAAAATCTACGTTAGATTGCGTGTTATTGGTGTATTATAGAAGCATACGTCTGGCCGACAATATGGCGGGTCGAGCGGTTTTCGCTTCGCTCTGTACAAGGGGAGAGGCCTTGGACCTAGCGCGCGAGTATTGGCTAGTAGGCGTGAGGCCTTTCACTTCTCCGCGCGGCGAGTCGACTCCTCCTCACTTATACTGGCCTGATACTAAAGGCTCGATTCGAGTCTTTCAAATGGCATTATTTATTAATAATAATTATTTTAAATTAAAAATTCATGATATCCTTAAATGTTAAGCTATTTTCTTTAAGTTTATATAAATTTTGGTATATGTTTATAGTATACCAAAATTTATTTATTAATAACAATAATTCTTTAATATCACTACGTAATTCATTTTTAATAATAATAATAACAATTTGAATAAAATTGATCAAAATTGTTAATTTCAATAATAATTTGTAACTATTTGAGTTGTTAATTATTAATTAAAGCAATAAATTATATTGTATGTTAGTAATTAGTAATACCTTATTTATTTATAGTAATTAATATTATTATTATATATATTTCTTGTATATAGCAACAACAATAATTGTTTATTTAATTTAATCCTTATATTATTATAGGTTATTATGTAAATTATTAATTTATTAATATTTGTTAAGTGTTAATATATTAAGCTATGGTTAATTATTAATTATCAATAATGAATAATTAGATTGTCTACTTATTTGATATGAATATAATTTATCATTTATTAACAATATTATTATATTATTATTGTTCCTAATGTATTATTGTAAAATTTTAATTTATTTATTAGATTAAAATTAGTAACAATATAATTAATTTATTGAATTTAAAGTGAATTACCATTGTAACATTGTTCTCTCTTTACTAGTTAAATTATCGTAAATGTGAAGTCTTTTTAGATTGATTAAATTTTGGTTTTTTTTTGTTAATGAATAAAAGTAGTTTCTAATAAAGTTTTTAATTATAAATATTTTAAGGGTTAATGATATTATTTATTCATTGCGTTTTTTAGTTGCTTATTTTTAACTTTTATCATTTTGTAGATTACTATGACAATATTAACCTGGAATTTATTTAATTTTTAAATTTCTATTTATGAACGTCTAGATTAGTAAAGTTTCTTTAATAAATTCTATGTTACTATTTATTTATATAGATATTTTGTATTCCGTTTGGGTAAGATATGTTATCTATATTCCTTTTTGGAAATGTAAAGCTGGTATCATTTTTGTTGTCGTGATGCAGAAAAGGATGGAATCTGTGATCTAAAATGTAAAACTATGTTATTATTAAGATTTAAGAGTAGTTATGAATTTTTAGCGCCTTAAGTCGATCACTGTTCTCCACTTTTTCTCACCAGTTTTATCAACCCTTTTTAAAATGTTGCTTATTGGTGAATTGTATGGTGAACGAGAAGGACTTATAGCTCTTTTCGACTGCATTTCATCGATGATTTTGATTATTTTTTTCTTTTTGTATTGTGAGAATCTTTGTTTGAAATGTCTCATAAAATGATCAATTGTTCTGAATGACTTAACGTGAATATTCCCTCTAGCATCACCCTCTAGTTTAGCAAGAATAGTTTTTAAATACTGATCTTCGCAATGTTTCAGAACAATAGATTCGAAATTCAAAACATCCTCAACAAAATCATTCACTGATATATTATGACAGTTATAA
The DNA here is from genome assembly GCA_032872475.1 of Leptopilina myrica (nomen nudum). NCBI lineage: Eukaryota > Metazoa > Arthropoda > Insecta > Hymenoptera > Figitidae > Leptopilina > Leptopilina myrica (nomen nudum). Next base: position 13,537,182 of record CM065466.1, read on the forward strand.
AAAGGAACATTCACTCTATTTTGTTTTAACGCAAAACATTCTGCTAGAGAATTTACCATAGTGTCATAAAGGGATCTATTCATTGTGATTGTGAAGGTCGCGCCACTTGGTTCTTCCGTATTATCATCATCATTACCCTTTTGGTGTTTATTTTTACGAGTCATTTTGATGTTAAGTTAAAATAGTTCGTTAATAATATCGAACGAAAAAGGGAGTTCTAAAACTCCAATAATATCTGAATTGTCGTTACAATTTATTGTTTGAATTTCTACTGCCGTATAACTAATACAAACTTTTGTCTTTAATTATAAAATTTTGTATTTAATTTAAAATAGTGTAATTGTTTCTGTGAATTGTATTAAAGAATAAGGCAATGATTTTCTTTAAGGCTAAAATTCGCCGATCAGCGTAAAAGTAACTCTAAAGTAAGCCTTAAACTTAATAAAATTTGCAAAGTTCTTTATTTTAACAAATTCGCCTTTCAGCGTAAGATGATAAAATCAAGGACTTGAGTGATTAATAAAGATAATTGTCCTAATAACAAAATCGGCGATCAACGTAAAATGCCATTAGTAAAATCGAAATTCGCCGAACAGCGTAAGAACGATTTTATACAACTTGTTCTTCATTAAGAGAAGTGTATATTTGTTTATTAATAAAATATAATAATTTTCTTTGAAAAATGATTTTATATTAAAATGTTGTTAGAGTGTCAGTTAAGTTTTATTTATTCTAAGTGTTGTAAGTGTTTAACTTGCACCCAGTGTAAGGAAAGAATAGTGTTTAGTACAACTCTAATCTGCGAGCAGACTATCAATTCTAAGTGTTAAAACTAACAACTTGCACAATATCCGAGTACAACCCGGACTGAATTGCCGGTTAGAGAAAGAATAATTTGAAAATTAACTGATTTATACTCCTAATAATCTATAAAAGTTAATTTATAAAAATTTTTGAATGTTTCCTTTTAATTTAAGAAATATGTCAATTGTTAAACAAAAGTGACGAATCCCACCGCTGCCACCAAATCAGCTGTTACATCCCGAGCGGAAGGCGAGGTTAAAGGTTAGGTTAATAACTTTTTGGAGGAATGAATGAATTTCAATGAACACTTGGGCAGTGTCCAAGATAGTCCCGTGAGGGGAAGCAGCTTATCCCCACCATGCGGTACACCAAGTCGAAACTGAGTCCCGAGCGACCCTCGCAGCGGGGGCTCTCGGACCCTCAAGCCTCATTAAGGAAAACTCTTAATGACTTTTTATATAAAAATATAAATTTTTTAAATATTAACATTTTTAATTTTTTAATAACATATTCAAATTCCTTATTTTCTCACGATTTCATACATATGTTATAATACAAAAAAATGTTAAAATTTAACAAATTACTGCCAGTCCTAAGCCTGGAAAAAATGTGAAGGGAAAAATTCTATAAAAAAGATTTTTTTTTAAATGTTGTAGGGGGGGTTGGTTATGGGTTGGGTACCTTCTAGTACCAACTAGGAAGTAAATTTGACTCCCATTCTATATTAAAAAATAGCATTAAATTCATAAAAATAATATAAAAAAGATTTTTTTTTAAATGTTGTAGGGGGGTTGGTTATGGGTTGGGTACCTTCTAGTACCAACTAGAAAGTAAATTTCACCCCATTCTATATTAAAAAATAGCATCAAATTGATAAAAATAATTAATTTGTTAAATTTTAACATTTTTTTGTATTATAACATATGTATGAAATCGTGAGAAAATAAGGAATTTGAATATGTTAATAAAAAATTAAAAATGTTAATATTTAAAAAATTTATATTTTTATATAAAGTTATTAAGAGTTTTCCTTAATGAGGGTTGAGGGTCCGAGCGTCCCCGCTGCGAGGGTCGCTCGGGACTCAGTTTCGACTTGGTGTACCGCATGGTGGGGATAAGCTGCTTCCCCTCACGGGACTAACTTGGACATCGCCCGAACACTTATAAAGCTATCTCTCTTCAGGTAACGGTATTGCTTTCTTCCTCTTTCGAAGGTAAATACCATTAGAATGTCTCTCTTTACCTAATTTACATATCTACTCGTTTCATATAAGGAAACAAACACGAACCACGAACTGCTACGAAATATCATAACTAGATTTTACGTTGTGTTACACAGCATAAATTATAAGCAAAGAGGAACCAATTTTGGAACAAATTTAATAAATTGGTTCCTCTTCGTTTATTGCTTATAATATAAAATATGTAATACTTCCATTTTTCTTTGTTATTTATTTTTAACTTATTGTTAGTGTCGAAAATTCAACTTACCAAAATAATACAAAAGTGAAAAAAATCCTTCTAATTGTTGTTACAATATCAGAAGTATTATTTTTATATTTTTGTACGGAACCCGCTAATTCAGTGCGAGTCCAACTCGCACTTATCCAGTTTTTTTTAAATTTTATTTTAAAATTTTTTAAAAACATTTCTAAAAAATTAAAATCGATAAATTTTGCAAGTATTGTTTTAATATTTATGTACGCAACCCGCCATTGCAGTGCAAGAACAACTCGCACTTGTCGAATTTTTTTTAGATTAAAAAAACAGTGATATTTGGTTCGTTAAAGGCCTAAGCACAACTAAAGTCGGGTGCGGGAGACGACTGCGGGATATAGGGTTCCTAACCTCAAAATGTATGTAAATGTTACATATCTAGTAAAAAATGTATTAAATTAAATACATATAGTTCAACTGTCCAATTTTTTTACATTAATTATGAAAAACATTAAAACCTCTATTATCCGAATTTTCGATTATCCGAATCAGGCCTTGCCTAGGTTAGTTCGGATAATCGAGGTTCCACTGTATAATAATATATTATATATTGTTAATAATTCAATATTTCTGTTCTAAATATTATATTAAAGTAAGTATTTGATATTTTTCTTTCTATATTAAAAGAAAATAAAACAATTAATAATGTACGTGATCAATTTACGACAATTTATTTTACGAAAAAATAATGTAGTCACGGTTTATTCAGGTTATAACCTATATATCGTGATTGTTTAGTTTTTTCGTGAAATAATTTGTCGAAAATTAATAACATAACTCAGTTTTAAATCTCAGTTATAACAGTTAAAATTTTTAATTATTAAGGTTAGAATTTCGTGATACTGTTTTCATTCATGGGACCAAGTGCGGTGTGGACATATTTCACAAAAACTTGTCAAGGAGCAAAAGTGAAATGCAATCAAGAACTATGTTTTAATAAAAGCACTAGCACTCTAGCTTATCAATGCATAATCATAACCTCAATCATGGAAAACGATCGTGGCAACGTCGCAATGTTTAATCTTAATACTAGAGGTTCGCATTCGTTGGAACTCTTGTTTCGAGATGATTGAACGATTTCTACTGCTCCCCGATTATGTTAGTCGAGTCCTTATTCAGCTTAAATTAGATAAAATTACAAAATCTAAAGTTCCAAATATACTATCAGGAGATGCACTAGAGACTTTAAATAAAGTGCAAAATTTATTGAAACCACTTTATCAAGTGACAATGGAAGTCGTCAGCGAGAAGCAAGTCACAATCAGCAAAATTATACCCTTATTAAACGCCTTGAAGTCTGTATGTAAAGTTTTTCTCAAGAGTAATTATTATTTTAATGTATATTTAAGTTATATTTCTTAACTTATTACAGAAAACAAACGAAATGATGGCATGCTCCCCGATTTTATTTAATTTAAAACATAGCTTAATCTCACTAATAGACACTACATTTAATGGGATAGAAAAAGTTCGAATTTATGCGGCTGCTACGATGTTGGATCCTAAATTCAAAAGAGGCAGGTTTAATGATCCTTTAACGGTTTCAAATTGCATAAGTTATATAGGTACATAAAAATTAAAATTTATATCCATTAAAGTATTTTTCTTAGAAAATTAATTATTAATGTAATGTTTCTTAATTTTTCCGAAAAACTATGCAGCTAAACTGGTTGTGAACGAAATTGGAAATCGAAGAACAGAAGTTGAAAGTAGGGAGGAAATAAACGACTTGCAAGCAAATGAAAACAATGACGACTTGTGGTCAAATTTTGATAGTAGTGTCCGAAACGATGAGTCTGGTGCTTATCAAGACCTTTTAGGAAAAAAATGAGAAAAAAAAGTATTAAAATCCTAACCTTCAAAAATTTGTCGGGTAACCCCGGACATACACGAAAACATTTTATATTTTAATTATTGGACTTGATAAACTAACATCAAATTATATCTACAGCAATGAAAATAAACCACGTAATAGAAAATAAATTGAAAAATTTATTTAAAATTCACAGAAAGTCAACATAAAAAAAGGTTTATAAGACGTTCAATGTGACGTTCATAAATGTTCTAGAGTGTCCGGACATTTTCAGATTTTTTGAAAATTTATGTTTTTTAATAAAAGAAAATAAAAAACCTCAGTCAATATTTTAAAAATAAAAGTTAAACTGTATTATATATCATTTGTAATTTATTTCAATAGCAAAAACACATTATTCTCTAAAAAATTAAGAGTGTCCGGGGCTACCCACTGTCCGGCGTTACCCGAATCTCCCCTAATAAGTTTATAAAACAAAAAAATAAAGAATCGTACAAAATTTTGTTGTGAGTTTAACTTTTTAAAACAATGAAATATTTATCATTTTAATCTCCTTACAAACAAAATCTTAGTGATGTCACTGAAACTAAAAATTTGTGGTGGCGCCACTTCCGTTCTTCCCGACGTTTTGCTGTGTGCTATTCACGTGTGTATAGTAGTCAGCTGTCAAACGGTCGATTTAAAACAATTTTTTTTTCTAAAAGTATTTTTTTTATGAAATATGCCAAATAGTAAGTGCATAGTGCCAAAATTGCAACTTAGGTTACCTGAGTTGCCAGGAACAGGTGACACTATTGTCTGTACCGAAAAGTATAGAGTTAATTGAACAGTGGCAATCGGCAATTCCAAGAAAAGATTTTGTTGTCAAACATGGACAAGTGGTTTGTCACAAACATTTTCTTCCAGGAGATATTGTTTGGAAGAAAGAAGTGAAGGATCCTTCAGGAAAAGTCATTGCGTCGGTAAGTCTGTTTATATTATTTGTATGTATATTTATTTAGGTAAAGTTTAAATTTATTATTTAAAATTTTTTAATTTTCAAGAAATAAAAATTTTTAGATATTACTTAGATTATTTATCACTTCTAATTGAGAATTTGATCTGAAGAAAAGTAGTGTTTACAAGAATGTCAACGCATTAATTAATCGAAATATACTAAATCTTATGTTAATTTGTAACTGAGTTGATATAATTATAGAAATATCTCTTTTTCATTAAAATAGTTCTAGAATTTTGCGTTTCTATTTTTAAAAAATGTGAGTTTATTTGACTAATTTTAATAAAATGTAATTTTGTTAGACTTTCAAAGTCTAAAATTGTATTAATTTTAAATACACATTGTATGTTTGTTTCTATTTAAAATTAGAGTAATTCAAATCTTTACAAATTTGTCAGTTTAGTTTTGAAATACTTTATATATCATTTTTTGAAAATTTTCTATTCTTTGCAGAAGAATTTAAAAAGACCATATTTGAAGCTAGGAAAAGATCCTAGCATTTTTTCAAACTGCCCTTCTTATTTATCTAAACACACGAAAAAAATGAAATCTCCAAAAAAACGAAATTTTGTCACTAAAAGTGAAAACACGAAGAGAAGAAAAATTTCCGACAGCCAAGAAAATGACATTCCACAGGATTCTAATGAGAATATTAATAATAATATTAGTATTAATGAGAAAATTCCACAAAGTGATAATAATTCAATAAAATTAGACAATGAAATGGAAACCGAATCACTAGGAGGTTTCGATCAAGATAAAAATAGAGAAAACAGTGAAGCTTTATTTAAATTAATCTTTTAAAACAAAAATAGTTTACTTATACCAGTATCGTAGAATAGGAGACAATCGAATGATGGTGAGTTTGAGGCAATCGAATTAACAAAAGTAATAACACGTAGAGTCGATAATAAATTAATGTTTGTTTCGTCGAGACAAATTATTATCTATCAATACTTACGAGTAGAGATAAAGGTAATGGGAACAAATGTAGATTTAAAATCAATCCACTTTGAAAAAATATGTATCTTCTACTGAAGAAATCGAAAACCTCGTAAATCGTCTAGACGAAGCTCAAATTTGTATAGCTTGTGCTTCCCTCAGTTCGAAAAAAAATTTTGAAAACTCAGTTACATTTCATGATACTGAAAGTCGCTTGAGACATGGGAAATGTTCTCTTATTATTCCCAAATCTGAAAAACCTGGGAAATTTCTTCGCTGTCAAAGCTGCAAAACTGGGAGAAATGTGTTGACAAATAAAGCACTTCGTCTTGAGAAAAGAGGAGAATATAAACGAATTTTGCTTAATTTAAGTCCTAATAGGAAAAGGAAGGTTGACAAACTCAAGAAAAAGTATAAAAATATCAGACAACAGAAATGTCATTTTTAAGGTCTATGCAATCATTATAAAAATGAACTAAGTAAAGTTCAAGACTAAATGGCTAATTTTGACGACGGAAATTTGTTTAATAACATGTCAAATTTAAAAATACATAAAAATGAACGCTTAGTAATATCTGAAATTTTAAAAGCTTCCAAGTGCAAAAGTACTAAAGGTCGGAGGTATTCGGAAGATTGGATCCTGCTTTGCTTGCTGTTTCACATGCGTTCACCAGTAGCTTATCGCCTTCTACTAGAAAATGGCAAAATGCCCAAGCACAATAAGAAGGTAATTTATTTAATAATAATTATCTCATTATTTATTTGTATATATAATTTATTACAGAGAACACATGTTTTCCCCTATTTTCCTTTTTTTATTAAAATTAAAGAAAAATGAATATGAAGTGAGATTCAAAAAATTGAAAATGGCAGATCCAAAATGACAGCTTAATTTTCCAAAATTACTGAGATTTGAATGAAATTTGTTACTCTGGGGTTTTCGGGGTCGCTGATTTTGAATATGAAGTCGCCTTTATCCTTTAAATAATTAAAGTTGCCCGATTCTCACAACGAGGAGGTAGGCGATATAGAGAATCATTTTTTTTTTACTTTTTCAGTAATTTTTAATTTTTTTGTTTTAGAATTTTTTTTTGTTTTTTTAATTTCTTTGTTTGGAAAAACAAAGTACAAAATTTTTGTTAAAAACTATTAATTTGTATTATGCGCTTTTTGGAAGCAATTGTCACAGTAATATAACTTGCATGTTTTGCAGTATTTTCTTGTTCGGATTTTGCATTTTGAGGTGCAACAGTATCGAGCTAAATGCTGTTTTTTCTGTCTCATTTACTGTCGACTTTCCTGTTATTACTTTGTTCAAATAATCTTTGCTGATGCACATAGCCAAAAATTTTGTACTTTCTTTTCTTTTTTCAAAAAACTTGACATTTTTAAGTATTTTTGAAAAAAGAAGGGTTTAATATCATTTTTTGAAAATTTTGACCACGCAATTCGAAAGAGCTTTTTATGGCTTCTTTCTACTAATTGTAGGCGTTTGAAATTCATGTTAAAAAGCAGCACATCTCGTCGTTAAAGGGTTTATACGATTAAAACCCGTTTCTCAAATACAGTTTCTCTTTTTTATTTATTTTGTTGTGTTCTACATTATTTAATTTTTTAAATTCTTCTAAATTGAAAAAATGTCAAATAAAATTAAATAATATTGATTTTTTTATTAGAAATGTCATTTGAATCTAAAATTTAATAAATTCGAATGAAGTTTTAACATTATATTTATTCAAATTACTTCTTTTCTCGGGAAGAACGTAAGTGGCGCCACCTGGAAAATCTAGTATCGATGGCATTTCTAAGAGCAGACTGATTTCAATGGAAAGTAGCATAAAGACAGATAGGGGTGGTTATAATACACTAGTAAACCAATTTTCAGCTCATTAGGTCAAATAATGTGAAAATTAGAAGAAATTTTTTTTAATTTTTTAGTTTTTTCTTGATAACGCTATGGCTTTTATTACATAGCAAGTTGTCTATATTTTTTCTGTAATATTCGTGTTAAAATACACCAGTATGCCAAATTTTAGCCCTCCATATTAAATAGTTTAGAATTTAAGGGGGGGCGAATGGTTACTTTTTATGCATTTTTGGCCAAAAATCTTGTTATTTCCTTGACAACGCTATGGCCATCACCTCCAATCACATTCTCTATATTTTTTCTGTGATCTACATGTGAAAATACGTGTCTGTACCAAATTTGAACTCTCTAGATCAAATAGTTTAGCCGCTAGGGGAGGGGACACGATTTGTCTACGGACACAAGAGTCTCACCTAATAGTTTAATAAATAATAAGTATGTTCCTTTAACTCCATTATCTATTATGAATGGAGATAATAAATTTCTCGGAGTAAAAAAAACAAAACAATGTAAATTTTATTAATCCATTATTATCGATCAATTACAAAGATGGTTCGACCAAGTTTAATGAAGAATTAGATATTGGGCCAGATCTTTTCAAGGATATGCATGATCTGTAGAAAATTGTTTATTAATGCGGGAGATACAAAGGTGAAAAGTTCATTGAACCCGAAATGACTAGTCATTTAAAGCACGATCAACCAATTTCCTTTTGTCCGAGAAGGTTATCACTTTCTGGGCAAGAGAAATTATTTGTCATTTTAGATAATTGGTTAAAGAAGAAGATTATCCGCAAAAGTAATTCTGATTATGACAGTCCAATTGTATTAATGCGAAAAAAATGTCAAAATTCTAGTGTGCTCAGATTATCGGGAAGTTAAGAAAATAACAATTAAAGATAAATTTTCCATTTCCTTTAATTGAAGATATTTAGACAAAATAAAAAATCGGTTACTAAATTCGATTTAAAAGACGGGTTTCACCCTTGAAGTAGTATAAGAAGACCGAACGAAATACATTATAAATCGGCCAGCTTTCGGTACCCGCTTAGTAGGTGAAAAATACTGAAAAGAACACTAGCGCTGAGCATGGAAAGAATGGAAAACACAGGTAATTCACAATTGATAGAATTATAACACTGAAAATAACACTATAATTATTTTACTTTTATAATATTTAACAAATATAAGAAAACACATGAAAACATATATGACACACATGAATTAGTGAAACATAAACAAATAATGCTTTGTGCTTCTTGTAGTCAACAATTTAACCACATGCAGCGCTGGTGTTCCTTTTGGTATTTTTCACCCACTATTGAGGTACCGAAATCTGTCCCACTTTCATTACAAAATTTGCATGGTCGTCTGGTCTCCTTATACTACTTCATGGTTTCACCATATTAAAATGGCTGAATCCTCAATTAAATATATCGCGTTCATAACCTCATTTGGATCGTATGAATTGTTAAGATTGCCTTTTAGTATCAAACTAAAAGTTATCAAAACTGTGCCGCGAGTTTTCCAAAGATATCTTAGCTCTATTTTTAAACCTTTAATCCGAGCACGCAAAATTTTATTGTACCTCGATGATATTCTTATCGCAACTGAAAGTCTTGCTGAATATTTTGATATTCTATGAGAAGTTTTTAAAATCGCTAACAAGCATAAATTGGAATTCAAACTAGATAAATGTTCATTTTTTATAAAGAGATAACCTTTTTCGGATATTTAATAAATGAAAGCGGTGTTCGACATTTGTAAGTAATGAGAACATTAAGGCGATATTCAACTATCCAACCCCGCGAAACGAAAAATAAATTTATCGATTTATGGGCATGCCGAGCTATATTCGATTATTTGTGCAAAATTTCTCGACCATTGCAAAACCTATGTACGAGATCTTGAGAAAAAACTAAACTATTTATTCTTTACATCTAGAAATCGAATTATATTGTGATGCGAGCGCGAATAGATTTGGAGCCATTTTACTGCAAAAACAAGAAAATGGTATTTTTCAGCCTATTTCTTGTTTTAGCTACCGAACAACTCATGCTGAATCTAAATACTATAGTTTTAAACTTGAATGTCTCGCAGCGAGCTACGAGATTAAACGCTATGTCCTGTTTATTAGAAAATGATAACATATATAATTAATTATTATATATAATATACATCATATGGTTCCGTGGCCTCAAATGACAAAAATGATGATAATGATAACACCGCCCGACACGATTTTGCACCCATGATCGAACAAAAGATTTTTGGAAACTAGAGCTAAAAAAGATACCCGTGTCTAGCCGATTTTCGAGATCAAGTCGTTTACGGTTTTTAGGGGTAAAAACAACCATTAAATAGAAGGTAACCAATTGTGTTGCAAAAAATATAAAAAATGGGAAATATTTATTTTAAAATTCTTTTAACGTTATTGAGACTAATAAACATAACCTTACTAATATTTCAGGTCGAACCGTCAACCCCAAAACTACCCCTATTTCGATTTATTTTAAAAAAATAACAATAAAAATAAATATTTTTTAATTTTTTAAAAATTAATCCTTGATTATTTGTAATATTATTCTACAGCCTATCATTTTCAATTTTTTACCTCAACCCGTATCTCAAAACCTACCCCTAAACTAAATCAATATATTGAATACTGTCCTACAATTTTTTGAATTTTATAAAACTTCGTATTTAAGGGTTTTTGGGGTCGCTAGTTACTAATCTGGAGTCGTTATTGAAAGATTCAAAATGGCGTATCCTAAATGGCGGAAAAATTCAAAAAATAATCCGATTTTTATAAAATTTAATAATCGTGGTATTTCAAAAAACTGTAAAACTAATTTAAAATGAAAAATTTCTTCTTTATTTTATTTTGAGTTGTAACACAGGCACACAAAAAAAGTCGTGAGCCAAAGGACACAACCCCCTACCCCTATGTTTTTGGGGTCGCTGAAACCGAATATGACCATGAAAAATTTTTGTGTTTGCCCATTTTCCCGCTACCACCCAGTCACAGGGGTTGCAATTTCAGATATAAGAAAAAGTCGAGTAGGATGTCTATTCCTATGTTTTTTGGGTCGCTGAATCCGAAAAAGTCATGTAAAAACAAATACTTTCCCCACAAAACCCCCTAAAACAACCTTAATACCTCCTAGGAGGGGGTTGGAATTTTAATTTTGACGAAAAGTTGAGTAGGGTGTCTATTCCTATTTTTTTGTGGCGCTGAATCCGAAAAAGTCGTCTAAAAACAAATACTTCCCTCCCTTATTACAATTTTTACGAAAAGTCGACCCATGATTACACAAATACGCACCAGTAAAATCGAAAAGATATTTATTTTACTACACTTAGCGCAACCCAGGAACAACGGCATGGACGTGGTAGTTTTTTTTTATTTGAGCACCCCAAAAAACATAGGATTATACACAATACTCGACTTCTCGTAAAAATTGTAATTCCAACCGCCTCACAGGGAGTATTAAGGGGTTTGTAGGGGATTAAGGGAAGGAAAGATTTATATTTTGTGGTGTTTTTTGGTTTTAGCGACCAAAAAACATAGAATTAGATACCATACTCGACTTTTCGTCAAAATTAAAATTCAAACCCCCTCCCAGGAGGTTGAAATTAAATGGTTTTTAGGTGGTTAAGGGAGGGAAGTATTTGTTTGTAGACGACTTTTTTGGATTCAGCGCCACAAAAAACATAGGAATAGACACCCTACTCAACTTTTCGTCAAAATTAAAATTCCAACCCCCTCCTAGGAGGTATTAAGGTTGTTTTAGGGGGTTATGTGGGGTAAGTATTTGTTTTTACATGACTTTTTTAGATTCAGCAACCCCAAAAAACATAGGAATAGACACCCTACTCAACTTTTCGTCAAAAATAAAATGCCAATTCCCTTCTAGGAGGTATTAAGTGGGTTTTAGGGGGTTAACTGATATTTATTCAGTGTGATTTTAATTGCGGTCATAGAAAAAATATATTTGGTGTTAATGACAGATGTTTTATGTAAACAATTTTTACTTCAATTTAAAACTTCACTAATCACTTCATATATTCCAGATTCAATTTGAAACTGTCACTGATAGTTATTTGAATGATAGCACTTTCAATTAAATTTTTGAAACATAATTTTGTAAACAAAACAATTTTCGCAGATGTTAATATGTTAATTATAAGTATTAATAATAGAAGTTTATAAATACAACTAGAAATTTTACACGAAAAACGTTGTATAAGACGTTTAGACGATTATAAACGTCTTATGTCAATAAGCGTCTTCTTTGAGCGTCTTAAATGAAAAACATAACCTCCAAATACATGCATTTTAGAAGCCAAATAAGACGCTTATAAACGTCGTAGAAGTGACCACGTAAACGTCTTAAACCAAGACGCTTTTTTATAGTGAAATAATTTAAATGAATTAGTAAATTTATTTTTAATTTTAAGAGGCAAAATATTCATAAGAATTACAATTTAAGTTATGTATAACATTTAATTTATATTATATATATAATTAAATTCTTATAAAAATAAATATATTATTGTAGTATACATATTATATAATTATGTACATATTTATATGTATCTACAATTAAAAAAAAAGTTGCATACATTCAACAATTTATATAAGTGTACCGTCTTTGTTTTTTATTTTTTTACTTTCCAATATACGGCACTGACTTAAGAAGCGTCACCGCACATTGTGGAGTACTTAGAAACTAAAGCCAGCGTGCAGTTTGGCGACAGCGTCCACTTATAAAGCGTGCAGTTCAGAGGCCGTACTGTATTTGAAATTGCAATCCCCGTGACTGGGTGGTAGCGGGAAAGTGGGCAGGCACAAAAATTGTTCATGGTCATATTCGGTTTCAGCGACCCCAAAAACATAGAGGATTCAAAAAATTGCATGGCAATATTCAATATATTGATTTAACTTAGGGGTAGGTTTTGAGACACAATTGGTTACCTTCTATTTAAGGGTTGTTTTTACCCCTAAAGACCGGAAACGACTTGATTTCGAAAATCGGCCAGACACGGGTATCTTTTTTTAGCTCTAGTTTCCGAAAATTTTTAGTTTGTTCATGGGTGCAAAAATAGTTTAATTTTGTCGGACGGTGTAATGAATGAATAAAAAAAACAACCATTACCACAGTAACAACGATTGTTATGGCAAACATTAACATAGCTACGGTTGCCATGGTAACGGTTGATATGGCAACTTGCAAAAACCTACAGACGAACACCGAAGTTTCGCTACAAGGGTTTGGCCCTTGGCCACGAAACCCTAAAATACGAATTCATTCGGACCAAATGGTATTTTATATATTTCTTCAACGTTCCGAAATCTCAACAATTTTCTCTTCAGGGAGTCTATCAAACAATAATATAAAAATATGATAAACGAATTTACAAATTAATACAATATTAAGAATTATGATAAATACAAAATAATAAGTTTGAATTCTCTTTACCGAAAACTTCCTTATATATTAAAAACTCTTTTACATTCAAAGAAGACATTTTAAAATTAAAAATACTACATGATTATGTAATGATGTCCCTTAATAAGTCTTCTCTATTTACAAATGTACCAATTGAATTAGTAATGATGAAAATTGAGTACAGATGGCCACATATTGAAAAAGATACAAATATTCCTAAAGGCGAATTTAAAAATTGCATAGTTTTCCTTATGAATAATATGTATTTTCAGTTTGATAATAAATTCTATAGACAAAAATTTGGTACCCCAATGGGGTCTTTTCTATCTCTCTGGTCCTGGCCGACATAGTCATGCAGGATTTGGAGGAACATGTTATTAATAATCTAGACTTTGAAATTGTTTCCTATAGAAGATATGTAGATGACACTTTTTTGTGTGTTCCTAGAAATAAAATATCAGTGGTTATTGCTGCCTTTAATTCCTTTCACAATAGATTGCAGTTTTTACATGAAATTGAAAATAACAAAGAACTAAATTTTTTAAACTTGGAAATTATAAGAACTAATAAAAATAACATTATCACAGATTGGTATAGAAAAGATAATTTTTCTGGAAGATTTTTAAATTATCTCTCAAACCACTTAGTACACAAAATGTTGCAATTATTAAATATCTTGTTGATACTGCGTTGATGCTCTCAGATAAAAGTTTTCCCAATAAAAATATTTCTCTTGTTAAATCATATTTGAAATTAAATAATTATCGAGAAAAATTTATAGATCAATATTTTTGTGATTTTTTTGAATCTTTGTTGTTGGTTCGTAATTTTTTATTAATTTAATTTAATTTATTTTTCCAGGTTAACATCTTTATCCATCCACATCTTTTGTCTTCATTACCGTAGTAATGAAGAACTCGATGTGCCGCCAAGAGTCTGCGCTTTAGAGCATAATTGAGACCATGTTATCAGCGCGGAATTGAGTTTTCACCGCGTCAAACATGGCCCGTCTCAGCTCACTCCATTGCCCGCAGGAGAAGAAAGTGTGTTCAGCGTCGTCAATTTCAGCGCCGCAATACACACATTTTGCCTCTTCTCTGAGTTTAAATCTGTGAAGGTACTGTCCGAAGCAGCCGTGACCAGTCATTGCTTGCGTAAGGTAGTAACAAACCTCTCCGTGCTTTCTTTCTAACCAGGTGGCGAGGTGGAGAATCAGGCGGTAAGTCCACCTTCCTTTGGATTCCCCGTCCCATCTTGCCTGCCAACTATCGACGAGTCTGATTCTTGCCGCTTTGCGGATAACCAACTTTAGACTACCGCTGTTCTGTTGTTCCCGCGAGACCGCCCGTTCTTTGTTGATCCGGAAGACTTCCTGTCTTTCTTTTGCCAACAAATCTGTTGGCGGTGTACTCGCCAGAACCAAAGCAGCGCAACCAGACACCGTCCTATAGGCTGAGTTTACTCTCCGTGAACTCCCTGTTTGTGCAGAAAGTAAACCTATCCAAGATGCTGCGGGTTGTAAGGGCGTCTGCCCATGCAGAGGCAGCGTAAAGCTGCTTTGCTAGACCTTCAGTCGCCACTAATTGTAAGGGCCGCTTTTTTTCCCTGGGACCACTAATGTTGAGCATTAACCTAGATAGGTTACCCATACATTCAGTGGCCTTGAGCACTGTGATATCCACATGTTGGGCAAAATTTAACCTTTGGTCCAACGTCGCTCCCAGGTACTGAAGCGTTTTTTCCTATAAGACTTCAGTTTCACCTATTTTCACCTTAGGGGTTTCAAAAGCTCTCCGGACTGTAACGAGCAAAGCCTCGGTCTTCTCTAGGGCCATTTGCAGCCCATGACGATATAACCAACGCTCTACTCGCCGCAGACTTTCATTGAGCTTTATCTGAAGAAATTTGGTTTCCCGTGCTCTACACACCAGAAGTACGTCATCTGCGAAGGTTTTCAGGGTAGTGTCTTCAGGGAGTTCCATTCTCAGGAGTCCGTCGTACATGACGTTCCATATGAATGGACCCACCTTCGACCCCTGTGGTGCCCCGCAGGTCATTTCTTCCTTGAGATGGCACACATTGCTTTCGTACACGACCCATCTGTCGCTAATATAGTTGTCCATCATTCGCAACAGATAAGTCGGCACTCCTTTCCGTCTTAACGACTCAATGCAGATGTCCCCTCTCGCAGAATTAAACGCATTCCGTATGTCGATGGAAACAAGAGCACAGAAACCCTTCTTCTTCCCCTGATTGACTTCCTTAGCCAGGTTCACAACAGAGAGTATTGCATCAACTGTTGACCGGCCTTTGCAGAAGCCAAACTGGTTCTCCGATAGGCTATTTTCGCCTACCAGGATTCTCTGAAGTCTTTCTAGAACCATAGCGTCCAGAAGTTTTCCTATCGTATCCAGAGGCTTATCGCCTTTCCTAAAGAGGACCAACTTTTGCACTTTCCAGTCGCTGAAGAACTCTCCAGCTTTTAAACATGCATTAAAGACGTTGAGAAGCAACTCCGGGTACACTTACAATTAGAATGGGTATATTTCCTCCGCGCCGCGTTGCATTCTCTTCTTAAGCGGGCTAGTTCGTCCCTCCACCAGTACAGAGCACCTCTTTTTGCTTTTGTTTGGTGCCGGCGAGGCATGGAGTGGTTGCAAGCATCCACTATAATTTGCCTCGCCTCTCGCACTATGTCCTTTAAAGAAGTTGGCTCCTTCTGCCAGTTGAGTCTCTTAATAAGGCGAGCCTCAACTTTTTAAGGGGATCAATTGGGGAGAAGTAGCAGCTGTATATACGAACACCCGCTACCTCTACCCAAACAAAACCCCTATCGGTCTCCAAGAAATCACTGACAGCGATTTCCGGGTTGAGCACTTGTATCCCGGACCTTCCTGATGCGTCCTGGAACCAGACAGAGAATTCTAGCTTTTTACACTGTTCATTAAAGATCAGTATATCAGCCTTTCTGTCTTGCAGTCTGCATCAGGAGGTCCAGCGCGGCTTTTCCTCTTCCGAGGTTAACCTGGAGAACCCCGTATTTTGGTTTTTAAACCGGACAGGATTCCCCAATAAACTGGGCAAGCCCTGCTTCCCGTAAGGTGGCTAGTCTCTTTCGACCTCTTATCGAAGCAGGTCATGCAACGAGCTGGGCTCTTGCAAGACTTGCTCTTGTGGTCCAGACCACCACACTTCCAACAAGCATTTCTTCTATGTGGGCCACCGCACCCCGTGCCAAGTGGCCGTAGCACAAGCATCTAAAGCACCTGTCTACCCCTACTCTGGCTCGGACCCTGCAGTTGACCCAGCCAATCCTAATTCGACCGGCCTTAAGGAGCGACTCCGCATCTACATCAGGCAGTCGTAGAATTGTCATCTGCGTGTTGCCGTATCGAGTCACTAACTGGCAAGGCACATCTAAATTGGACTTACCCAGGCTACTCTGTACTGCTTTCTGTACTCCAGAAATGTTTACGGTCTCATCAAGGTCCACAATTTCGACTGACCTCGTCGAGACCACTTTTGTAACTTCCGCCTTATCCTGAAGGACCTTTGTCAGCGCACTACTGAAATTTGCGAGATCCTGCCCCTTCTTAAGAACCAGGAGGACTTCATTCTTCCTGGATCTACGGACCGACAGAATCTCAACATTGTTTTCAGCAGGGTTGACACCTGAAAACATGTTTTCCATGACTTCTTTGTAGTCTTGGCCCTTTTTTGCGCATATTTTAATTGCGTCCCTAATTTTTCGTCTTACCTTTTTCTTTTCCTTATTTCCTTTCTTTCTATTGACGTTAATTCAAAACTCTTATTATTTTGTATTAACAATATATAGGGCCAAATTTCTCAACTGTTCCCACCTAAAAAAAATTTTGGTTTCGGGTTGATATTTGCCAAAATAGTAGTCCTAAGTAAAAATAGTAGTCCTTTGCGTTTCGAAGATACAGGAGTTCGAATTTTTTTACTTTCATGCATTATCATTCCATATGCGCTCTATCGAGTGGCGTTAAAGAAACCATCAAAAATTTATAAACAAAAAAGTTATTAATGTTTTTTATAAAAAAAGTCCGATTTTTTTCAAATTTTTGTTTAATTTTCAATTTTTTCGACTATGAAATGGCGTAAAAATATTTTCAAATATTACAAATAACGTGACATAGATATGAAGGGTGGCATGACAAAAGGGGTCAAGCCACAATTTTTCGAAATTGAGATTTTTTTATAAACAAATCAAGTAAATTCTTTTACACATTTCTGTAAAAGGATTTTCTTGTAAATTGTCTTTTAAACTCGTTTTTAATAAAAATAAGACTAAAAAAATAGCCTAAATTTCTACTTACAATACAATTCAGTTAAAAAACAAAAGAAATGAATACTATTATGAATAGGTTAATATGGTTAAAAATATTCCTTATTTTTAATATTATTAAATATAATATTAAATTTTGCTAGAAGATTTTATGTCTATTTAGAAATAGTTTTATCCATCATTTAATTTTCAACAATCTAAATATTATTCTTCAGTTAATTTTTAAATATTCCTTATTGTAGATTGCATTTGAAAATTTCGTTACTGTTTACTTTGAAAAATAAGTATTTAATTTATATTTTTCTTGAAAACAAACAACTTCTTTGAATCAAACTGTTTTACATTTAATTCATCAATTCAAAATTAACAAACTAATTTTTCAGTTTTTCTTTAAACTGTATATTTTTTTAACAATTAATTTTAAAAGAAAATATGGGCATTTGACGTAACCCCAAAATGGTCCACTTTTACTTATTTTTCTCACTAATCTGTAGGTTTATCTCCATAAGTTGTATTTCCACTGGTAAAGCGAAATAATATCTCGAAACGGTTTTTTTAGATTTTTCTTAAATGACCAGGAAAATTTTTAAATGTTTTATTTTCGTTTCCTGTAAAATCATGAAATTGTTGCTTGACCCCTTTTGTCATGCCACCCTTCATATATAACCTACAAGATAGGACTATAGAGAAGATTGAAAATTAAAATGGCGGCTCAAAAATAGAGTTTGAAGTTCAAATTTTTTTCAAAATTTTGATTCGAAAGTACGAAATCATTAAAAGCGTTTAAATCGGCTTGAAATTTGTTACTCGGGGGTTTTTGGGGTTGCTGATTACGAATCTAAAGTCCAAATTTTAAAATTCAAAATGGCGGATCCAATATGGCGGACAATTTTTTTTAAAACTCATTAAATTTGCTATAGTCCTATCTTGTAGGTTATATATCTATGTCACGTTATTTGTAATATTTGAAAATATTTTTACGCCATTTCATAGTAGAAAAAAATTAAAATTAAACAAAAATTTGAAAAAAATCGGACTTTTTTTATAAAAAACATTAATAACTTTTTTGTTTATAAATTTTTAATGGTTTCTTTAACGCCATTCGATAGAGCGCATATGGAAACATAAGAAATGATAATTCGTGAATTTTTCTATTGATTTTGAAGTAGCGAAATAAGTCCTCAAACTTCATGCCAAAATTTTGTCCATCTGGGAGTTAAAGGGTTAAGGCCGGATTAAAAAAAATTTCTTAAAAAATAGCATTTTTTACGTACATTAAAACCACTCGTTAGTGAAAAAGGGATCTGTACATTTTAAAGGTCAAATTTAATTTTTTCTTCATCGAAAATTATTTAATAAATTATATTTTACCAAATTTAACCTTAAAAATTGTTTAGTCTTATTTTTCTTATATATATACATTTAAAGAACATAAAAAACTATCTTTTTATACGCGAAAAATTTTTTTTAGTCGTTTTAGTTTAAAAACGGGAACTTTTTTTAATTTTCATATAGTTTTTATAACAAATAATATAGTTTTTATAACAAATAATTTAGTCGAACAAATCAACTGAAAATGCAACTTGTTTATTTTAATTAACGTTTGTGTCATAACCAAAATAGGTGTTATAAGCGAGAATAATTGGATGTTCAATATCAAGTGATATTTCTTATTTTAATTTAATACTAAAAGTATGTGAAACTTATGTTGCTTTATATATTAACGATATTTTTTTAATTCTAATGTTTCATTATTTTTTATTCAGGTTATTATTTGATGTATTATAATAATAACAAACGTTAATTAAAATAAACAAGTTGCGTTTTCCGTTTTTTTTCGACTAAATTATTTCTTATAAAAACTTTTTGAAAATTAAAAAAAGTTCCCGATTTTTAAACTAAAACGACTACAAAAAAATTTTCGCATATAAAAAGATAGTTTTTTAAGTGCTTTAAATCCATAGATAAGAAAAAATGGGACTAATCAATTTTTAAGATTAAATTTAATAAAATATAATTTATTAAATAATTTTCGATGGAGAAAAAATTAAATTTGACCTTTAAAATGGGCAGATCCCATTTTCACTATAACGAGTGGTTTTAATGTACATTAAAAATGCTATGTTTTAAGAAAATTTTTTTCAATCCGGCCTTAAGAGAAGAAAATTGATTTTTTTTCTTAAATTTAAAATAAGACCCTTTTTATAAAAATATTTTAAATTTGATTTTATATTCTTAAAGTAGAGGAACGCATAGTAATAGGGTTCCACCGTTAAATAATTGAGTGTAGATTTATTAGGACTACTATTTTGGCAAATATCAACGCGATCCCAAAACTTTTTTTTTAGGTGGGAACAGTTGAGGAATTTTGCCCCATATAAGCAATTGTTTAAAATGCATCGAATTCTCTCTAAAAAGCGGGAAAAGAAAAGGATTCATGCATGATATTGAAAAGAATAATGTTCCTTTCGACACAATTCACATTGACCATTATGGTCCTTTAGAGAAAACCAATCAAGGAGACAAATATATCTTCAAAATCATCAATAGTTTCACAAAATTTATCAAATTGTACGCGTGTAAATCGATGAAAGCTGACGAAGTCATTAATTTGTTAAGTGATTATTCTGAAAATTACAGTGTCCCGAAACGAAAAATTAGTGATCGAGAATGAATGGGATAAAGTAGTTAAACAAGCAAAATTTTCGATAAATACTACAGTTTGTCATTCTACTGGAGAAACTTCTAGTCTATTATTGTTTGGTGTTGATCAACATGGAGAAACGAATGACAAACTTAGAGAAATGTTAGAAAATGTATCGGAAAGTCAGCGTGACCTTCCATAAATGCGTCAAAATGCGAGTAAAAAATAGTTAAGTCCCAACAAAGCATCGATCAAGTGTACAACGCAAGCCACAAAAAACCGATTGTATACAGCCTAGGCGATTACGTCATGATTATAAATTACGATTCAACACCTTGCGTTAATACAAAATTAATACCAACTTTCAAGGGACCGTATGTTGTTAAAAAGTACTTGATTATGATCGATACATTGTGAGTGACGTCAATGGCTTTCAATCAACCCAAATTCCTTACAATGAAATGTTTTAAATTAAATTAAATGTTTTCAATATTGTACGTTCCATTTTTTAGTGTTTCGTTAAACCTTCTGATTTTATAGCAGAGATTAAAATTACAGTTGGTCAGAACGACTAATTTATCAGGGATAGCCGAGCTATACAGAACAAGTATTTTACAACTCTTTTTATAAACGTCTTGAGCAGAATGTTTACTTAGATTTTTCGGTTTTCCATACTTTTGTTTTTTAGGAGTAATAAAACATTTGTTTTCTTACTCCTGGTAATTACTGAAGACACGTACACCAGATTACCTAGGACCTCCCCACCTTGCAGTAAAATCTGTAAATGGTCTAAAATGATCAGTTCCTTTATAAACTTCAAAGAATAAAGACTATGCCTGACACCTTAATAATTGTCCTATTTTATTTTCCGCTTTACTCTCCTACATAATATAAATTATATTTTACAACTACATGTATTTGCTACTATGAAACAAGCAATTATTATACTTTTAGAATAAAGTCACACACAATTATTATAAGTAGATATGTTACTACTGCGCATGATAAACTTTTAAATGCGTAGACGAACTGTTACTTTGAGTAGTATTTCAAACGAATCGTTTCACATACTAACGCCAAGTAGCCAGTTTGTGAATAAGGTATTTAATGATGCACAAACGTTGAACTTTGAATGGAGTCAAACATTTGTCTCCTAATCTGAGACCAGTGCTAAATAGTACATGCGCTTTCATGTATAAATTTCTGGTTATTGCTGTACCTCGCTACAAATTTTAATTTGCTTTTTTGTAAACCCCTAGATTAATAATTAATATAATCAGTATTTATATGAAATTGATAATAATGTCTAGAGGCATTATTATTATCTTATAGTGTTAATAACACTGGCTGTCACGAAAAATGATTCAAAGATCGAACAATGATATTCTTATAGGATTGTCATCGTTGAACACGAATATGACCTCCAAAAGTGCCCATCACTCGAGATTTTAAGAAAAATGGACTCAAATGGACTTTTTTGATCACGTGTAGAGAATGATGTCGACGTGCTAGAAAACTTTAATTAGGCTTAAATTAAAGCTAGAACTGTCAATTATAAAAATCAAATCAAAAAAATTCTGAATCAGTCAACAATTTTCATATAGCACAACTTTTTCATGTGCGTGCGCTCTACTTGTACTCACAGAGCGATACACTATGGCATTCTTACTTATTAATTTTATTTGCGCTATTTATTGTTATTTATCATTTTTAGGTTTCAAAATGGCGAACATAAATTTTGAAAATTGATGGATTTGACTAAAACTTGGTATTTGGGGATATACACGGTTATTTTAAATCCTTAAAAGAATTTCTTTATAAAACTTCAATTACTGAGATTCTAAATTGCAGTTATTCTTTTGATTCGCTGCATTTGTTTTAGTTAACGTTCAAGTGTTGTCTTGAGCATTGGGGACAATATACGTCAATGTTTTCGGCGCATATGACGTATGTAATCCTGGATATCATTTACATCTGACAACAAATGTACTATAGGCAAAGAAACCGCTGGACGAACACTTTTTCCGTGTAAAACGTATTGTCCGTACTTTCGGGTAAGTGATATAGAAAAATAAATTATAATATATTTCAAGGCGCTTGTATACCTCTACGTTTTTAAGTATATTCAGAATTTCTCTAATTTTGATTCTGATGTAATTTCCACACAAAACTGACTACTCATTGTCAGATTCAATACACGTTTTATTAGTAGTGTTAGTAGTTTGTTTTTTAACTTTCGGTAATAAATAATATAAATTTTTTTGATAATATGTTAGCTAAGGAGATACAGTTTCAGGGCATATATAATTAATTATGTTATAAAATACTCTTTACCCCTTACCCTATATAATTTTAATTTATAATCTGATTATAAAATGGTTATTAGTTATAAAAATAATAAAAAATGTAATTAATCAGATTTTTTGAATATTAAAAAAGTATATTACAATCAACAAAATTTAGAAAAAAAATTATATATAGGGTAAGTCCGGGGGAGATGGCCATACGGGAGAGTTGGCCAGTTCAAATATTTTACAGAATTTCTAAAGAAATATCACTTATTATGGGGTATTCTTCAACCTTCTGTGATTCATATTAAATCTAAACAATAAATTGATGAAAAATAATAAAACTGTAAGTGTAATCCTTGCTTATTTTTTTTGCACGGGTCTAAAATAAGTTGAAAATTTTTGATTTCTTGTCACCATATTGTTATTTTTTAATAATTTTAAATTTTAAATCTTAATGCGTAGTGCATAACCCACGCTTCGATATAAACAAAAAATGAAAGGGAAAATTATTTTATTTATTTAATATTTTTATGTTTACTTTTATCATTAATTATTGGGTAAGATGGCCACTGATGACTTTTATTAAAAAATTTTGATGTTAATGTTATATACTTAAGAAATATTAATGAAAAACGAATTAAAAATGTCTGAGAATAAAATAATTGATCCAATAGACACCAGAGATAGAGATTTATTTGTAGGTTGACGCAAAAGTTACAATCAAACAACGTTAATTGAAGATTGGATTAAGTGCAATATTTGAAATTTTTGGGTATATAAGAACTGTACTGAATGTCATGAAAAATGTTCAAAATACGACCAGAAAAAGAGGAAAGTAATGTGGACGATTAGAAATTAAATTTAAGTTAAAATTAAAAAATTATAGATAGTGGCCATCTCTCCCGAACACATGTGGCCATCTCACCCGGACATTCCGAGTGAGATGGCCGAATGCACTTTTTCAAAAATGTAAATTTTAAGATTGTAGCTATGAAAATATTTTATTTTATGTTTCCTTTTTTTAAAGTGAAGTGTTCAATATTCAATTACCAATAAAAGTTTAGACAAAAAACGCTTTTTCATAATTTTTACAGTACTTTGAAAAAACTATGGCCATCTACCCCGGACTTACACTAACTAAAAACTAGAGTAACATATTGTTATAGTTTATATCCGTTTACTTTTAAAAAAAGACAATTGCCAATCAAATAAGCTTTCTAAATAACTATTTAAAAATCTTAAGAGAATATCTATTGATTTAAGAAGAGATGACACGTTAATTTTAAAAATTAATTTTTCATAAAAAATAATTCTTGTGGATTTTTTTAAAACCCTGCGCGACGAGACAATTTTTATCAAAAATTATCTCTAACATGTGTCCTTCCTGTCATTAAAGGGTAAAAATTGATGTAATTAATAGATATGTGCAAAAAGCCCGAAAAGCCGGGTCGGGTCGGGTCGAATTTTTTTCGGGTCGGGTCGGGCTCGGGTTTCCTCGATGTATCGGGTACCCGAATTCATTCGGGTTCTCGAAAAATTCGGGTACCCGAATTTATTCGGGTTCCCGAAAAATTCGGGTACCCGAGAATTCTGAGAACCCCAACGAATTTGAGTACACAAAACTTCGAAAATTTGTCGAATATTTGTAGTTATGCATTTTCTCAAATGTTTTATTACTAAATTAAGAACTTGAATACTTCCAAGTTATATAAATTCGAGAATTCGAACTTTTTAAGGTTTAGAGCATACCCGAAAATTTCGAGAACCCGAATATAGTCGGGTGCCCGAAAATTTCGAGAACCCGAATGCAGTCGGGTACCCGAAAATTTCGAGAACCCGAATTTAGTCGAGAACCCGAATTTAGTCGGGTACCCGAAAGATTTCGGGTATTTAAACAAGCTTGACCCGGCCCGAACCCGAACTGTCTAAGCCCGACCCGACCCGAAAAGTGAAAAGCCCGAAATTACCCGGTCGGGTTTCGGGTTTCGGGCTTTTTGCACACCTCTAGTAATTAAACATTTTAAGCTTTAACAATCCTACTGTAAACTTGCTGGAATATAAGCAAAAAAATGTTTGTAATGTAAATTACTTCAACATTAGAGTAATGTTAGAAACTCTTTGATGTTAAAATATTTTCTTGAATAGCGAATAAATAACGGCGCACGGAGCGGGAAAGTAATGGTTACTAGTAGTGTTAACTCTTCTAATTTGATGATAAAGAAAATTGAGAAAATCTCGATAACTCCTAGGAATTATAAGAGGTTATTAGTTCCAGTTAAAATTTATCCGAAACTGATGTTGATTTTCAAAGTGTAATAAATATTTTGACAAAATCCATTATTTAACTTTAGTTCCGTGTTCGTGGTCATTAACGAAAATCAAAAAAAACTTTGAATGTATCATTTTATTTAGCTAAAATATAAAACATGTGCGATTCTATGTCAAGTGATCAAGGTGGACAAAAAATTTTTCTCCAATCATAGAAAAACTTGGGGCTTTTGTAGTACTAATAGATAGTAATTTTTCGTGAAAATATTTTATTAACTTGTCCAATATTTTCCGAAGTGAAGAGGGTTAAATTTTTGGGTTTTTCAGTATAATGCTTATTTCGATAATTTTTTACTTTTGAACAATTAAACATATGTATTCGGAAAAGTATATTTTGGAAAGGTTTTTCACACTCTTTCGATTGGAAATAAGCATTTTGAAAAAAAATTTGACCCAAAATAATTTTTTTAAACGAAAACTGATGTTTTTTACTAAAAGAACATACATATGAAAAAGTGGGCCTAGAATGTTTAAACATTGAAAAAGAGTTTTCTACTAAGCGGAGGTAAAATATAAATGTTTTCTCATTTGCATTTTTTAAAAAAGACAAACAAAAATGTATTTGGTGTTGCTGATCACAAATTAGATATCAAATTTTCAAAATTCGAAATGGCGGATCCAATATGCCGGAAGAGAAAATTCAAAATCAAATGGATTTGCTTAAAAATTGTTACTCGGGAGTTTTTGGGGTCGCTGATTACGAAACTGACATCAGTTTTCAAAAATTCAAAATAGCGAATATCATATTCGTAATCAGCGACCCCAAAAACTCCCCAGTAACGATTTTGAAACAAATTCTATGATTTTGAATTAAAATTGTCCGCTATATTGGATCTGACATATTATGAGTTTTAAAAATCTGATTCTATATTCGTAATAAGCGACCTCAAAAACCCCCGAGTAACAATTTTCAAGCAAATCCGATGATTTAAAAAAAATTCGAAACTTATGAACAAAAACTTTAAATGCGTTTTTCTCAAAATGTTTTTTTTCGAACAAGAGTTATATCTCGAGTTCTTTTGAAGCGTTTTTAAAAAATCAAACGGCATTTGATTCAGCGTCATTATGCCTATAAATGGAACATCAAAAACTAGTCAATTTCCAACTCCCTTCTGTTTTATAAGAGAAATTCTGAATAAAAACACCCGTTTTTTAATGTTGTAAGGAAAAAGTATTGTAAAGGAAGGGGGGAAAGAAAATTCTACTTTTTTGAGGTTCCACACCTAACGAAATATCTAATGAAGAGAATGTGACTTTTTTTGTCTTAATCTGTTTTAGAAAGTTTGGAATCGATCTTAGTACCGAAAATGGGCATTTTCAAAAATGGCGTATATTGTCGCCATTTTGAAGTAAAAATAAAAAAAATTTACAAATTCTTAAATTAATTATTTATTACATGTGAAAGAAATTTTAAAAATAAATGTCATAGCTATTTTAATTATAATATATACTAGAAAAGCCTTATTTTTTCCTGTTTTGAACTGGAATGTTCCCTTAAAGTTTTATAGTTCTTTATAGAAATTAATTTTGATCACTATCATAAGTCGATTGATACCGGAAATGAACAAAGATTTCCATAGGTTTCAGTCGCCAAATTCTCTTTGTCTTATGTTTTAATAAATTAACACACTTCTAAAACGAATTAAACTAAAATGTGTGAGTTTAAAAATAGTCAGTCTCTTTATCTTATATTGTTAACAAAATTGCCACCTTTGAAAAAGATTGAGCATTTGTTGTTTTTTATTTACTTACTTCTTAGCAAGTTGCTCTATGTTGTATCCTGGACTTGGGTCATTTGACAATTTCAAAAGTCTAGCAAAACGATCCAAGCAATTACCAATTGCTATATCAACAGTTTCACCAAAAATACAATATCGTTCCTCAGAATATGCTATGACTTGTGTATTTCCACCAGACACATAAAGTACAATAGGATTATTACTTTTAGTTATTAGTCTACCCATTTCAATATGTCCGATGCAGTGATTAACTCCAACAATAGGTTTTTTGTACATAGCTGCTACAGTTCGAGCTACTAATGCCACAACTGATAAGGGAGCACCCATTCCAGGCCCTTTTGTATAACAAATGACATCTATTTCGTTTAATGTTAATTTTGCGTCAATGAGTGCTTTGCTGAGAATACTAAGAACATGATTTCGGTGGTGAATTGCTGTCTCACGAGGCATAAATCCTGTTAAAAAGAATTTAATCAACTTAGAAAATAAAAGAAAATCAAAACTAAATTTTTTAGAAGATAATTTCTCTTTGACTGACTAGATCACATAAGAACCAAAAAAAAATTTTTGACCAAAAAAAATCAAAATTTTTTTGAATTCTTTTTGCACGAGCGGGACCGATTTTTTGATTTTTTTGTTAATTAATAAAATATTCGTTCTATTTTCACCTTTCATTTAAAAAAAAGAAATCGATGGAGACTTAAATAGTTTTCGAGATAGTCTTTTCTTACACTATACTGTTCAAAATTATATAAAGCTTTTAAATGTTATCCGATTTTGATGTTCTTGGTCTTAAACGAAATAAGATAAATTTTCTAAGAGTTTCCTCCATAGCGTTGTTTCAATTTTTATTTGTTTATATATTTTTGTTATTCAAAGTTAACAATTAACAAGATTTTTGGAAAAAATCGTGTTCATTTTCTACTTTTTTTCTATTGCACATTACACTGAAAGAAAGGCTTTGGAAAGAACAGACAAACGTGTATGTTTGGTGGTTTTGGTTCGAACTAGCAATCCATATAGGTTATGTTACACATTGGTGTGTTGACGTTGGCATATGTATGTGTAACGCTCATAGACATATAAGAATAGACTGCGCAAGAGGATTATAATTCAGCTTGTGACATAGAAAGAGACATCAATGCGTTTGACAGAGACGGATAGAGCAGAAGAACCGATTGTCAGACTCTTTCTAGCGCACGGCATGCTTTGGAGTGAGGGAGAAAAAAGAGAGTTCTTACGCTCTATCCGTCTCTTTTTATACCAGTAGCATTCTCCTCTCATGGGAATCATGAAACTCGCGCAGTCTATTCTTATATGTCTATGGTAACGCTCCGATCAGTATAGCTCAACTACCTATAATTTATGTCAGTAGCCGGTATCAGGTTATTACCTATTCCTTATGGGAAAACTAGACATAATTCTAGCTGTACCAGCGAATTATTTCTTTCAGTGTATCGTAAACAATTTAAATTAGTCTAGTATTACCACACTATAAATAATAATGCATAATACAATTTATTTAAATAGTTGAAAAATAATGTTAATTAACAAATAGATAACTTTGGTCCTTCTTAATATTATAGGCAATAAGAAGAATTAGACGTTTAGCTTAATTCCTAGGCATTAAGCTAAATGGTGGAAACTACCTTAATGACGCGTGAGAACCGCATATTTTTCTATTTGCCTGAATTCAATCAGGCAAATAACTTAACCTATTAAGAACGGGATGTAGAAAATTTGTACATAATGTTTATGAACATATTTCAATCTTAAAAAGAACCAAGAATAATTTGTAAATACACTTTTCTTATGTATCTTGAATCCCTCTTTCGAATGGCGTAATCAAAAAAACTGAAAATTGTTAAATAAACAATTTATATAACATTTTTTAAGAAAAAACACGATTTTTTAAGATTTTTTTTAGTTTTTTCAATTTTTTAATAGCTAAACCCTTCAACAAACCTTCTACTCATAGAAATATCGCGTCAAAAATATTAGCTTCGTTTTCCAAAATTCAAAATGGCCGATCCAATATGGCGGACAAGAAATTTCAAAAATAGTTAATTTTGCATGCAATTTGTTACTCGGGGGTTTTCGGGGTCGCCGATCACGAATATAACCTTAGTTTTCCAAAATTCAAAATGGCGGATCCAATTTTACAGAAAAAAATATTATAATTTAATTTACATAAATAGTAACGTTCTTCAGCCATTAAAATATTTGGAATTAACAATTGTTCAGTTTTCCTCTTTTACAACAAAAACATTTTTTTTCGCGGTTATTCATTAAATTTTTATATATTTTATATATTTTTTTGGTTTAAATTTTATGTATTGCTTCCTCGTGAGGAAGCTTTGTAGTCGTTTAATTTATAAAATTTTTAAAAATCCTTCAAATAAATTTTCGTCTATATAGGACTATGTTATTTAAGCCCCTGAACAATTGTCCGGATGTATGTGTGTGTGTGTGTGTGTGTGGATCCCGTTTTTTGTGAACACGATAACTCGAAGAGTTTTCAACGAATTCGGCTGAAAATTGCTAGGAATATTTATCATAAAAGTATCTCGAAATGGATTGATGAACATTAAAATATCTATTAAAAAAATTTTTTTTTTACTTTTTTCAATTGAATATTGAAGTTAATATACAATAAAATCTTCTTTGCATCAAGACGAATCGATTGGTATATATAAAGTATAAATTGTATGAGAGTATAAAGAGGTAATGACAATTAAAGCAAAAAAATTACCTTTTTTTATCAAAAATTTAGTTCTTTCATCAAAATTATATTCCAGCACAATAAGATTTTACTCATTTTTTTCAATAATCTTATCCGTTGCATTAAAATGGATCGGTTGGTATATATAAAGTATATATTTTATTTGAATTTATAGAATTAAACATAATTAAAACCAAAAATTCGCACTTTTATTAGAAATTTATTTCCTTCTTAAAAATTATGTTGCTTTATAATAAAATGTTAATCTAGACTTAAAAACAAACTAAAAATCTTCATTTCATCAAGACGAATCGATTGATGTATAAAAAGAATATATTTTATTAGCATTAATAGAATTAAATAAAATGAAAAAATTCACTTTAAAGCAAATTTTTTGCTTATCGTAAAGAGGAAGCAAAATGTTCATGTAATGAACATCTTAATTCACAACTTGTTTTATATTTTTTAGCGTTTTGTAGAAAAATTTGATTTATTCACATTTTATCAAATTATGTTTAACAATATCTATCGCAAAATTTGTTACTGGTAATATATATTATATAATATAATATATAAAAATATATAATAAAAAATGTATAATAATATATAATAAAAATATATCATTTGACGATTTGATATTCTCATAATTATTAATTAATTAAATAATTTAGGAATTTAATTAAAATTAATTTAATAATTAAGTTATTATTAATACTAGCATAAGACACGCGCGCTAAAGCGCGCGTTCACATTCTATTTCAATTGTTAAAAGAATACAATTATGATCACGAATTAAAATTACAATTTATATTCTCATTCATTTTCATAATTAAATTTAAAAAAGTAGTTAATTGTACCAAAACAATTATTATCGCAGTGTTTCTAATTTTTACAAATAAAATCAAACTTATGTCAGTACACAGTACAAACATAGCTTAACAACAATGATCATTAAATGGAAATTATAATGATTTATATTATTTATTTCCAAAAAATCAGAATTTTATTGAAAGTCTTGATTGAAAAATTAAAAAAAGAAATTATTCAAATTTTTTTTTACCTTTTTCTCAATACAATTTAACATTCTGTAATATAATTTTAAAAAATTTTTATAATAAATAAAAAAAAATATTATTTTGGATTATCAGCCAAAATTTTGTTACAAAAATTTAATTTTTTTTGTATAAAAAATGAAAGAAGTTTGCGTGATGTTGATTTATCAATTATTATTACAAGATTATAATTTTTTTTTTTGAATGAAGAAAAGAAAATTGTATAATTTCTCTTTCTCAATGACAATTATTTTGAAAATATTCAAATTTTTCATTAAAAATAGAGAAAAAAAGTTTGCAGATTTTCTATTTTATAAATTTTCATCATTTTCACCTCATTTTAAAAATTGACACAACACCTTATCGTTCATTCAAAGAAAACAAACTTCAATCCAGTCTTGAAACTAAAAATTCAATGAAAATTAGGTTAAATTCATATAATTTTTTATATTTATTAAATAATTAATGAGTAGAGTGCCCAAGGAAATTCCAATTAAAATAAATTTATAATTTTAAAAGAAATCAAGTTTAAAAGGACAAGTTTTTTTTAGTTACTTTTACTAAAGAATATTATATATTAATTACAGAATTTTTAAAAATCCTCGAGCAACCAGCTGTAGTCGATTTTCGCTGGAATGACCCAGAATACAATTGATAGTTAATTAAAGCTATACAATTTTTATTATTATTTGTTTTCAGTATTAAATTTTAAAAAGAAATTACTAAAAAATAGTTAATTAAGCTAAAACATTTATATTATCATCTATCTCTAAAAAATCAAAATTTTGTTAAAGATTATGTTTAAAAGATAAAGAAATTATTCCACTTTTTTAATCTTTTTTAATAACAATTAACATTTTATTAAATAATTTTCAAATTTTGTTAGAAATAAATAAAAGAAACTATAGAAATTCGATTTGTCCGACAAAAGATTTTTGACAAAACTTATTTTTTAATAGAAAAGAATAAAATAAATTTTCATGATTTTTATTTGTCACCAGCACCTGCTTAATTTTTAAAAATAAATTTAAAAGTTAAATATTTTTTATTTTAAATCCAATTCAAAACTTGGTACAGCAAAGCAAAAAACTAAATAAAATCAATAAATTTTAATTAAATAATTATTTTTTTAGAATTATTAAACATAATTAAGACTTCAATTTAATTCATATTATTTATTAATCAATATTTATTTAAAAAATTGTGATAAATAAATTGAAAAATATGCAAAAAATACTACAAATTTTGTAAAAACAATATGATTGTCAAAATTAATTACAAAATGAAAGTTTAAAAAAAATGTTGATGGAGAAATATAAATAGTTCAAATTACTTTATTTTTTATTCGATTTAAAATAAAGAAAAAGAAATTATGCAAATTGTTTTATTAATTTTTAGATGAAACTTAAAATAAATTCATTTTTAGAAGGTTAAAAATTACATTTTGTTAAAGAAATTCTTTAAATGAAATTAAATATTTTGTTTTTTAATAAAAAAATGTGAATTGTGAATAGACATTATTATTAAATTATTATATTATTATAATATATCTATTATCATTAGAATGAGAAAATACTTGAGCGTTTTTTAGCTAGTAAAATATAAAATATCTTTATATACATAAAAAAATAAAAATTGTAATTATGAAATACACAAATTCTTCCTACACATTTTTTAAATTAATTTAAAATGGAAAAAAAATTTGTAAAAATTGTCATTA
This sequence comes from Leptopilina myrica (nomen nudum), assembly GCA_032872475.1. Taxonomy (NCBI): domain Eukaryota; kingdom Metazoa; phylum Arthropoda; class Insecta; order Hymenoptera; family Figitidae; genus Leptopilina; species Leptopilina myrica (nomen nudum). Next base: position 13,569,359 of record CM065466.1, read on the forward strand.
AAAAGCAAAAATTTCACAACTGTTTATTTCAAAAGAAATTAATAATTAAAAAAAAATTATTATAAAATTTATAAATCAATATTATGAAAATTTCTTACCTTATTTTATAAAAACAATATCTTTTAAGCTTCTTTCTTCTTAAACAATAAAAATTTTGATATTGACAAATCGAAAAACTGTATAATTTCGATTTGTCAAGCAAAGTGTTTTAAAAAAGAAAAAAACAAAAGAATTTACAAAAACTAACTTCAAACTGCGGACAGAATGAATGAAAGAATACGAAGATTATTATATGTAATAATAATAATAATAATAATAATAATAATAATAATAATAATAATAATAATAATAATAATTGTTAATAAATTATTAATTAAATAACTGTGATAATCAATTTAAACAGTTTAGTGTGTATTTAAAAATCACATGTTTGAAAATTTCAGCAAATTATTGATATGTGAATATTAATAATTAGGTACTAATTAAATAATTAAGAAATTTAATTGAATAGCTTTTAAAAAATAATTAATTAATGCAATGAATATATTAATATAATATTATAATATACTCTCTAAATTTAAATAAGCGAAATTTCACTGTTTCACAGCGATAAGTATACAACTAATTCTAAAAAGCGTATATACGCTAATTAATTAGTGAAATTTCACTGATTTTTTAACGAAATTTCACTAATTCACAGCGTATATACGCTAATTGTAATCAGTTGTATACTTATCGATGTTTCAGATTTAGAGAGTAGTATATAATATATAGATAGCATATTGTATATTTAAAATTCACTGATTTGAAATTTCCCGCCAAATTAGTTCTAATTCTACAGATAGGTGGTGAAAATTGTCATCTTATTAGTTCGAAATCTAACGGTAGATGGATGTCTTTCTTACAATAGAGATAGCCATTCTGAATTTTGCAAAACTAAGGTTATATTCGTAATCGGCAACCCCGAAAACCCCCGAGTAACAAGTTGCAAGCAAAATTAAATATTTTTGAAATTTCTTGTCCGCAATATTGGATCCGCCATTTTGAATTTTAGAAAACTAAGGTTATATTCGTAATCAGCGACCGCGAATATGCTATCAATTTCATAGCATGGTGCTACAGTTTGAATAACACATAATTTTAAAAAGAATAAATCACACTTTAGATTTTAATGAATTAAAATTCAATTTTATAGCATAATTCTATAGTTTCAAATATAAAATATTATTCTTTTGAAAAAAATATTTTGAGAAATAGACACATTTTTGCTCTTTTACATCTTGTAACCTATTTCAAGATACACTTTTTTGTAATTCTACACACAATATATATACAATTTGAGATAAAACTTACACTCGGGTCGCAAAGTTTCAGTACATTTGGACTTTTACTTGTAAATGCTCGCTTTACTTCAAATTCAAATATTTCGGTAAAAATAGATGCTACAGCTATCAAACAAGGATCATTTTAAAGCTCAATAAATTTAGAGTCAAATAGGCAAAAAAAATAACCAATTTAATATTGTAAATTTGAAAATATAATTCTTTATAGTTAGAGATTTTTTATGAAAATTGCGATTTCGTAATCTGGAGTTTAAGCGAACGCCAATTAATGAAAAAATTTCTTTAAGATTTGACAGTTTTACAATATAATGTACAAATTTCACTCTTTAATTCGAGACCAAAATATTTTATAATTATTCAGTATTTGCCTTAAATTCTATAAAAATAATTACTCTTGCTTTCTAAAGTTTTCAAGGAATATAAATTGCAAATTCGTCATTTCTGTTCACTTGTTTTATCAATTAACCAAATTTTTGAAAAATGTGCATCTCTTTTTTATTGTAAAATTTAAAAAATTGCACCTTGAAATAAAATAAGTAATAATGCGAGTTAAAATTTGTAACATTATAAGAAGAGGGATAAATTTCATGTAAATAATTTAAATTTACTACAGTCAAGAGGTTCAATATTTTTCAAAAGTGTGGTTAATTGATAAAACAAATGAATAGAAACGACGAATTTGCAATTTATATTCTTCGAAAAATTTAGAGCAAGAGAAATTATTTTTATACAATTTGAAAAAAATACTTCATATTTGTAAATGATTTTTGTCTAGAATTAAATAATGGAATTTGTACTTGTTATTGTACAACTGTCAAGTCTTAAAAAATTTTTTTTTTCAATTGGCGTTCGCTTGAACTCCAGATTCCGAAATCGCAATTTTCATAAAAAATCTCTAACTTTAAAGAATTATATTTTCAAATTTACAATATTAAATTGGTTATTTTTTTGCCTATTTGACTCTAAATTTATTGAGCTTTAAAATGATCCTTGTTTGATAGCTGTTGCATCTATTTTTACAGAAATATTTGAATTTGAAGTGGAGCGAGCATTTACAAGTAAACAGTCAAAATGTACTGAAACTTTGCGACCCGAGTGTATAAGTTTACAACTCAACCTAAAATTAAATTTTATTGTAACATATACTTAACAAACTATTTAACATTATACAGACATACATACTGTAATAAATTTCTTTAGACTTAACAAAATTAAAATAATCAAATCGAAAATAAGTTAAATATAATAATAATAAACGAGAATTAATTAACAGGAATAAACATAAATATAAAAATCATCAAAATAAATGCACAAATCAAATATATTTTTAAATAAAATCAGTAGCTTTGACTCGAGTCGATTTAAATCAATCAAAAATTACAATTTTTCTGTCCGCGTCACATTAAAAAATACATACACACACATTCATACTCAGATTCAAGTTATAACACAAATTTAGGACAAAAATATACAATAAATAAATTGATTCAAACATACATGTAATTAAATGTAGTGAATTAGTTAATTCAACAAGAAAATACTCATCGCTTGTGTTCTCCACCCAGGGGGATCGGTGTGACGGCGTGGACTCGGAAACGGCGTGTTCAGCTATTTTGCACTTTCTCGAGGTTTCTTTGTTTTCCTCCTTATCGTGGCCAATTGCAAATATACAGTGACGAAAATTCTTTTATTTAGAATTTTTCCTCTGATTTTCCAGCCTCCTCAGTCCCACAAATGCCTTCACGAATTTCCGCCCATTCACAAATAACGCCACACTACATATTGAAAATAATATTCCTTTATATTTCTCGATAAAAAAAAATGAAAAACCAAAAGTGTTTTAAACAAAGATATATTAAAATATTCATTACAAATACATTAATTTACCTTGGGGTCTACGGCGTCGGACACACAAGTATGGCGCGGAAAATATCCCCTTCAATATGGTACAAACGAATGAGGCAGAAAATCAGAGGGAACGCAGTTTTGTGAATTCATCGAATTTACCCCCAGAACACTGCCTTTTCTCCGAATCCACACAGCCTTCCACGAATTTACCCGATATAAATGGGCCCAGAATTTATCAACGGTCAGGGGCCTAATTTATCACACTCCTTACATTAGGCAATCAATTCCTTTCAATACATACATTATACATATCATAATACATTTAAATGATGTTGATTTGAATTTCCTTATATGAGCGATTCCATGTCAAGTGATCAAGGTGGAGAAAAATTTTTCTCCAATCGTAGCAAAACTTGGGGCTTTTGTAGTACTCATAGATAGTAATTTTTCGTGAAAATATTTTTTTACCTAGTCCAATATTTTCCGAGGGGGAGGGGGTTAAATTTTTGTGTTTTTCAGTACAATGCTTATTTCAATAATTTTTTACTCTTAAACAATTAAACATACAAATTTGACAAAGTACATTTTGGAAAGGTTTTTTCATCCTCTTTCGATTGGAAATAAGCATTTTGAAAAAAAAAATTTTGACCCAAAAAAATCAAAATTAAAAATAAATTTCAATTTTTGAGGGAGATGGATACGATTTTTTGTTTTTTAAACGAAGGCTGAGGTTTTTTCCTAAAAGGACATATAAATGATAAAGTGGGACTAGAATGTTTAAACATTGAAAAAAAGAATTTTCTCCAAAACGGAGCTAAAACCGGGTTTAGAGCGCTCCGGCGAGTAGAAAACTCTTTTTTTCAATGTTTAAACATTCTAGTCCCACTTTATCATTTATATGTCCTTTTAGGAAAAAACCTCAGCCTTCGTTTAAAAAACAAAAACAAAAAATCGTATCCATCTCCCTCAAAAATTGAAATTTATTTTTAATTTTGATTTTTTTGGGTCAAAATTTTTTTTTTCAAAATGCTTATTTCCAATCCAAAGAGGATGAAAAAACCTTTCCAAAATGTACTTTGTCAAATTTGTATGTTTAATTGTTTAAGAGTAAAAAATTATTGAAATAAACATTACACAAAAAGACCCCTTGATCACTTGACGTGGAATCGCTCATATACAAAAATGATTAAACTATCACCGCTTGTGAGAGAAAAAATTAATATTTCAAGTGTGTATAGTGTATATTTAGTAACCAATCACAAAACAAAGATATATTTCCGGGAAAATTTAAATTTTAAATTTCTCTTTCAAGTATTTCCAAAACATTAACATGAAATTTTGCAAATTAAAACAGATGATTTACTAAAATATCAATTAATGAATTATCTTAATTTGAATAAGACAATACCTAATACTTTTAACTCAAATAAGTATGACTGCAATTTTACTGCACGGCACTGTAAATTATATAACACGGTACTGAAAATTTTATAACATGGTACTGTCAATTTTATAGCACGGTACTGTAAATTTTATAGCATGGTGCTGTTAATTTTATAGCATCTGCTCTTGAACGTATTTGAATACATAGTTTGCAGTAACAAAAGCACGTGCTATTGATTCAAAAGCATATTGCATCGTCTAAAATGTACATCTATACAAATTGTAAATACTATTTATTAATTTGACAAAGTTTTATTTGAAATAATTGCAACACTTACTTCAAACAAATTAATATTTTTTTAATTAAATTGTATCAACCCCTCATCTCAACCATTTTGCATGTTTTATTAGACAACATTATGCTTCTAGTTCTAAATTATGAAATATTATATTTTAACAAATATTTTCTTAATTCAGTACAGAAATTATTGCTTCCAAAAAATTCAATTCAATAGCATCGGTGCTATTGAACCAACAGTATTTTTTCTCAGTGTAGGCAATTAGGAAATTGCCAAAAGTGCTCTCGGCAATTAGAAAAATAAAAAAGGTCTGAAAATTTCAGAATGAATTATTATTCAACACAATTTATCCCATTCATTAGCTTAAACAAGACTGTTTATATAGACTAAGAGGGAATAAGAGTATAAAAAATTGGAAAGAGAAATTACTTTCTCATGTAATTGTTAAAAGATCGCGTCAGTGTACAAATCACAAGTCAATAATAAAAGCGAATATTGAACAAATAGTACTCAGTCCAGTTCTTTCGAAAAATGAACGCCGTGCACATAAAGTAGATACCTACTCGAAAGCCACAAGTTATTCTCTCTCTCACACACTAATGGTCGTTCACTTATCTTACCGTTTCACTTACTCTTACTACTCTCAACTATTATGCAGTGCAGTTAAGTGAATTAAAGTATTAAATATTGCTTTGAGAATAATTAATTATACATTTAATTAAGGGCAATTCACTATTTTGTACACGAAAAAAAATCAAATAATCAAATTTACCATGAGGAGTGTCAAACTTAAAAAAGGTTTCAAGGTTAATAAGAAAATATATTAATGTTTTTTATTTATTTATTATTGAATTCTTATAAAATATGACATCAATTTAAAAAGTCTTGCTATGAAAGTGATTGACACAAACTAAACTTTGGCATCACAATTGAAAAAGTAGAACTATTATAAGTTATTAAAGAGTTTAAAATATTATTTTAAGATGTCATTTTATCCATTGTGGGTAGGATTCGCCTACAATGGATAATCGTTTTATTCGTTGATCCCAAGAATGAAAAGTGTATTTTTAGGGTAAATATATATAATATTCGATGTAAACTATAATCACACTGAAAAAAAGTAATTTACTTAGTATTTTCACTTATAATAATAGAAAATATATTGGAATAATTGCACTGTACTACAATCTCACATTCTTCAATGGACAAATCAGCACTGCTGTCCATGACTTCGCGTCAAATGTAACTAGAAATAATTCATAATTTGCTATGGAAAGACTTATTTGAGGAAAATTAAAAAAAATCCCGGTAAAAAAGAATTGAGTGGTCCGGGTTTTCTAATTAGGATGCTGTTTTTTGAATTCGAGAAAGCAACATTTTCGAATTAAACTGATTTCTAAATTCAGAAAAGGTATTGTCCCAAATCGATAGATATTTTAAACGTGAAAATCAAGAATATGACACTCTCAAGACACTCAGATAATGCACGCAAATTACATTAAAAAAAGCTTTTTGTAATATTTATTTTTAATTAAATATCAATTAAAGAAAAAAATTGAAAAAATTTCTCATATGCGCATAGAGACCACATCAAATATTTGTCACGTGTTATTTAATAAAATATTAACAACAACGATTAAAGAAAAGTATTTTTCAATGTCAATTGCGTGCATCATCTCAATAAACTGTTATTTGATGTCCTGTAAAGTGTTAATATATTTTATTTTCACGTTTAATATATCTGTCGAATTAGAAAAATACAGGTTTTGTATTCAAAAATTACTTCACATTTTTATTGAAGAAAATGCAACCTATTTTGATTTTTATAGTGTAAAAATAAATACTTACAAAATTTTCAAAATTATATTTTTGAATAATTTTTGCTTCCTCATAAAGGAAGCCTTATAGTGATGTCGATTTCCGAATTTTTTTAAATCAATTATTTTTACAAATTTTTAAGTATAGTATATATAATTCGTCGAGAGGAACAAATGTCCGGATGTATGTGTGTATGTATGTGTGTGTGAATGTGTGTGTGTGTGTATGTCACCGATTCTTGTGGACAAATTTTCTCTTGCACATCTTGATTGATTTTGATAAGATTTTGTAGGTGTATTACGGTCATGAATACCAAGAATCAGACAGAAGGATTTTTAAACAAGTTGTTCATTTCATGACCATTTAGCTTCCTCAATATATATTATTATATATAATTTTAAAAGTTAAATAATTATAATAGTTTATTAAATATAATTGATAAACCGGGTAAAGTACCCTGAATAAATATTAATTATTCAATTTTTTATTATAGAATAATTATTTTAAAGTGTTATGATAAAATGTCAAAAAATACAAAATTTTAATTTTTTGTGAAAAATTAAAATATTTATTAATTCTATAAATTTTGATAAAATATATACTTTATATACATGAATCCATTCGTTTTCATGTCAGGAATGCAATTTTGACAAGAATTATTAAAAATTTTAATATAGAAAAAAGTTATTTCAAAAAATCAAAAAATTAATTTTTTCAAAAATTAAAAAAATGTTGAAAAATTTTTTTTTTATATACTTTGGAAAATCCTTCTGTCTGATTCTTGGTATTCATGACCGTAATACACCTACAAAATCTTATCAAAATCCATCAAAATGTGCAAGAGAAAATTTGTCCACAAGAATCGGTGACATACACACACACACACACACACACATACACACACACACATACACACACACACATACACACACACACACATACATACACACATACATCCGGACATTTGTTCCTCTCGACGAATTATGTATACTACACTTGAAAATTTGTAAAAATAATTGATTTTAAAAAATTCGGAAATCGACATCACTATAAGGCTTCCTTTATGAGGAAGCAAAATATATAAAAAAAATAATTTTTTTCAACATTTTTTTAATTTTTGAAAAAATTAATTTTTTGATTTTTTGAAATAACTTTTTTCTATATTAAAATTTTTAATAATTCTTGTCAAAATTGCATTCCTGACATAAAAACGAATCGATTCATGTATATAAAGTATATATTTTATCAAAATTTATAGAATTAATAAATATTTTAATTTTTCACAAAAAATTAAAATTTTGTATTTTTTGACATTTTATCATAACTCTTTAAAATAATAATTATTCTATAATAAAAAATTGAATAATTAATATTTATTCAGGGTACTTTACCCGGTTTATTAATTATATTTAATAAACTATTATAATTATTTAACTTTTAAAATTATATATAATAATATATATTGAGGAAGCTAAATAGTCATGAAATGAACAACTTGTTTTTACTATAGTAAAATTATAAAAATATACATAGAATTAAAAAATTTGAGAATAATTGACATTTTGTAAAATTTTATTGAAAATAGTTTTTAAAACTATTTTATTACTATTTTGGTGAATCAACTTTTAAAGAATTTTTAATTTTAATTAATTTAAAAAAAATTAAATTAATTTAATTGTTTATTTTTGAAAATATTAAACGAAAAAAACTTCACCTGGAACAACTACAAATTTCACTATATTAGCGAAATTTTTAGTTGTAGCAGCGAATAAATTCGCTGTTTCAACGAATACTTTCGCTATTTTAGCGAAAGTTATAGCCGTTCCAGTTACAGGTTTGCTTCATGTACATGTTAATAACTTTTCCAAATAAACCATTATTATACAAAGTTAAATTTTTGTATTTAGGTCAGGGAAATAAAAATTAATTTTTTTTGACAATACTGAATCAAATTAAACGACTTTTTTGTATTTTTAATCCACTGAAGCGACTTTTTTCACATTAAAGTCGATCCGAGGCCTGGAAATGTTAAACTGCTAAGAAAATATACAAAAGTCTAATTAACTTACAATATTGTTTATATGAATTATTATTCTTTTAATCAGGACGTGAATAAATAAATTTTTTTATTGATAATAAAGCCTTTAATTTTATACAAATAGATAAAAACATTGAATGTATTATATAACATTTTTTAAATTCGAAAACAAATTTAAAGCCATGAAAAAATGGGGGACTAACTCTGCTGGGGCTCGAAACCCAGGACCTATCAATTGCCGGTTCATTGCTCTTCCACTGAGCTACAGAGGTCCACATCCAACAAATTTTCATAGCTTTATCGATCCAGTAATCTGTAGCTTAGTGGAAGAGCAATCAACCGGCAATTGATAGGTCCTGGGTTTCAAGCCCCAGCAGAGTTAGTCCCCCATTTTTTCATGGCTTTAAATTTGTTTTTTAATTTATATTGTTTGACGGTGACGTCTAGGTTTAAAAATCGTTACTTCTTCTAGAATTTGAAACTTGGTCGACTTTTATTATCCAATGGCAGTGTACTCAGTTGTTCGACGTCAGGTTGAATAGAAATATTTGTATCCACAAAGTTTCGCTGCAGCTTAAGGCGAATTTGAAAATCGGATTCTATTCGAGAACTGATAACATTTAAACTTGGCTCAATATTTAATCGAACTTTTAGCAAAATTTCTTGTTCTTGGGGTAATTGTAAAGGTATATTGTTCAACACAGTTTCTTTTGTTTGTGGAGTACCTTTAGCGAACCTCTGTAAAGGTATACTATCAGATGTTGGTTTCTTTATTTGGTGAGCATCTTGGTATAAATTCTGTAATTGAGTAGAATTTGTACAATTGTTCGATTCGATTTCATTATCAGAAACAATTGTCATTGGCTCCTGTACTTTCTGCTGCGCTATATTGATACTTGAAGAAACCGAAGTAGTAAGTGGTCGATTAGTAACATAAGAACATAAAAAATCGGATTCTGTAAAAATGTTGGGATTGAACGGGAAAATTCCACTTTTTCGAAAGCCAGAAATTATATTTGATGGGGTTAGAGCTTCAACATAAGCTTTTCCGACACACGTAGCGACATCGTATATAGTCATAGGATGACCAGAATTTACCATCATCCATTCATCACAAGCAGCATTATAAGGAGCCTTAAATGGTTGATAGCAAGTAATATCGAGAGGTTGCATTCGATTACTACTATGAGGAGGCAAAGTCAAAAGAGTTACTCCTGCTTCTCTAGCTGTGTCGATTACATCAATTGTCATGTGGGATTCATGATTATCGAATATTAAAAGACTTGGGTTTTCCAACGAACTGTTTGAGAATTTAATAAAACGCTCAAGAACGTGAAGAAAATTTTGTCCTGTCATCCATCCTGAAGGATTCGCCAAACCCAGCGTGCCTGGTGGTGCACCATATATCATTCGATCTTCAAAATTTTTTCTGGGAAACACCATTGCAGGTGGAAGACAATTTCCTGTAGCAGATATTATGGCACAGGTCGTGACAAGTACTCCTCTTTCCCCACTTGTACATTTATTTAATTGTTTAATGCCTTTAGGAGCAACAATCTTTACCGGTGAATGAACCGTGGTGGTGCCTGTTTCATCTAGATTAAAAATTCGATGTCCGCTTCTTAAGCTGTTTTGTTTGTTTAAAATTTCTTCCAAATTATTCAAAAAAATGACTAACATCTCAACTTATTAACATATCGCCATAAGGTTCCATAACCTATATTCTGTCGTTTCGAAACTTGTAAAATTGACAAACCATTATTGACAACCATTTAAACAGCTTCAGCCATTTCTTTGGCGTTTTTTGTCCCTTTTTTACGCTCCTTTCCAGACATTCTGCAAAAGTAATAATCTTAAAATAAATGAAAAATTGTTATATATTTATTTGTTTTGTTGTTAATAATCCAAACGGTTTGAAATTCAATAAATTATATTAGAATAATTTAAAAAGGAATTAAAATGCAACTAAATATTGCCAAGAAAAATACTATCTTTGTTTATGATTATTAATAAATATTAATATATAATAAGATAAATATTGTAGAAGCAGGATAAAATTTTTCAAAATTCTACGATATTACAGATTAATACTTAATAAATTTAGATAATCTGAGCACGAATTGTCAACGAAGAATTATGTTCAAGACAGTCATTTGATTCTTACATTTTATACACGAATATATATTTTTCAACACAAACTATAATGCACTGTTTCCGGTAGTTCCTATTTTAAAAACAAATATAATTGAAGTTTGACAGTTTTTAGGTTATATCAAGCATACAGTTTTAAACTCTACAAAATTTTATTGTATTCTTAAACAACTGTTTTTTTAATAACAATAATTTTCTCCGCTTACTTTTCTCCGAAAATTAATTCACTATTAAATTATAATATTATGCCAAATTTTCTGCCTTTGCTTTTTGCAAAACAGATAATAAAATCTAAAGCCATATTTATATACATTCATCAGCTATGATCAGCTGTACCAGTGCCGACAACCAAGAAATAAAAAAATTCCTTAGAAATTTTTAATACAATCCACTGAAGGAATAATGGTACTATCCATAGTAGAAAATTGATATTTGCAAAGAATTTCTTTCATTATAATTTTGTATAATTAAAAATAAGTTTAATTCATAAACAGATCGATTTATATATCGATAAAGTATCATGTTTTAATAAGTAGTGCGACCAAAAAGTAACAATTACTTTAAGAAAAATTTCAAAAGTTAATATGTAAAACTAACGGGTGATACTAAAATTGGTTTTTCATAATTTTTTTTGTTATTTAACATAATTAATTATAGGATAAAACTCGGATGGTATGTGTATTTTTCTGCATTTAGAACAAAAGTAATGATTAATATAATATAGGTTTACAAATTTCAAACTTATTGACAATTATCCACTGTAAGAAATTATCCACTACAGGGCAGTCTCACCTACTTTTATTAATAAATGAAGTAAAAAATAAATATTTAGTAATATAGTCAAATGAATATTTAAAATTTTCTAAATTATTTTTCAAAAGTTATAGAAATAAAGTAATATTTTGGTTAGAAGCTTTAATTATCTATTAATTCAATGTAACTTGGATTCGCGTTCGCTTTCATAGTTTGTTTATAAATAAGTAATTGTGATTAAGACTGAATTAAGTATATTCAAAAACTGTATTTCATTTTATTATTAAAGAAAATTGAAAACCACAATTAGTTTCTCTTTACGTTTCCCAATTAACAGTCAAATTTTATTTCGAAGGGGAAACTTTTAGTGTTCACAGAGACGATTTGGAAAAAAATGCAGAGAACAAATCACTAAAGACGTTTTCTTAACTTTGACAACAAAAAGTTTGCGAGGAATTTTAAGTGTGTATGAAACGTTTACAAATTTTCACATATTTTTATTTGTGATTGAGTTGTAAGCAGTTAAAATATTTCTGTTTCATAGAATATTTCTTAATATCTTTCGATTTTTTTTCCGAGAATATTGTCAGTGTTTTTTTTCATGGTTGCCACAAAAGGCCGAAAAAGGGTTGCAGATCCAACTAATTGGAAAATAAATGTTAGGAAGTGTTCTAGAAACAAGGTAATACTATTATTATTTAGATAGTGTAGATAGTTTACTGTATTGTTGTATTGTTTAACCGTATGTAAATGGTAAAAATTCAATTCTAAGTAGTTAACAGTTTAACTTTATACTATTTAAGTGTCTATTAAATTGTTCGAAGACATTTAATTGCATTCCACATTGAATATTGTTTTTGAAATATAAATTTTAAACACATTATTTAATCAATAACAAAACTTATTTGTGAAAATAAAATTTTGAATGAATACAAACATAATTTTTTGTCTAAACTGCAGGGAAAGTATGGCATTGAGGGCACGAACGATTAAACGCTCATTTTAGTTTTAAAAATTAAACTATATAATTGTTGACTCTTTGAAGTCTATAATGATAAACCTAGTGACACCTAGTGATTTACCTAGTGCAGGCTGTCTAGGTGTCAGGATGACAAGTCTTCTGAAAAAGTGCCAGGACGTGATAATTTAGTTAGTTTAGTTTTGTGTCAACTCGAAACTAAATTCAGTTTGTTAATTTAGTTCCGTGTCGACTCAGAAACTGAAACGAAACTAAACTTTGGAGACGGTCCCTGGTTGTATTATTTTCTTTTTTAAGCAATAAGCTTTATTTTTATTAATTGATTCTACAGAAAAAAAACAAAGAATTAACATGCGGGCGCAAAATACTTTCAGAGCGGGCATAAAATACTTTACCGCCCGCTGACGTCACACAAGCGGGCGGTAAAGTATTTTCCGCCCGATTCCCCTACTCCCGGGCAGAATGTGCTACTTTGCGCCCGCCTTAAGTGCCCAAAATGACATTCTTTCCGTGCAGGTAGGACAAAAAGAAAATTTACGAAAATTTGTTAATTCTGTAAAAAAAATACTTGATATTTCGTTAAAAAATTATAATAAAAAATAGAAATTATGCAAATTACTTAACAAAATTTTTAAATAATCTTGTTAAAAATCTTAATTAACAAATTGTAGGGATTTTTTCCCTAAATATATTTAAAATTTTCTAAAGAATTCTTTTATAAATATATTAACTTTGGAAATTTAAATGTAAAAATGATGCAAATTATTTTTTTTCAAAGAAGAATAGAATTTTGTTAAGAAATTGTGATAAGAAATAGTAATTTTATAAAAAATTTTCTTCATTTTCAAAAAGAAACTTATAATTTTGTAAACAGAATTGTAATTGAGAAACAGAAAATGTCATCTTTATTTATAAACAATTTTCTAATTTTTATCAAAATTGTGGAATTTTAGAAATTTTAGGAAAATAAACATTAGAAATTATAATTTTTTTAAAAACTTTTTTCAGAAAACAGATTTAATTAGAAATCGCCTTTTTAGACAAAAAGGTGTAGAAAATACTTTTTTTACAAATAGGTAGTGTTCGCCTACACTAATAATTGTTAAGGTGCCGTCCCATGTCAGCGTGAAACGGGAAACGGAAAACGTTCAACCAATAAGAATTTTCTTTTAGAATTATTTCCATTGAATCGGAAGTTGTTATTGGCTAAACGTTTTCCGTTTTCCGTTTTCACGCTCACATGGGACTGGCCCTTTAGTATTCATCCGAAAAATATATTGAATACATTAAAATGTTAATAATTGAAGAAAAGAAATGTTTAATAGAATTTATAATTATTATTTTTTCTGAAATTCCGATTCTGCGTAACCGGAATGGCAAGAGTATCAAAAAATGTGGAATTTTTTTTGAAGTTTATTGAATTATCATTTTATACGAGACTGGATTTACCAAAAGAAATAAAAATTCTGAAGATTTAATTAAAAACACTATTTTAATCTAAAAAACATACTAAATATTTAAACTTCATAATTTAAGTGTCTTTAATTAATTTTTTTTTGTCAAACAACAGTAGCAAATAAAATTCAGTTCACTAATTGAATAATATTGTAAAAAAAATTGTTCGATGTTAGAATTTAAACTTTTTATCAATACCAAGTTTGAGAATTTCATTAAATTTATAAGAATTAACAAAATAATAGAGAATTCTTGAAAAAATTACATGTATTTACCATTTCTAACATCAGTTGAATAGAGGCATGTCTTGATTATTTTTCTTTTATTTTTGAAGAAATTTCTTTGCATCAAGCGGTTATCACACATATGGGAATACTCATAATCACCCCGGTCCGTCTCTGCTTTATAGAATCGAATAATCTTTGATGACAGTCACTATAGTTTCACACCAATACGTCAGGGCGGCGTTGTAGTGCTTCTGCCTTACAATCATATGACTTTTGCCGGCAAACTGTCAATATAGAATGTAAATATTTACAATATTTACTAAATATCGAGATATACGGTGATATTAATTATTAAATGAAACGTTTAATCGCGAGTCTTGTACTTTTAATTGGAAAAGTGATTTTGTGATGGAATTATCAGCAGGATACAGGGGTCGCAGATGTGTTGTTCCAAACTGCACTTCTGGTTACGACTCTTGTAAAGAAAAAGTTAGTCTGTTTTCGCCTCCAGCAAATAATTAGGAAATCCGTAAAAATGAGAGAAATCTATTCCACGGTCTAATTTCGTTTTAAAATATGGCTTAGTGGTTTGTGCCAAAGATTTTATGCCGGAAGAGATAATTTGGAAAAATGAAGTTAAAGACCTCGAGGGAAATGTCATGTCATCGGTTTGTTTACTTTTTATTTATTCTTGAATATATAATTAATCAATAAGTAATATCATTATAATTATCGAAAACATAATTGATTAAAGAAACATATTATAATTTTTAATTTTACACAATACATGAGAATACAATAAAAATTTAATATTTGTTAATATTCTAGTAATATTCACAAGTTTACTTTTTTACTCTATACATCTGAAAGAGTGTGATATTCGATAATTATAATTCTATAGATTTTTCATTCATTTAGAGTAAAATTTTATTATTTCATTTAAAAGTTTAATTTAATTTAATTTTATGAATAAACACTTTTTTGCTTCCTTGTAAGAAAATAAATTGTAATCAAAGTTTAAAAGTTCATTACTAATTTCTTAAATATACAATAAATCTCATAAAAAAGGGATTTTATGTTAATATTTAAAATAAAAAAAGTAATTTCTAAGAAATGTAAGAATTAAAAACAGTTATTTAATGTATAGATTCAGGTAAAATATGAACTTCATATTTATATTTCCTAATGAAGAATGAGGAAGTAAAAATGACTCTAAAATAGTAGAAATGTTTACTAATTGAATTAGTAAACGATTTCCCAATCTTACAGATTTAGATATTAGAATGTCAAAAAATTCTGTAACTATATAGAGTTTAAAATGTTTACAGGAGATATTAAAAAAACTTCGATTGGCACCGGGATCTATACCGACCCAATTTCCCAACTGTCCATCATATTTATCCAAGAGGATTAGAAAAAGAAAACTTCCGAAAACGCGATCAGCTTTAGATGAAAATTCTAAAAAGAAACGTAAAAATAATAGCAAAGAGGACAATAAAGACGAATCAAACGAGGAATCAAATAAAGAACAACGCGACGATCAAACATTCAAAAATACATATGAAAATAATAATTATACTGGATTGAATGAAAATAAACCGTTTGAAAATGCTCTTGAGAATAATGTAAAAGATTTTGAAATGAATGAAAATTCTGAAAACGAAACATGCTCCCGAGAATAATATAAAAGATTCTGAAATGAATGAAAATTTGGAAAACACACTTGATTCAGAATTGCTTCAGCGACAAAATTTATTCAATGATTTTTTTAATAATGGAAAAAGCTTTAACATAACAAGTTGGAATCGACGTCAAACTGAAGAAAATATTAAGTCTATTGAACTAACGAAATGCATTTGTCGCAAAGTGCAAGATAAAATAGAGTTCGTTAGCTCCAAAAAGGTCATAATATTTTCTGACTTAGAAATTCAATTCGAAATTTCGGGAATGCCTGTCTCCTTCGATAAAATTGGTTTAAAAGACAGTTATGTTTACAGCGTTAATGATATTGAAAATTTAATGCCAACTTTGGATAATATTAAATTGTGCACAGGTTGTGCAAATCGAGATTCAACTTTAAATGTAGATACATCAGTTTCAAATCGTGATCGTATGGGAGATTTGCACCACTTCAAGTGTCCTATAATTGTTACTAATAATAATAATAATAATAACAAGACATCTCGTTGTAAATTTTGTACATCCACAAAAAAAGTTCTTTCAAAAAGGTACATAAGATTAAAAAAATCAAAAGAACAAAAACAATTAAATTTAAAATTATCTAATCCTGTCGAACAAGAACAACTTTTAAAAATAAGAAAATCGTATTACAATGCTCAAAAGAAAAAAAAATATACCATGATAAATATTCTAAATGCTTATCAGAATTTCGCAAATGTCAAGAAGCAATGTCTTCATTTACTGATGAAAAAATTAAGGAAAAACTATTGGAATATAAAATAAGTGACAATAAAAGACTTGTTATTCTAGAAATTTTGAAAAATTCAAAACACGAGAACAAAAAAAGTAGTAGATATTCGGAAGAATGGATTCTTCAGTGTCTCTTATTTCATATGCGATTTCCGGCGGCATATAGGATGTTAAGAGACTCTAAAGTATTACCCCGGGTTGCCACGCTTTTGCTCATTTAAAATTCCCTGACTTTTCCAGGTTTTCCAGGTTAAAAAACGGAATTTTTCCAGGTTTTTAAAAATACATTTTTTTAATCAAAATATTTAAAACAAATATTTCTATTTGAACTTAGGATGTGTCCACCAAAAAACAGAAAAAAAAATTGATTTTTATAAATGTTGTTGCAAAATGAAATTTTTTGCAACTTTTAAAACAAAATTTTATTTCTCTTAAATGAATCAATCGATTTAAATAAATTAAGCGGGAATATAAAGAGGAAAAAATATACTTTTGTTTAGAATAACAAAAATTTTTTAAAGTTTATTTTTTAATAATTTAATAAATTTTTTATAAGCAATTAATTTTTTTAATGTTCTGTGCCTTTTAAAAATGTCAAAAAATCTCAACATAGAATTAAAACTATAAGGAATCAAAATCCGTTGAGAAAATTTAGGAGCGACAATTATTTTAAAAGTTATAATGAAAATTAAATTGCCGCGAGATAGTACACCAATGCTACATTTACTTTTTATCATTTTTATGGTTATATAATCGAATGCAAAGGTTAATTCGACAGTGTTTTGTTTATTTCGTAGTTGAAAATAACAGTATAATTCTGAAAAGCATCAAAATCGCACCTCTGAGCTGTATAATTTTCGGAATAACTTTTTAAATAATTGTCGCTCCTAAATTTTCTTAATGGATTTTGATTCCTTCTAGTTTTAATTCTACATTAAGATTTTTTAAAATTTTTATAAGGCGCAGAACATTAAAAAAATGTAATTGTTTATAAAAATTTATTAAATAATTATTAAAAATAAACTTTAAAAATTTTTTTTATTCTAAACAGTAGTGTATTTTATCCCCTTTTTTATTCCCGCTTGATTAATTTAAATAATTTAAATCAGTTCATTCACTTAGGAAAAATAAAATTTTGTATAAAAAATTGCAAAAATTTTAATTTGTAATAACTTTTATGAAAATAAATTTTTTTCCTGTTCTTTGGTGGACATATTCCTAAGTCTATATAGAACTGTTTTTTTAACACTTCGATTTTAAAAAAATACTTTTTATTCTTCGTAAAAATTTCACAAATTCTAACCCAAATGCATCATGTGCTTTTCTCAATTACACCGCATTAAATATACAGTATTATTTTCGCTTTCAAAACTTAGATTTCAAGAATAAACACAATAAAATTTGGAAAATATTAATTTTCCAGGTTTCCAATCAAGATTCCCTGACTTTTCCAGGTTATTTCAAGGTTTCCTGAAATTCCCTGACATTTCCAGGTCTTCCAGGTTGCGTGGCAACACTGATTACCTCTTCCTTGTACCAGTACTATTCGAAAGTAAGTAATAATGGTTTAACTATATATATATATATATATAGTTTATTTGTTTTGAATCTTTGATTCATACAAAAGAGTTACATTGATCAGCGAAGAGTGCAGTATTGTTTATAATTTTTATTTAATTTATTGTATTTTTTCTAAAGCGTCTACTATAAAGAGAGTTATATTTTTGACATTTTCTATCTGTGGGTAATCTAATATATTATACAAAGTATCTTTTAATATCGAAGGGTCTTCGTTTGGGCATATATATTGTTTCCTAATATTTTTAAATAAGTTACACTCAATTAATACATGATATATTTCTCTCCCTTTCAACTCTTCATCTCCGCAACAATATCCACTTTTAAATTTGAGAACTTTACTTTTATATATAATTCTAATATTATAATTATTTATTAAGCGAATTTGTGCAATTACTTTAAGAACTTTTAATGGCACATTCAACCTCAAATAATTTTGCGTTCCTTCGCATAATGTGAGATGTGGGAGGAGTTGCAGAGACCTTGAAGTTGATAGAGAGTTAACATCCTCTGCTCGAAGAAAGTTTTCGTACATTTTTACCAATCCGACTTTGTTTTCTTTGATATATTTTTGATCCCATATAATTTTTTCACCTATAAAATCAAATATTTTCTCGACCTGCTTACACCAATTGTATTTAAAAGTAGAGTTTTGAGATTCAGATAAGAGAATAAGTCTTGTTAAACAAATTTTTGGATATCTATCATTTTTCATATTTAAAATTTTCTCAATTAAGTTAAGAGTCAGTTTAAATACCCTGCTTGCTAGTTTGACTGCTCCAATTTCCAGCCTTATCGAGTAATTTGGTGTATTTTTTGGCAATAGGAGGAGTCTCTTATAAAATCCTGTTTGAATCCTTTCGATATCCTCAAGATAACGTAAACCCCAAACTTGGATTGCATAAAACAGAGTACTTGTTACTAAACTATTGAAGAGTTTGGGGATTGGTTTCCATGTACACAAGTTTATTTTATTTATAAGAGACAGAGTTGAACTTGAGGCAATCGACGCAGAAGTAAGTGCACCATTTAGTGCTTCTTCGAAAGATCCCGTCTGATATTGAGGAATTCCCAAATATGAATATGTTTTAACAATTTCGATCATTACCTTTCCATAATAAAATTTTAATTTTTTATCATGTTTATGACCACCTTTTTTATACACGATGATTTTTGTTTTCTTCTCGTTTACATCTAGTTGATTTAAAATACAATATTTATAAAAAGCTTTCAGTAATTGTTTTAATTTAGCCTGAGATTCCGTTAACAAAACAATATCATCTGCGTAGGCTAGTAATAAAATCTCGTTAGTTGGACCCATTGAAACACCTCTTATCCCTTCGCTTTTTAAAAATTCCTCCATATCAGACAAAAAAAGTGAAAACAAAATCGGACTGCTGACTTCACCCTGAAGTACACCTTTCGTTACTTTGACTTGTTCAGAAACCTTGCCATTAATCTCGACCGATACTGTCGCTTTTGAGTAAAAATCTCCCAGAATATTTGTTAACTTGTAACCCATTCCTAGATTATAAAGTTTTCTCAAGAGCAGCCTGTGCGAAACTGAAGGAAAGGCATTACTAAAATCTACAAATAAGGCATATAATTTGCCTCCTTTCATATTAAGTTTATTTTGAACTAAAGCATTTAGGGTGAATATATTTTCAACACAACTTCTTCCTTTTCTAAAGCCTGCTTAAAATTCGGGGATTAAATTTTTCCCTTCAGCCCAATTCGTTATTCTATTTGTTAAAATAGTTGTAAAAATTTTTGGAATACAATTTACTAAGGCTATAGGGTGGTAATTATGTGGGTCGGTAATTTCCCCTTTCTTATAAATCATTTTTAAATTTATTTCTGACCAATTTTTCGGAGTTTTTTCTACTTGTAAAATTTGATTAAAAACAAGATTCATATACCCAATCCAACCCTCAGGCAAGTTTTTTAAAAATTCAATGGTTTAACTATAATGTATAATTTTTTTCACATATTTTCAAAAATTGCGACTTTCTTGACTTTTTTTCCAAATGTTGCAGTAAAATATCTTGTTTTTAGTATTAAGTATAACTCATTTCGATTTTTATTGTGCGAAAAATAACTAAACAAATCTTTCAAAAATTATTTTTTAATCATTTTTCTATTTAAATTTTGGAAATATAGGATTAAAAAGATTTTGAATAATTAAATTTTTGTAAAATTTAATTAAAAATAATTAATTTTTTAAAAGTATTTTGTTAGAATTTTTGAAAATCAGTTTTGAAGAATTTGAATTGCAAAATTTAAAAATATTTGAATTTTCAAAAATTTTATTGAAAAATTTTTAAACGTAAATTTAAAAATGAAAATAAGCTTCTAATTTTTAAAAATGTAATATTTTAAGTACTTTCAATTTCATATTTTCGAAATAAAAATTACATACATGGACAGTTACAATTATTATAAAAAATTAAATTTTTGTATTTATATAATTTAATTCTCGTAGAACTTTCGGAAAATTATTTAAAATAATTAATTTAGAGAGGAAATTAAATATAATAAATAAATATATATATATGTATATGAGTCATTCTAACTAAACTAAATTTATGAAAAAAGAATTTTTTGGATATGATAATTTAAATGAAGCGAGCCGCATGTAATAGTAAATAAATAATAAATTTAAATGTATGAATTTTCTTTTTCAAATAGATATTTATCCTTGGTAGACACTCCTTGTGGGTTTGATTCAAACTTTCTGGAGATGTTTTCGGAGCACATATCGAAACTCCCAGAATCTTTACTCCATCGGAATTTTACTTTTGGACGAAATATCAACACGCAAAAATGTTCGAGTGAATCCAAAAACTATGGAATATTCTGGTTTAACCGACATTGGAGATAATTCAACGACAAATTTGGACGAGATTGCTGATCATGGCTTAGTCTTTATGTATCACCCATTAATGGATTCTTTCGCTCAGCCATTCGTGGTGTGTGTTTCAAAAGGTGCAGTATCCGGTGAAGCATTAACAAAACTGATAATCCAAGCCATTTCTGTTTTGGAGAAAGCAGGAGCTTACATACATGGAGTTGTCACTGACAGTGCGACAACCAATCGGAAAGTTTGGAATATGGTTAGTGTTAGTGGAGAAATTGACAATGTCCAGTGCTAGTTCCCTCACCCGACTGTTGAAGACCGCAAAGTTTTTTTATTCGCAGATACACCACACCTCATGAAAAATATTAGAAATCGTCTATTTAATTTAGGAAAATTGCAGGTAAATTTAATTTTTCCAAATAATTTTGATAATCTTTACAATACTTTTATGAAAATTGAGATTTTGTCCTTTAGGTTTCTTCTAAAGATAAGCCAATCTTGTGGAATCATATTGAACTTCTGTACCAATGCGATAATAAAAATGTAATTGCAAGATTATGTTCAAAATTAACTCAACATCATATCAAACCCGACAATATGATGAAGATGCGCGTAAATTTAGCTGTACAGGTATTTAATTTATTTACTGAGACTCAAACGGAAGTTTAAATTAATCTATAAATTATTTTAATAATTTTATTAGGACAATAAATCTAATAGTTTAAAAATTAGATTTAATAATTAAATTTTGTTCACCAAAGAATTATCAATTTCTTCAATTCTTAATCTAAATTTAGGGAGATTTTAAAATATATTTTACCTTTTAGGTATTAAGTAAATCAGTTGGGACAGGTCTTCTCAAAATGAAAGATTTTTATCCAGATTTATTTAATAAATTTAATAATGGTTCTTGAATGACTTTTTCGTAAATTTGGTAAATTTCGAAATGATGATCAATGAACTTTCTACTTTTCAAATAAAATTATCATTTTCGTGCAAAGAACATCCTGATATTGTAAGTGAAATTTTAACTTTCATTGTTCAGTATTTCTTTCAAATAAGATCTAGAGAATTTTTAAAAAGAGAATTGGTGACTGTAAAAACTAAGAAAAGTGCTATTAATAGAAAAAAAGCAAAGCTTTGCAATACATAAAAAATTTTTAAAAATGCGAAATGATAAATAAATTACTATTTCATATACTTAATATTGTTTTGTTTTGGCCCATTATTATTTTCCTCCATTACAATTATTGTTTATTTTCATTTTAATTTATTTTGAATTGGTTTATAATCAATCTTTTAGTTTCTTGTGGAAATATATAATTAAACCTTTTAATAAATTTACTTATATTTATATAAAAAATATTTTAAAATAACACAATATGACTAAATATATTTTGTACTGCATCCTTATAATTTTTTGTAAATCTGCATCAAAAAATTTAAATATAATAATTTTTATTCTAAGTACTTTTCTATTTTCTGTAATGTATTTCCCAGGCAGATGCACAGAAGCGCCGCTCTAGCGGTGACTCTGTCTACTATATAACTGTCAGCAAACCTTAGTCAGAGCCACGAAGTAGTATAAGGAGCTCCCACTCTATAGGCAATTTTAAAAATTCATGTATTCATTTTCCCACGAAGTAGTATAAGGAGCTCCCACTCTATAGGCAATTTTAAAAATTCATGTATTCATTTTCCCACGAAGTAGTATAAGGAGCTCCCACTCTATAGGTAATTTTAAAAATTCATGTATTCATTTTCCAATTTTCTTTCGGCTTTGTTAGGTTAGTGATACTAGCGCAATCTTAAGTGAAAAGCGCTGCAACTGAAATTGCAAATGGCTGACTGTATTTACACAGAGATCGTGTTGTTTTAAATTGACAGTTACGCAGTTTGAAAGTATTTATGAAAATTTTGATTTGTCACGTTATTGTGAAGTTTTGTGATGCATAATTGGCTAAAGAAAAAATACAATAATGTAAGTATAATTATATAAGTGTACTTTGTTTTCTAGAATTATAAATATTTTTTCTAAATTAATATGCAACAATAAAATATTTATCTACAAAAATATATGTTTATCTGCATCGAAATAAACAGTATAAATTACACAGGCCGACAAATTTTAATCAACTGCATGTTGCCTAAAATATTACTGCCGATTCTTACAGGATTTTGTCCGTAGAATACGAATCTGACCTTGAAAATATTGGATTGGCTCTAGTTTTTAATCAATTTACGTTTCAATATACAAAATATGCATTTTTAGCATTTTTTAAATGAATGTACAACAATACACCGAATCAGTAAATCTGTCCGTATAGCACAAAATGAAAGTTTAAACACTGCTCTTCAATATCTAAAAACAAAAAATGTAATTTATGTACACTTTAACCTGTAATGTCAAAAGAGACATTCGCTGTTCCACAAGCATATTGAAAACAACAGTACTTTTGACCATGTAAGGTAATTTAAATAACAATTAGTCTCTCTAGGGGTTTTTATGGTCGCTGCTTACTGATCTGTATTTAGATTTTAATATTCAAAATGGCGAATCCAATATGGCAGAATTTTTTTTAAATTTTAAATTTTTATCATAAAAAGCGTAAATTATCTTTAAAAATTTGGTCCGCCACTTGTAATTTTTATATTTCATAGCAGATTTGTAACTAGCGATTATAAAAACGCCAGAGACACTAATTTTTACTTGAATTATCTTACATGGTCAAAAGTAATATTAATTTTAATACGTTTATGGAACAGCGTATGTTTTTTTGAACATTATAGGTTAAAGTGTACATAAATTACATTTTTTGTTTTTGGATATTCAAGAGCAGTGTTTAAGCTTTCAATTGGTGTTATGCGGACAAATTTACTGTTTCTGTGTATTGTTGTACAATCATTCAAAAAATGCCAAAAATGCATATTTTGTATAATGAAACGTAAATTGATTAAAAACTGGAGCCAATCCAATATTTTCAAGGTCAAATTCGTATTCTATGGACAAAATCCTATAAAAATCAGCTTCTATTGGTTAGGCCACAAAATTTTGTTGGCCTGTGTTATTTGTGAAAAATCATTCAATGTTTTATAATGTGAAAAGAATTTTAATTTCATAGCATGTTTTACAATCAAGTATATGTTAATTATCATTAGAGTTTGTTTAAAAAACAATTTTAAACTTTTGGTTTCAATTCAATGAGTTCTTGTTCTGTTCCTGGTTGTAAATCATCTTACTCAAAAAATAAAAGAGACGAACATTTCGTAGAGAAACGTCATATATTTCAAACGAAAACGGTAAAGTATATTTAAAAAATAATAATTTTATTAACATTTTAGTTAATTTTAAAATATATTTTATTTATTTATTATACCCAGGAAGTTATTGCACAACAGTGGAGAAAACTAATACCAAATAGTGAGAAATTAAAAACAAAGTTTGCTGTTTGTGACCTTCACTTCGATGATGACGATATAATTAGAGAAGACGTAATCAAACTTTCAGACGGCAATGAATATCGTTCTCCGCGAGCTCGACCAATTCTTCGACCAAATTCTTTTCCAAAACATTTTCTTGCTGTTTCGGAAACAAAAACATTTCTTTCGCCACCTGCTATACCAGTAGTTGCTGAAAAAAATTTCGGAATCGAAACAGATTTTGGAAAAATTTATGACAATGCTCAAAACATTCCTCTGCCATCTTCATACTGGTTTTTAAGACGGTGTCCAAATTGTATTGCAATTAATAAGTGGCAAGAAACAATGATATGTTCTTCTTTGAGGCTTGTCATAGATGAAACCAAAAAAGTCAAAGTAATTTTTTTATGCGCACATAAATTATTATAGACTTATGATAGCGAATATAACAATTTAAAATTTTTATTTCAGATTTACTTTGAAGAAATTGAAGTGAAATTGCCTGGATTCGATTACATCGAAAATGTGAACCATCTTGTGTCTTTGCTTAAGGCATTGGAGAAAGTCAATCCTTGTGGAAGTGTGATAAGCCAAGGTTAATAATTAAGTTATATATAAAATAAAGTATCATGAGTAATACTAGTCTAAAATAGGCAGATATGATATCAACATTTAATATTTTTTCATAGCACAAAATTGTATTGGATTTGTTTTAATAAAAGAAAAAGGGACGAAAGGAATTCAGTCCAAGTATTGTAAACCCTGCAAAAAATTATGGCAATTAATGCGTGGCAGAAAGAGCGACAAACATAAAACCGAAGAATTGAACATGAAACATGGGAAATTGCCGAAAAATGTTTGCAAAATTAGGCGAGCTAAGAACAATTTGGAGAAAAAGGTAAAAATGCAAGAAAGCTTTATTCATTTTATAACATTACATGTAAAAACAATTATTACTTTTTTAAAAACAAAATAAATATATAATTTTAGGGAAGAAAAATGAAGAATGTTTTGAAAGCGTTACAGGAAAAGTGTGCACAAACAAAGGAGAATATTATTTCTGAAGCGATGAGTGATTTATTCCCTAACGAGGAATTAGCTGCGCAAGCTTGTTTGAAAGCATCGAAATTGAAAGGACCAAGAGGAGCTAGGTACAACAGACAGTGGGTGTACGAATGTATTTTATTACGAATAAAAAGCAAGAAGGCTTACAATCATTTAAGAAGCCATAAGATTCTTGCCTTGCCGTCCACCAAAACGTTAGATAGGTGTATGCGAAGAATGAAAAGTTTTTACGGCTTTGACAGCAATGTGTTCGAGGCTTTAAAGCTTAAAACGGAATCAATGAACGATATTGATAAACATGGTGAGAGTTTATCAAAAATAAAAATTAAGTGATTTTAAAAAATATTTGTACCCCTCTCACTCTTTTGTAAAATATTTTTTCAAAAAATGTTGTTTACGGATAATTCGCAAGTAAGAGAGTTATATTATGTTGTTTTGTTAACATATAAAAATAAATATAATAAAATATAATCATTGAAATGAATAATGTTTGAATTTCATTTCTTAATCGTTAGTAGAAAACTTAATAAGGGTAGCTGCACTTAGTTTTATTAATTAAAAAAACGACTTACATGTTGGCAGAAAATTGTGGTTTGAAAATTGATGTTGTAACATCTGATGGTGCCACGTGGAATAGAAAAATGTAGGAGTTGTTTGGTGTTAACAAAGAAAATGTTAGCGTTGAACACATTTTTGACGAAAATCGCCGTCTGTGGTTTATCTCTGATTTTCCGCACCTAATTAAATGTCTGCGAAACTTTTTTATAAAATTTGAAATTCGAATAGAAATTTTGGTAAAAATTTATAAAAATGGTTTTTAGTTTGGAAAATAATTAAATTAAACAATTTATAGATTGTATTTTCAGACTCCAGATGGTATAATATCATTATTAATTTGGTATTCTTTACTCGAAGTGGAAAATACAACCTCTTATGGCATAAAATGCAATTACAAGTTGCGGATTGATCACCTCGAACCAAAATACTTTCCAAAAAATGAATGTCGCAATGGCTTTTCAGGTAAATTTAATATACGACTTAAATTTTCGTTTTGTAGTTTAATATTACATAATGTTTTAAATTTTCTTACAGTTTTTCGGAATAGCAGAACTTTTGGAATTGTACAGAGATAGGCACGCTGAACTGGAAGATTGTGAAACAACAATAAAATTTTGTAAGAGAATAAAAAATCTCATAACTGCAATGAATAGCCGAACAGCATTTACTGCTATGGCTCCTGGAAACGAAGCTTTTACAGTAAGATAGAAAGCTAAGAACGAAGGATAATTGCTATAGATTATAATAAGTACATAATAATTTACTTTCAGGTTGTGCAAAATTTCCTAACTTATTTAAAAGAGTGGAAGCAAATCACTGATCCTGGAGAACAGAAATTTATACCTGATCCAACTTACTATGGATTGTGTGTTTCTTTGCAAGCCACATTAGAGTTGTGCACTTATTTAGTGCAGAAATGCGGCTTCAAATACCTGCTGACAGCACGTCTAAATCAAGATGCACTACACGGAGAAAAAAAACAGGGCTTTGTCGTACGGAGGTAGTTCGTACTTTTTTCGTAGGAGCGCTTTTCTTGCCCACGGAGAATGAATTCATACGTTTCCAGTGCGAAAGACCTCTAGACTAAAATGCCACGTTATAGTAGGGCTTTAGTTGTACGAACGCGTGCTACGTTCGTAGCGACGCCACGCGAATAAAGCATGCACCATCAAGGTGCTATATTTCCACGAGTTCCGTCCTATTTCGGTAAGGAGCGTCTTGCAAATACGCTCTTGAACGCTCTCTTTGAAACCCGGCTACAGAACACGTGCTAAGTGCTTATCGTTTACTGGTTTAAAGGTAAGTTAATCATTGAAATTTTGTAATTGATTAACAATAAATTTGTATAATGATATTAATGTTAAAAGTGTTTTTTATATTAACAAATTTTTGTTGCCACTGTGTAATCTTGTTGTGATATTTATTGTATTAACATTTATATATTATCAATATTATTTTGTTATTGTCAATCATCCGTTACACCTTAGAAATAATTACAACATTGTGCACGTTTATAGAGGGAATTCCTTATCACATTGTAAAATAAGCGACATTACAATATAAACGAAGGAATCAACAAAAATCTAATTTTAACACAAACTAACGAATATGTAGTAAATTATTCTAAATTATAAAACTAATATAATTAATTTTTTTGTTTCAAAAATAAAAATTAAAAAGAAAAAAAATCATTAAACAATTTATTTTAATTATATTTATAATATAATTTTGTCATTAACCAACAGTGGAACAAAAAATTTTTTGAAAACTTGATTTTTTTACTTAACATAACCTCACTTTTTCGAGTTTTTATTTGCTGCTTTATCATATACTATATTTTTATTAATAATTAAATTCGTCAAGTTTTGTTTCACACTTTATTGTTTATTTATTAAGATCCATTTTAAAGAAGCTTTAAAAGTTGGACTTTATATTAGAGTTGGTGTTCTAAACCCCGTTTTCACCAGAGCGTATTTGCAAGACGCTCCTTACCGAAATAGGACGGAACTCGTGGAAATATAGCACCTTGATGGTGCATGCTTTATTCGCGTGGCGTCGCTACGAACGTAGCACGCGTTCGTACAACTAAAGCCCTACTATAACGTGGCATTTTAGTCTAGAGGTCTTTCGCACTGGAAACGTATGAATTCATACTACGTGGGCAAGAAAGGCGATCCTGCGAAAAAAGTACGAACTACCTCCGTACCACAAAGGCCTGATTTTTTTCTCCGTGTAGAAGTAAATTTTAATTTATAATGTTTATTGAAAACAATCTTTTAATATTTAGATTAATTGATAATGGGTTTTTGTTACAGCGTTTTTTCGGAATGATGAGAGAAAGTTGTGGAGCAAATGATCATCCGGGTGCAATTTTGTTCTTACAAATGTAACGGTTAGTCTCCACCTACTCAATTTCTCGTCCACCAAAGGGATCGAATGTAAGCAGTTCTGAAATTTTGGATGTATTGCTTGGGATCACTAATTTAGAGAATTCCAATGAAAGGAAAGAGCAGTGGGAAAATAAACTAGATACAATTTTAGACAAAGGAAATATTAGTATTCTTTCCGATATCGAAAATATTGAAAAAGAGCATGATTATCCTTGGTCCCAACCATCAACATATGCAATCAGTTATATGGCTGTCTATGTTGCAAGAAAAGCGATTATGAGATTTTGTAAGTATGTCAATGGGAAAAATCAAACGTCATGTGAAGATTGTGTTGTTACTTTGATTTTACCATCAAATGAAAGTATCCCTGAGAACCATAAATTTATTGAAATAAAATCACGGGGATATTTAAAACACCCCTTTAAAGCAGTTAGTCAGCTTGATTACTTCCATTGAAAATGCTATAATGGAAGTCGTACAAAAAAGCTTACCTCAAGCTGATACGCTGTTTAAAGTTACAAAGAGAAATTAGAGGAAATGTCTCCAATCTCACATGTCGGGTGTTTAAATCACAGTAACAATTTGACAAGACGAGTTATGAGCTTCTACTTAACCACTAGAATGCATTTTTTAGCAAGGCAAACAAATCTTAACAGTATTGAAAAACGTCAAAGCAAAGAAAAAAGAAAAGCGTCGAAATTAACATCATATAGAGATATATCGAAAGTGCCTATTGCTGCAAAGAAGAGACGTGTACAGAATTAAATGATTTAAATAAATAGGTATAAAAATAAAAAAATTTCCAAAAAGTAAAAAATGACGATGTTACCAAAATAATAATATACTTATATTTAATTTTGTTGCGTATTTTTCATACAAAATTGTTTTTAATAAAAACGGTTCATTAACCATATATGCAGTACAAGTTTATACATTACTTTTATAAACGTTATCCTATAACATTTTTGTTTCAATAATTTATATATTATTATATTCATATTTTTGCAAAAAAAAATATATATACGAGTATAAAAATTATAATCAACATTATTTGAAGTTTTTTTACTGTAAAAATCAATAATTCTATGTATATAATAAATACGTTTTATTTGCTACTATTCTTGTAAAAAGTTTATTATACACATGTATTCTAAACATTAATTTTTACGAATTAAATAGCCTTTCGTAAGAGGCATACTTTTAAT
This sequence comes from Leptopilina myrica (nomen nudum), assembly GCA_032872475.1. NCBI lineage: Eukaryota > Metazoa > Arthropoda > Insecta > Hymenoptera > Figitidae > Leptopilina > Leptopilina myrica (nomen nudum). The sequence goes on from CM065466.1 coordinate 13,599,156, forward strand.
TAATCAATTACTGTTTAGTTGATAAAAATATTAATTAAATTTACAATTTATTTACAATTATCATTTTTTAAATTTATGGATACTTATCGACTTTTTCTAAAATGCTTCCCAATTCATCAGTACTCATTACCCGAATATATTCAGAAAATGGTACTAATATATCGTCGATATAAATCTGTATTTCATGTATCGGAAGAACTGCTACTCTTTTTCTCACATATCCATTATCTTCAACTCTTTGGAATCCAAAGAATAATTGATTCCCTCGTGAAAAAACCCATTTTTCTGAAGGAAGTTTCACTGAATCAATATTCTTTTGTAAATACTCGAATGTAGACACATCTATTTTATTACAATTCACGGTTTTTGACATTCTAATCTGTAAAAATGAATTTACATAAAATCACGTAATATTTTTCATTTAAACTATGAGTATAAATTTTCAATCTACATAATATTGTATATGTTAAAGAATAATACAAATACAATATCAAAAATTTCATTTGCACTACATTACTATTTACATTATCACTTATATACTTACTGTTTTAATTATGGAAAATTCAAAAATCAGTTTTCACGCAAATTGATTTATTCTTTTCCTTCTTCTCTTTGTGGTCTTTCGCTTTGCACATTTAATTTAGATTTAAAAGCACTATTTTGTGAAGTCGCATAATATTTCCCATGACATGACAGACTGATGAACAGACGCGCAGCAGACGACAATTTCAATGTTTCGAAATTTTCACGATAGGTTTGCTAGTATCGCTAACCTAACAAAACCGAAAGAGAATTGGAAAATGTATACATGTCTATAAGGGGAGTGGGAGCTCCTTATACTACTTCGTGGTCAGAGCTATCCATACGAATAAAGCAGAGACAGACCGGGGTGCTCATAACCAAAATTTCTATCAAAACATTAATTATTACTATAGAAAAACAAAAGACGACACTTTCTGTTCACGGAATAGCAAATTACACAGGTCAACAAAAAAAGGCTTACTTTTTTTTATAAGATATGATAGTGGTTTCCGAAGTATTTTTTGACGCTGAACACGATCCCGGGTCAAAAAATTGGCCATCACGTCAGGAGTTTGAGAAAAGTGGGGGTAAAGACCCCAAAAACGTGTTTTTAAGCGTTTTCAATATTTTTTTCTCCTAAACCTGACGTGCCAGAAACTTCTACATAGACTTAAATTGAAGCTTGAAGTGTCCACTACAAGACCCATATCCGTAAAACAAAAAAAAATAAAAATTTTTTTAAAAAAATTAGGTTGAAGTTACCAAAAATGTGTATTTTTGGGTTGCTTTAATTGATTTTTAAAAATTGTTTTGTATTCGTTTGAAAATTGTTACTCGGGGGTTTTTGGGATCGCTGATTACGAATTCGATATTAGTTTTCAAAAATTCAAAATAGCGGATCCAGAAACCACCGAGTAACAATTTTCAAGCGAATCCGATCAATTATAAATTTTGACATCCACCATTTTGGATCCGCCATTTTGAATTTTTGAAAACTAATATCGGATATGTAATCAGCAACCCCAAAAACCCCCGAGTAACAATTTTTAAACGAATACAAGACAATTTATAAAAATCAATTAAAACAAGCCAAAAATACACATTTTTGGTAACTTCAACCTAATTTTTGAAAAAAAATTTAAATTTTTTTTGGTTTTACGGATATGGGACAAAATTTCTGAAGCGGACCGCCCTCCAAAAAAAAAGTTCTAGGATTGACTTGATATTTTGGTAATTTGTTGTCCTCTATAAGAGTGATAAATTTCCAAAATATTGGTATATTTGAAAAAAAATTGTAAAAAGTAGAGGGGGTAAAAGTTTTAGATTTTCGAAAACATTGACATTTTCAAATCACTATAAGTCGGATAAAACTTTATGGATTTTCATTTATGAGGAACGGATTTTGAAGTATTTTTCATGTACTTTCTGATGCATATAAGAAAATTTTCAAAAACAAAATTTTAACAACTTTTTTTTCAAAATTAATTTTTATTTTTAATTTTTGACCGATTTGGGTATTTTTTTTTTAATAATTTAATTGCACTGAGAGAAGTCCGGGAACTAATACGTCCCGTGCAAGGCTTGAGTGATCATTTTGAATGTTCTTATGTGAACCTTCAATCGGGACGTCTCAAGCCCCGATAAAAAACGTGGAACGTCCCGAAGCGGGATTACTTACAACTTTTAGTTTCGGCCATGAGTTGTCTCTCACATGCGGGAACAATGTTTGACCGATTCGGGGTGTCTGAGCCCTAGATTCGAGACATCTCAAACGCGACAAGCAGAGTAGCTTATAGCGACGTCTAGCGGGAACTATTAAGCCCTGGGCTTCTCTCAGTGTGGAAAGCTGAGGTTTTTTCCGATGAAATATGTAATTTTCAGAGTGGGACAGAAAATAGTTTAAGAGAAATTTAATAAAAAAAGTAAAGTTGCGCGCTCGTCGCGCGCTGTTGGTGCGCCTTTCACGACTGCGGTTTCTGACTGCATCTTATTCAGTAAAAGCTCTCTGCATTGTTCAGGGTTGAGACTGTCATTATACAATAATGCCTGCATTTCTGTTACTGAAAAAATTTTGAATAACCTGTTTTGAAAATTTTACTTTGAAATTGATTAAAATTATAAATTATTATACTGTTATTTGCCGAAATAGAAAAATTGTCTCGAGGAAAGATTGAATAACAAACAAAAATTTTTGACAATCATTAATTTTTTTATTCAAAAGAAATAAAAAAAAATTTTATTAATTCTATAAGTCAATAATAATTTTTGTTACAAAATTTTAATTTGTTTTTTAAAAGGGAAAAAATTTGCAATATGGGTTAGAATTCTTAAAATTTTTAGAGAAAACACAAAGTATTTTTTTAAAATCAAAATGACAAAAAACATTTCTATTTGGTCTTAGGAATGTGTCCACCAAAAAAACCGAAAAATATATTATTTTTTATAAAAGTTATTTCAAAATTATTTTTTTTGTAAATTTTTAAACAAAATGTTATTTTGATTTAAGTGAAACAAGCGGAAATATAAAGGGGATAACATATATACTATCGTTTAGAATTAGAAACTTTTTAAAAAGTTTATTTTTTAATAATTATTTAATAAATTTTGTATAAATAATTAATTTTTTTAATGTTCTGCGCATTTTAGAAATTAAAAAAAATATTTACATACACTTAAAACTCGAAAAATTAAAATCCATTAAAAAAATGTATGAATGACAATTATTTTAAAAGTTATAATGGAAATTATATTAGAGCGGTGTAGTGCATCAACACTGAAGTTAGTTTTTGATAATTTTTATGGTTATGTAAATGAATAAAAATGTTAATTCGACAGTATTTTTTTTAATTTCATAGTTAAAAATAAATCTTTAATTTTGAACGGATTTTGATTTTTTAGAGTTTTAAGTGTATGTAAATATTTTTTTTAATTTCTAAAATGCGCAGAACAAAAAAAAATTAATTATTTATACAAAATTTATTAAATAATTATTAAAAAATAAACTTTATAAAAAGTTTCTAATTCTAAACGATAGTATATGTTATCCCCTTTATATTTCCGCTTGTTTCACTTAAATCGGTTCATTCATTTAGAAGAGATAACATTTTGCTTAAAAATTTACAAAAAAAAATAATTTTGAAATAACTTTTATAAAAAATAATATATTTTTCGGTTTTTTTTTTGGTGGACACATTCTTAAGACCAAATGGAAATGTTTTTTGTCATTTTGATTTTAAAAAAATACTTTGTGTTTTCTCAAAAAATTTTAAGAATTCTAACCCATATTGCAAATTTTTTCCCTATTAAAAAACAAATTAAAATTTTGTAACAAAAATTATTATTGACTTATAGAATTAATACAAATTTTTTTTATTTCTTTTGAATAAAAAAATTAATGATTGTTAAAAATTTTTGTTTGTTATTCAATCTTTCCTCGAGACAATTTTTCTATTTCGGCAAATAACAGTATAATAATTTATAATTTTAATCAATTTCAAAGTAAAATTTTCAAAACAGGTTATTCAAAATTTTTTCAGTAACAGTAATGTAGGCATTATTGTATAATGACAGTCTCAACCCTGAACAATGCAGAGAGCTTTTACTGAATAAGATGCAGTCAGAAACCGCAGTCGTGAAAGGCGCACCAACAGCGCGCGACGAGCGCGCAACTTTACTTTTTTTATTAAATTTCTCTTAAACTATTTTCTGTCCCACTCTGAAAATTACATATTTCATCGGAAAAAACCTCAGCTTTCCAATTAAATTATTAAAAAAAAAATACCCAAATCGGTCAAAAATTAAAAATAAAAATTAATTTTGAAAAAAAAGTTGTTAAAATTTTGTTTTTGAAAATTTTCTTATATGCATCAGAAAGTACATGAAAAATACTTCAAAATCCGTTCCTCATAAATGAAAATCCATAAAGTTTTATCCGACTTATAGTGATTTGAAAATGTCAATGTTTTCGAAAATCTAAAACTTTTACCCCCTCTAATTTTTACAATTTTTTTTCAAATATACCAATATTTTGGAAATTTATCACTCTTATAGAGGACAACAAATTACCAAAATATCAAGTCAATCCCAGAACTTTTTTTTGGAGGGGGGTCCGCTTCAGAAATTTTGCCCCATATGGGTCTTGTAGTCGACAATTCAAGCTTCAATTTAAGTCTATGTAGAAGTTTCTGGCACGTCAGGTTTAGGAGAAAAAAAATATTGAAAACGCTCAATAACACGTTTTTTGGGGTCATTACCCCCACTTTTCTCAAAATCCTGACGTGATGGCCAATTTTTTGACCCGGGATCGTGTTCAGCGCCAAAAATACTTCGGAAACCACTATCATAACTCATAAAAAAAGTAAGCCTTTTTTTGTTGACCTGTGTTATTATGTATGTATGAGTCTTTGGACTGAGTAGTCAGATTACTATGAAAATTGGTTTACGTACTTAGAAAATAATAGGGAAGAGTGGTGCAAGACGGGGTACTTAAGGTTTAAAGGGCAAAAAAAACGAAAATTATCGAATATATACTTTATTATTTTTTTGAATTATCATCTTTGGGAATCAGCCTTTCGTAATAAAGGCGTACAAAGGCCATCTGTTTCTTAAAAAAGCATAAAATAATATGTAAAAAATTGCAAATCTCCTCATCTTGCCTCACCGGCGGATAAGATGGGGTACTCTAAGGGGTAAGATGGGGTAGTCAAGAAAGCAACCTATTTCTGTCGACAAATTTCACAAGTAAAGGTTGCATCTTTATCATCGACAACAGCACAACTGCAGTGAACCCATTGGCTGCAGACAGAACAAGCAGCTTAGCATTTATTTGAGTCTAAATAATAACCATTACAATAGAGACAAGATGTATTTTTCACATTACCATCGCTAATTGATGATTTAACCTGATAAACTTTTTTCTTTTTGATCACTCTTATTTTATTTAGTCTTGATTTAAGTAGTTTTCTTAACTTCTCTTATTTCTCTTTTCTTCTGCTTCATTTGTGTACCCCGTCTTGCCCCACTTTCTCCTACCCCATCTTGCATGCACCTACGAAATTTAATAAAACGATTAATTACTACAATTTATGATTTAACAAAGAAAAAAACATATATGCTTCCCTTCTTCTGTAACCCTTGCCAGTTCGAAATTTTTTTTTTTATTCTCAAGGCTTTTAGATTTTATAAAATGGAAACTATCGTCTCGGTGCAGTATTATGTAAAATATAATAGCTATTGGTTAATTCATTTGGTATAAATAAGGCCGGTACCCCGTCTTGCCCCACTCACCCCTACAGTTTAAATAACAAAATTTTAAAAATTGTTTATTTTTATCATTGTTATAACAAAATTAATTGCTTATTTGCAAAAGGAACCAACTTTCAACTCAATATTTCTTGTATATTAAAAGGAAAAAGAAAGAAAATTGACAAGGGAACCTGAAAATTCATCAAAAGTACTCTATATTCGGTGACTTTTTCTTACAATCTCATCAAAAATGAAGGGCTACATAAAATAAGGGGACGAACGCAAGACTTGGAGGGAATTTTACCAGTCAGGTAGCAGTGACAAGCCTTGAGCCGCTCACTGCTACCTGACTGATATTATCCCTTCCAAGTCTTGCGTTCGTCCCCTTATTTTATGTAGCCCTTCAAATGAGAAAGTCTTGGATTTGTGTGATTTTGAAAAATTTCTAATTTTGATAAATCTGCACGTTTCATGACCCCCTGATTCCAAAAAAATGGTTTTTAGAGAAGTGTCTGTCTATCAGTCTGTCTGTAGAAAATTTTTTCTCGATGACAACTCGAGTAAATTTTTATGAATCGATTTGCAATTTGGGGGATTTTTTAAATTCATAAAAATGAAGCTCGAGTTCGTTGGGCAGCCCATTTCGCCAAAAAACAACAAAAATACAAAATTTTTTAATTTTCAAAATTTTCTATTTTTTACAATTTTCAAAAAAAAATATTTTTTCCCTTAAATTTTGTACAAATACAAAAAACTTTTCCTTTAATCACTTTTTTATACATCAAAAAACAAAAAAAAAATTTTTTTAAGTTTTTGGGCCAGGATTATTTTGGTTGTTTTATAAATTTATAAACCGTTGACCTTGAATTAAAACATTTTGTTTTTGAATCAAAATTTTTTTTAACTCTCAACTTTAGAATGGCATCTGTCTTTGTTCCTCGCAATGGGATCTTTTTACAATTTACTGTTCATAAATGACTATAGCCTACAATTTTTAACCGATTTGAATGATTTTTGTTTGAAATTAAAGTGGACATCCCTGTATAGCCCGATTTCTGAGATATTAATTGTTTATAATTTTTTATTTTAAACAAATGAAAACATTTTTTTTAAAGGACGTTTATTTCTTTATTCCGTTACTGCACATGCATTAATTCATTAATAAATTAGAGGTAGCAATTAAAATTTGTTTTTAAAGTGCAAAAAATGAATTATTGCTATTACATGAGTTGTTTCTTCTTGTGCACTAAGATTCTAAAATGCTCATATCGTTTGAACTGTTCTTCCTAGAAATGCAGAAATCTGTTTTTATTATAATTTACTTTTTTCTTCATGTAGGATTTGGTGATTAATTAAATCAGGGTGTCTACTATTTTCATTCAACAAAATTCCCGGTTATGGCCAAATTTTTTCCCGGTTTTCTTTTCTCATAAAATTTAAATTTGATTACGAACATAAATAAATAATCATTATAATTGAAAATTTTGAAAATAATTTTTTTAAATCTTTTAAAAATAATCTTGTCTTTTTATAATTATAATTGGGTCAGACCATTATATATCGAATAAAGTCGTTGCGGCCTAATTTTGGAAAAAATTGATTCTTTCAGTAATGATTCTTTATGATGTCTAGGGAACGAAATAAAAAGAAGTATGTTAAAATATTGATTACTTTTCTCAAAATATGAATGTAAAGTGGAGAAGGTGCGGAAAAATGTCACTTTTTTAGCTGTTAGAAAATGTATAAAAAAACATAGAAAAATGCTTCAAAATGTAAAAAAATTTATTGATTCTAGTTTAAAATTACTTGATTAATTAATCTGTATTCAATAAACTAGTAACAAATTAAAATAATAGATAAAACATAGTTTTAAAGTTGGTCTGCCAAATAACCAAAATGAAACTTTTTGGTGCGTGAAAATTTTTGTGTGATTTAATAGCTGTGAAAGTGCCAAATTTTTTTATTTTTCTTTAATAGAAATATTAAGTTGCAAAGTTTGCAAAAATTCGGAAATCGCGTATTTTCAACTTAATATTTCTTGTTTATTTAAAGTAAAAACAGAAAAACTTATAAGAAAATCTGAAACTTCATCGAAAATGCTCTATATTCGGTGAGTTTTTTTAAATTTAACAATTTCACTTTCTTGTAATTTATTGATAAAAGTTGCAAAAATTAGGTTATTTGGCAGACCAACTTTAAAACTATGTTTTATCTATTATTTTAATTTGTTACTAGTTTATTGAATACAGATTAATTAATCAAGTAATTTTAAACAAGAATCAATAAATTTTTTTACATTTGGAAGCATTTTTCTATGTTTGTTTATACTCCTGTGAAGAATTTTATAACAATTTAAAAAAGCAGTGATAATTAATTATTTACTTAATAAGTAATAAACATTAAATTTGCTTAAGAAATAATAAATATCATTTATTTGAACATTCAGAAATTTGAAATTATAAAAATTTAAGAGAACTTCAATAATTATAACTATTGAATAATAATAGAATAATATAGTTTTTGAAAGAAAAAAATTGATTTAAAACTTTAAGAGGGTCTTTATATTTTAAAAATAAAATTATAATTACTGTCACTAACATCCCTTGAATACTTTCGAAAAATTTAAATTAAAATTATTTCAAAGAATTATATTATTTTCCAAAAAAATGTAAAGAAATTTCAATTATTTCAAAAATTTTCAATTATTTGTTTAGAAAAATTAAATTCTCTTGAAACAATGGAATTCAAAAATTTCAAAAATTTTATTTTTCAGAATTTAAAATAAAATTTACGAGAATTCAATTTTAATAAAAAATTTGAAGTGCATATTTGTTTTTTTTAAATTAACTAATAAAAATTTTATTTGTTAAAAAGTTTCTAAAGCAATTCTTTAACAAATTCAATTACATATTTTCATTCGAATTTCACAATATTTACTATCAAATTAATTTTTTTTAACTAATCTAAAGTTAGAGAAGAGTATAAATATCTATAAAAATTGAAATAAAACGTAATTATTTCATAAAAAATTAAAATAAAAAAACTTTTTAATCAACACATATTTGATGAGAATGTAATCCTTAGTCATAATAACTTTAAGACAAATAAATATTTTAGCCGCTCAAAAAGGATATGGCGTGTCAACTCAATCAAATGACTTTACAGTCAGTTGATTGAGTTCGAAACAGGCACGCTGAGATTAGCACGGATGAGAATGTGTCCGCCTGAGGGACGGGCACATTTTTTATCTTAACAATTTCACCTACATTTGGATATTGTATTTAATAAAAACGTCTAAAATAATTTATATAAAGGACCTATTTTAAAAACATATTTGATCTTGATATTTAAATATTTTTGCATATATGAGCGATTCCACGTCAAGTGATCAAGGGGTCTTTTGGTGTAAAGTTTATTTTAATAATTTTTTACTCTTAACCCATTAATGACGGGATGTAGAAAATTTGTACATAATGTTTAAGAACATATTTCAATCTTAAAAAGCACAAAGAATAATTTGTAAATACACTTTTCTTATGTATCTTGAATCCCTCTTTCGAATGGCGTACCCAAAAAAACTGGAAAATGTTAAATAAACAATTTATACAAGATTTTTTTTTTAAACCAAGATTATTAAGAATTTTTGTTTGGTTATTTCAATTTTTTAATAGCTAAACCCTTCAACAAACCTTCTACTGATAGAAATATCGCGTCAAAAATAGTAGGAGTACAACGTAGGACCATTTTGAATATTAAATTTGTAAATGGCTGCCACAAAATGGCGACTAAAGTTACTTTTTTTAAACAATATTATAAACAAATAGAGGAAATTTTTAAAAATAGTTAATTTTGCTTAAAACTTGTTACTCGGGGGTTTTCAGGGTCGCTGATTACGAATATAACCTTAGTTTTCCAAAATTCAAAATGGCGGATCCAGTATGGCGAACAAAAAAAACTAAATTTAAACTGAAAAGTAGTTCGTTCTCCATCACCAAAATTTAATAGAATGGAAAAGAAGGTCAAACTTAAATATTAAGACAAAAATGGGATTTTTTGGTCAACCTCCTGAGAAGAAATATGTGATTAAAATCACTGAAAATCATGAAACACTCAATATTAAAGGTAAAAATTTTTATATTTCTATATTATAAAATTAAAAAGTTAGCACATATTATAATAGTACATTAAAAATACTTTACATTTAATAGTAATAAATTTTTAAATATTTATATACTTTTTAGAAAAGTGTAAATAAAATGTAGTGACTTTTGACATTTTATAGTTAAATTTTAGAATCAATTTTTATCTACTAATTTGGGTTTGTTTACATGATAATCTATTTATACAAGTAAATTAGCTCATTTTTAACCAATATCAATCAAGAAATTTGTATTATCTAAATTATTTCCATGCTTCTTTATTAAATTTTCATAACTGTCAATCTAACCTTTTTTCTGTACAACTCAACTTAAAAATTCAAATTCTAAGTTTAATTCAAAAAATTTTATAAAATAATTCTCAAAAATGAAATCGACGGATATTAAGCATCATTTTTACAAATTATGAGATTTTTTTAAAAATAGGCCGCAACGGCTTCAGGTGAAATATAATGGACTGACCCTTTTATTATATATTTATTATTATATATTATATTACATAATTGTTATGTCCGTAACTTCTTATTAATATTCTTGAAATACTTAAATGTTTCCTTACAAATATTCTTGATTTTATTATGTATTTTGTTATAAATATTCCTAAATTATATGTGTAATTCTTATTAATATTCTTGAATTAACTATACAATTTTTATATTTACTTGTATGTGTATGTGTGATTTATTTGTATGCCATATATTATTGCATTATATCCAGTACATTTTCTATTATTATGATATTTCTTATTTTATATTTTCTATGTATTTGAAACAACATGATAAGTTATATCAAATCCAAGAAAGAGAAGTTTATATGTTAAAGTTATGTAAAAGGAATAACGATTACGCATCAATACGGCAAACCTTTACTAGACCACACATCAGGAAGGAGAGAGAAAGACACATACCAACCCAGGTCCTGAGAGTCTTATCAAATCCCGTAGAAACTAGAGAGAAACATCTATACCAGACCCCTGTGTCTTATCGAGTCCCGTCGAAGGTGGTCCGGTAACGTCACGCTGCACCTACCTGCACTAGACGAGTTTCGGCACGTGTATTTTTCGTGCATGATGTTCCATTAGAAGATTTTAATATAAAAAGGGGAAGCATCATCGTTAGATCAGAGAGTATCTATTTGAAAGCCAACATTATAACATCTTCAAGAAAGAGAGTATCTATTTGAAAGCCAACATTATAACATCTTTAAGAAAAAGAGTATCTATTTAAAAGCCAGCATTATAACATTTTCAAGAGAGTATTTTTTTGGAAATCAATAAGTAAGCATCGATACCGATTAGAAGTGCAATCCCAGTTTACAGTTTAGAAGTTAACTAAACTACATCCGCAAGTATATTTTTGAGACAATTTTCGGACAACAATTTATAAATACACAATATTACCAAGTGTATATTTTAAGAAGAGATAATTTGGAAATAAGTCCAAATTTAATATTGAAACAATTTATCAAATTTCGAAGCATCGAAATTTGTTTTGGTGGCGACAGTCTGGGAGAAAAGTAAAATCCCTAAGAGTACAATACACTAAATCCCATTAGTGTAAACATAAGGCTAATATACAACTATTAAGGACACCAACCACAGGCTCCTTTGTGTCTACTCTACTATACCACTTCAGATTGGAAATCAAGATAACAATTACCATCTTCAACACCTACAATAATCGTTTTCCTAAAGTAAGATTTTTCATTTTTAAATATACTCATTGTATTTGTATTATTGTCAATTCTTTTCTTTCTTGGTTGGTTTTTAAATAAAATATTCTCTCACAACATTTAGTATGCTCATTGACTTATCCTCATCCCAAATTAGATTCAATTTCTGAAACTAATTTAAAACGAGGAACGTTAGGTATATTTAAAAAGGTTTCTTGTTTTGACGTAACATAATATATATTATATAATTATAATATAATAATATAATTTATATTATATTTTTTCTGTAAAATTAGATCCGCTATTCTGAATTTTGGAAAACTAAGGTTATATTCGTAATCGGCGACCCTGAAAACCCCCGTGTAACAAGTTTTAAACAAAATTAACTATTTTTTAAAATTTCTTGTATGCCATATTGGATCCGCCTTTTTGAATTTATAACGAAGTAAATCGTTACTTGTCAAATTTTCGTTTGGAGTCTAATGCTATAGTTGGTGACTTTTGTCTCCGTCTTTTCTATCGTTCCATCGCCTTTTGCCTAATTTTGGTATATTTCGTTGGTCAGTGTCTTATGTCTATCTTCGCTAGTGCCCCTTCCATGAACGATTTCTCGCCTGTTTGATAAGAGGGAGATGTCACAAGGTTTATAGCGACCCTTCCCCTTCTTTCTAATAGGTATCGTTTAAATTGGAAAAGGAAGAATTCATTGGAAAAATCATAAGGTGTGATAAGGAAGGAGTTTCCCAAAATTCGCTGCAGGTTTCCAGGAAAGCCGCGGATCTGTGGAAGACTCGTCGCCTATATATCAATTAAGCTGGTTGAGTTAAAATTGGCCAAGTGTTCCATTTTCGTGCGGTACGAAAATGAAAGAGTTTAAGAGTTTTAAGTTGTACTTTGTCTCATTTGTAACTTTAAATTTTAATCCAGTAACTTTCCTTTTATTCAATAAATTATTTTTATATTTTTAAATAATAAATTGTGAGTAACTATTTAATTGTGTCCATGTATTTGGAGTTCTATTTGTTGGAGTTTCTGGAGACGCCGTTGTTACGAGATTTCAAAGAAGCAGTTACAGTTTGTATATTGAGTCCAAGGAATCTGGAGGTCGATGCATCGCGATTTTAATTCTCAGCAGTTCCTCCCTTTAATGAGATTTTGTTGAATATTGTGTCCTTTGCGAATTAGAGTTTTGGGTTTATAGTGACTGAATTTCGGGTTAATGATGCAATAGTTTAAATTGAGTAAATTATAAATAACAGAGTACATTTTGGAAAGGTTGGACTAGAATGTTTAAACATTGAAAAAAAGAGTTTTCTACTCGCCGGAGCGCTCTAAACCCGGTTTTTAGCTCCGTTTAAGAGAAAATTCTTTTTTTCAATGTTTAAACATTCTAGTCCTATACTTTTTCATTTATATGTCCATTTAGTAAAAAAACCTCAGCTTTCGTTAAAAAAAATAATCGTACCTCTCTCCCCCAAAAATTGAAATTTATTTTTATTTTTGTTTTTTTGTGTCAATTTTTTGTTTCAAAATGCTTATTTCCAATCGAAAGAGCATGAAAAAAGCTTTCCAAAATGTACTTTGTCAAATTTGTATGTTTAATTGTTTAAAAGTAAAAAATTATTGAAATAAGCATTGTACTGAAAAACACAAAAATTTAACCCCCTCCTCCTCGGAAAATATTGGACTAGGTACAAAAATATTTTCACGAAAAATTACTATCTATTAGTACTACAAAAGCTACAAGTTTTGCTACGATTGGAGAAAAATTTTTCTCCACCTTGATCACTTGACATGGAATCGCTTATATGCAAAAATAATTAATCAACTAATTTTAAACAAAAATCAATAATACATTAACAATTTAAAAATTCATTGCTAAAAGCAAAACACAAAAATTGAGTTTATAAAAATATATTTGCTATTTCTGTAGATGTACTATGAACAAATAAAAAAGATTAAATATTAAAATATTTTCAATCGTTTAAAACAATGCTTAAAGCATTACACTTATTTCGATTACTATCTGATAATAGCATTATTTTTTCTATATTTAAAATACTTTGTTTATTGCTTTCTTAAAATAAAAAATTAAGTAAAATTGAAGTACATTTTTTGAAAGACGCAAAATCATAAATAAGTGTAGTTCATATATTGTCTGAATTTATTTATACTTTTGCTTCAAATAATATAAATATTAAATTTTTTAAGTTAAAAATAGAACAAATACAGTAGTTTAAATATATGTACTAAACAATGGAAAACGATTTTATAACTTTTTGGTGGAATACAAGTAAGAAAATATAAGTATTAGAAAGTATTACCTTCGCCAGGCGGTGTAATATAAGTGTGTCTTACATTGGAGAGAATTTCATTATCGCGAATAATTCCAATTCCCAATTTATTAGCGCTACCTTCAAATCCAATGGCTATCATGGCTTCATAAAAAATACTTTATAATCCAAGCAAGTATTAAAATGATAAGTTGACGAAAAAAGGTCCAATTCGAAAGTTACATACTTGTTTGACCTGTAATTAAAATATAACTATATAAAATTAGAGTGATCGTTGACTTGCGAAATTTTAAATATCTTTCATCCCACACCCTAATTTGGTTCCAAATATGGAAAAATTAGCTGTGTACAAGGTCAGCTTATTTAATAAATATCTACCCATGCCGGTTGAGGGTTAAAGTTTAAATGGAGTGTATCATATAGGTTTAGTGTATTTCTTTAGACTTTATATTCTAACTTTTGTTTTTATTGATTTTTTGTTTAAAACTCTGCATACATATAGTTTAGGATGTGTTTAATATAAATCTGTGGTCAAAAATAAATTTTTACACATGACAGATGTCAAAAAAAACTTTCAACCCAATTTTCATATTTACATTATTAAGTTGGTTATATTTTGGCCCATTTGACTCCAAGGGCTAATTCAACCAACTTGAATTGAAAACTAATTAATGATTAAATCCAGTTTAACGGCTCGTGATGTAATGAGAAAAACTTGTTCAAGGACTGACTCCACTGTAACTGGCTATAAAAAGCATTTTTACAATCACTTTTTTTAAATTAAAGATTTAGAATTATCTTGCATTGTTCCCCGACAAATTTCCTAATTTTAGATGCATAAACGTATTGTCCTATCAACTACTTTTACTAATATTACGTTTCCCTAAAACTATTATCCTAATTCATTTTCCTAACTCAATTTTACTAATAAAGTAATTTTTTCCGAATAATATAATTTTTTTACAACAATGCGGTAAAATGCGAAAAATCACAATATTTGTTAACTTTGTGAAAAAAATAAACAAATTAAAAAATTAATTTCAAGGGATTTTATAGAAATTGTATTCCCTTCCATTAAAGACCAAGAGCATGAAAATCCGATAAAATCTTTTTTAAATCAAAGGTTAAATTATAAGGAAGATTTTATTCTTTACACTAAACACTCGAGAATTGATCCCGTGCTTAATAAATCGATTTAAAAAAAATGTTTCCACTGTATTTTTGTAAAAAAAAATTTTTTCTTTTGCAAAATTCTGAAAAGATATATGATTTTAAGTATAATATATTTCAATTTTATTAAAATCTGTTAAACTGATTCGGAAATATTCACATTTCAAAAACATAAAAAATAGCGTAACTTCCAGAATTTAAAAACTTTTTTGAAATCCTTATGTACATTTATGGTTCATTAAAGTTTTAATCACCCTTGATTAATATTTAACACAATTTTTAGGAAATTAGGAAAATTTAATAAATTTATAAATTTTTGCTTAGCAAAATTGTTTTAGGAATTTCAATTTTAGGAAATTCGTTTTTAGAAAATTTCGAAATTAGGCATCTAAAATTAGGAAAATTCGTAGGAATCATCTTGCATTGACACTTTGAGATAGAATTGTCTTGCACAAAATAAATTTTATTTTTTTCACACTATTTATATTAATAATAGACAAAACTTAACATTTTTAAACATATTTAACCTCTAAAGAACAAATTTTTTAATTGTTTATATAAGATAAAGAAAATTTAAATCAAATATAATATAATATAATTTACCACTTTATGGTAAATCGTCCATATAAGTGTGATTTGTATTTTATTTAAAGAAATTATATAAATTTTTTTCCAGAGATTTTACAAAAAAGGTTTTTAGAAAATTATAGAATTTCTTTAATTAATATTCCACTTTTTGACATAAGCACATTCACCGGTCTTTGTACATTCACACATATACATAACAAATTCACTTTTAAAATTTTTAACAGTACTGAATGTAAAAACTTATTAATTGAAAAAATAATCTATTCAATAATGTTATTCAACATGTCAAATAAAAAAATTCTTTATATTGTATTTTTTATGATAAAATTGTATATACATAAAACAAATTTTTAGGTTAGTTTTATTATTTTCAAAACATTTAGGTAGAATTTAAAGTTTATTAAATGAACGTAATTACCTAAAATATTTACTGTTATAAATAACATCATATTTATATGAGATTATTAAAATAACAAACGAAAGTTATTAATTACTTTTTCTGTTTGTTATGTAGCCTTTTACAATGCAGGTAGACAAAATACTTAAATGCTTTCTGCTCAAAAGGAACCAGGGTTGAATATATCAATGCCAAAACACAGAATAGGGGGGTGCGACACTCTGTACCAAAAACATAAGTTCGGAATGCTCATTATGCCGAATTTACAATTTAGAAATGACTAGATACGCTAATCCTCAATAACCTAAATTGTATATTGAATGAAATTTAAAGGTCGGGAATAATCATCTGATATATTCTGCATAATGAAGAATATTAGTTTAAACTAATTCTTTTTTTCCACAATTTGATATTATTGTAATTTTTATTTTTGGAATTTCCACTTTACCTATATTTTAATAGCTCGAAAAGTAAAATATCAGAATTGAGATTTAATTGAAATATAATAGAGAATAAATATATATTTACTGAATTAAAAGATTAAATAATGATTAAATGTTTGAATTTAATAAAAACGTATTATTCAAAAGTTGCAGTGCGAATTGTACAGAATTTTTATTGATAAGAAAGATGATTGGGAAGAAATTCAATTTAATCAAATGCCAATTTAGAAGAAACACTTTTTCGTACAATTTTAATTTATTGGAATTGTAATTTTCGAGAATATTAATATTGCCAAATCTAATTTTGGTAGAAATCTGCTTTATCAGAATAATCATATGCTCGAATCCTCAAAAAGCCGAATTTCATTTTGTCGAAAATGGCTGAAAACGTAAATATTTGGCGCAAATTTTAAAATTGACCAATCAGAAATCAGCATTTTAAAATTTGCGCCAAATATTTACGTTTTCAGCCATTTTCGACAAAATGAAATTCGGCTTTTTGAGGATTCGAGCATATGATTATTCCGATAAAGCAGATTTCTACCAAAATTAGATTTTGCAATATTAATATTCTCGAAAATTACAATTCCAATAAATTAAAATTGTACGAAAAAGTGTTTCTTCTAAATTGACATTTGATTAAATTGAATTTCTGTCCAATCATCTTTCTTATCAATAAAAATTCTGTACAATTCGCACTGCAACTTTTGAATAATACGTTTTTATTAAATTCAAACATTTAATCATTATTTAATCTTTTAATTCAGCGAATATATATTTATTCTCCATTGTATTTCAATTAAATTTCAATTCTGATATTTTACCTTTCGAGCTATTAAAATATAGGTAAAGTGGAAATTCCAAAAATAAAAATTACAATAATATCAAATTGTGGGAAAAAAGAATTAGTTTAAACTAATATTCTTCATTATGCAGAATATATCAGATGATTATTCCCGACCTTTAAATTTCATTCAATATACAATTTACGTTATTGAGGATTAAGGCGCACTCACAGCTAGTAGGCAGCAATACAAATTTGAATTTACTGTCTCTTTCACTCTACTGGACTTTCTCTCTTACTCCAATTACTGCCTGCGCAGGCAGGCAGAGCTGTGAGTGCTCTATTAGCGTATCTAGTCATTTCTAAATTTTAAATTCGGCATAATGAGCATTCCGAACTTATGTTTTTGGTACAGAGTGTCGCACCCCAGAATACGGGGTTGCATCCATTTGTATCAGAACAGAGATGGGTACGTAACATACTTCATGTATGTTACCTGGGTTTGTTACTGTATGTTACCTAGTATGTTACGTCCTTACATTGATACATGCATGTATTTTTCGAGAGTGGGGGGTAACATACGTATGTTACTTCATGTAACATACGTAGAAAACCTCGAGTTACGCGTAACTGCGCAACCCTGTATCAGAATGAAAAGAGCATAATGACTATTATATCGAATTCACAAACGTAGAATCTGTAACTTTACGAAATAATTTATATCGAATACAAAATTTAAGAAAATTATTTTCTCGAATTAATATTTGACATAATTTTTATTTTTACTAAACAATAATTGATAGAATTTTAAAATAGTCGATTTCTTATTTAGTCGAAAGTTTAAAAATCCGAAATTTAATTAAACCTAATTTTATTTTGTCGAATGGTGGTTCAATATAATGTAAATATTAATGAAATATATGATAGCCGAATTTATAACAAACCTAAATGTAACTGAACCGAAAAGTAATATTACATATTCCTTATTCTATAGAAATTAAAAGTGTTCGAATTATTATTTAATCGAATATTACACGGAAAAAAAGAAATTAGCTCTAGCAGTAAACAGATGTTTGTTGTGAAATTTCTGAAAATTAGCTACCACAGCTAAGAAGTTTGCAGTGGCAGCGAACATGTTAGCTGTGGCAGCAAACATTAGTAAAAATTTATGCGAGTTTTCTGTTATGGCGAACTTGTTTGATCTCACAGCGAACTTTTTCGCTCTCCATATTTCAACGAACAAGGTTTGCTGTGGCAGCAAAATGTTCGCTGCCACAACAAACCCTTTCTATGCGTGTATTATCTCGAATTAATTTTAACCGATACTTTAAATTATCGAAATGTAATTTAATCTAAACTAATTTTTAAGGAAAATGCAACTAAGCGAATTTATAATTATCCGAAAGCTAATTTGGTCGAAAATATTTATGGGTGAATTTAATTTGAGCCAAAAAGCAAGTGGCCGAAACGTCATCTATTATGGTTCGGTCACAGCTCGGCTGCCTGCAGGTCGTCATGACAATACATAAGAGTAAGAGAGTCAGACAATTTAAATTATTCGTCTCCTCTCTCTTACTCTCGTGGCGGCTGCCTGCGCAGGCAGGCAGGCAGCCGAGGTGTGACCGTGCCATTATAATCTTAAAATAACAGAATAGCTATTTGTAAGAATGGTTAACGGTGTTGGTCGAGAACTGGGTAGTGTTGCCAACCCACTTCCCCTACTTTCCTGTATTTTTTCACTTTGATCACTTTTTAAAAAAAACTAAGCACTTAATCGAAAAAGTGGGCCTTTACTGGGGAGCGAAATTAAATAAAGAATTAGTGGAAATTTATTTTGTATCGATACGATGTTTCTACGAGCCACAATCCTATTTCTACGATTGCAATTGACAGATGTAGGTGACTTGATCTGGGGATAAAATGGCCGCACAACAGAAAGGTGGAGTAAGGCGGGTTGCCTACGTAAAGGCATAACAGTATGATAAAGCAGGGCAGTAACTTTTATTTTGTTGAGAATGATTAAAACAATATTTGGCAATAATAAAAAATAATACAAAGGCATAAATAAAGGGATTTTTTTACCTCTAAAGGTACAATTCATTAAATTGTAATTAATAAAAATATGGAAAATGACAAATATGCAGAACTTTTCGTCCACGAGAAAACGCGGCTTAGCTCCCAAGCGTGAATTTCACAGGGCAAGTGATTGAAGTAGAAGCAGAACGAAAAAATGCATACAAAATAATGTTTTTAAAACGTTAATTGTCGAAAGTAATTGACTTTTACAAAATCGGTCTTTTGCATTCATTCAACAGTATATTAATTAATTTGAAGGTTTTGAAATAAAAAAGATAAATTATACAAATTACTGTCCTCATTTGAAAAAAAAATAATATTGTAGTAAATAGTATAAAAAATTATAGATATAAACAAATCAAAATCATGTAATATTTTTTCATTTTATGCTAAGCCAAAAGTTTTTTATTAAAAGATTTTATTTAACAAATGCCAAAAAACGAGATTTTCTTATTTGTGTAAAAAAAATGGAAAATTATTAAACAAAATTTTACGTATATTATTTTGTTAAAGAGTTTGTAATTATTTTCAAAAATATTAATATTTATCACAAGAATGCAATTATTTAAAATTTTTTAAATTACCTAAACTCTTGTCAGAAATTCAATTATTTTCAAAAAATCTAAAAAAAATTATGGTCTACATTTCCAATAACATTTATAAATAAATAACAATAATCTTAGACAAAGTTTAATTATTTTGAGGAATTTAAATAAAATTCAATTACCATTTTATAAATAATAGTATTCATAACAAGAATTCAAATATTTTCAAAAATTTTAATATACAAGTTGTATATCCAGATGTTCATTACATAAACATTTTGCTTCCTCCCCAGGTGGTACACGATAACTAAAAGGCATCAAAATGTTAACATCTACTCAAATCGATAACTAGAAGTTATCAAAAAGGAAAGTGTGCCCGTTGGGTCTTTACGATAAGAAGGAAATAAATTTCTAATAAAAGTGTGAATTTTTAGTCTTTAATTGTGATTAATTTCGTAAATTCAAATACAATATATACTTTATATATATATATATATATATATATATATATATATATATATATATATATATATATCAATCGATCCGTTTTAATGCAAAGAATAAGATTTTTGAAAAAATTAGTAAAATTTTATTGTACAACAATATAATGTTGATGAAAGAACTGATTTTTTGAAAAAAATGGGAATTTTTCAACTTTTATTGTCATTAACTCTATAAAATCTCATAAAATTTATACCTTATATTAACCAATCGATTCATCTTGGTGCAAATTTGAAAATTTTGTAAATTTAACGACTACAAACCTTCCTCACGAGGATGCAAAATCATGTCAAAATTTGAATTATTTTCAAAAAAATTCTTATTTCGATGATTTTTAATATTCGACTAAGTTTATAAAATTTCCCAAAAAAATTTAATTATTAAACAAATGTTTTTTAAAAATTCTATGAAAACTTTCAATTTTTTTTAAACAAATTTTTTTTACGTTAACGAGGGAACCAGTAGGGGCTTCGCTCATAGCCCTTACGGATACCCATCTCAAAAATTTATCCAAGTTCCAAAAAAATATTTTTTTTTTATTAAAAAAATTTAGTTCAGAATGCATTAAATTACATTTCAAAGCACCCGAAATTGGATCCACCATTTTTATTTTTCTAAAATAAACCTCAGATTTGTAATCAGAGACCCGTAAAACCCCCCTATACCGAGTTTGGTCAATTTAAATGAATAAATAAATGCATTCATCTAAGGGTTAATATATAGGGAAGAGTGGGGCAAGACGGGGTACTTAAGGTTTAAAACGCAAAAAAACGAAAATTATCGCATTCATTTTTCATTATTATTTTTAAATATCATCTTTGGGAATCATAGGCCAGTCGTTGGGTCGTAAAAGTGCACAAAAATGCAACCTAAAAAGTCTCCGTGGTTTATTGCAGTTTGGGGGCTCCACATAAGAGCCCCAGAGTTTGCTGTCGATTATCAGTTGCAAAAAATAGTATAAACAATCGTCAAAGTTTGGAAAACGTGGTTTTTCGATGACCGACGCTACGGATTACATTTTAGAGGAAAAAATTGTTATTGAAAGTTGTAGAGCTTGGAAATAGCTTTCAAATGACTGGTCGTACGTTAAAAAATATTAATTAGTTTAGTTGCAAATGAATTTAAACCATTAAAAATAGCACTTTTTTAATTGTTTAATAACATTGTTAATAATTCAGCAGGAATATTCTCCTTGCGAAACTGAATAAATCCCAAAAAATTCAACTCGATCAGATAAATAGTTTATGCATAATTCCATTTGATAACTAAAAACATGTAATTTTGCAACGGAATTTCTACACTTTTGGACCTGCGAATTTCTTTTTACATTCTCATCACATGAGAAGGTATTAGTTTTAGTCAAATTTTGACTTTTTCTAATTTTATGAAATCTTTGCGTTTTGAGGTGCCCTGAGTCCGAAAAACATGGTCCGACGAGTGCGTCTGTCTGTCTGTCCGTCTGTAGACGGTTTTTGTTGTTTCCACGATAACTCTTGAAAAACTTATCAGAAAGTTTTTAAATTTAACTAACATATAGTTGGTGTGAAAATGAAGGCAAAGTTCGTTAACCAGACTTTTTCGCCAAAACTACCAAAACTACAGTAGTTTCAAATTTTTGAAAACTCAATTTTTTTAAATTTTAGAATTTTTAATTTTATATTATTTTATATTAGGTTAATACAAACAACTTTCCTCTAGAACATTATTTGATAAAAACTCAATTTTCAAAGTTATAGTTCACGCATAGAAAGGGTTTGCTGTGGCAGCGAACCTTTTGCTGCCACAGCAAACCTTGTTCGTTGAAATAGGGAGAGCGAAAAAGTTCGCTGTGACATCAAACAAGTTCGCTATGACAGCAAACTCGCATAAATTTTTACTAATGTTTGCTGCCACAACTAACATGTTCGCTGCCACTGCAAACTTCTTAGTTGTGGTAGCTAATGTCAAAAAAACTAAAAAAAATCCTAAAATAATACTGAAAAACGAATTTTTTTAAAGGAATAAAAGTTAATCAATTGATTTTAACCTATTTGCACTCTAATATGAGCGATTCCACGTCAAGTGATCAAGGGGTCTGTTGGTGTAATGCTTATTTCAATAATTTTTTACTCTTAAACAATTAAACACACAAATTTGACAAAGTACATTTTGGAAAGCTTTTTCATGCTCTTTCTATTGGAAATAC
Organism: Leptopilina myrica (nomen nudum); assembly: GCA_032872475.1. Classification (NCBI taxonomy): domain Eukaryota; kingdom Metazoa; phylum Arthropoda; class Insecta; order Hymenoptera; family Figitidae; genus Leptopilina; species Leptopilina myrica (nomen nudum). The sequence goes on from CM065466.1 coordinate 13,621,733, forward strand.
GCATTTTGAAAAAATAAATTTTTTTGACCCAAAAAAATCAAAATTCAAAATAAATTTCAATTTTTGGGGGAGAGAGAAACGATTTTTTTTTTAAACGAAAGCTGAGGTTTTTTCATAAATGACATATAGAGGAGTCAAACTTTCATCCCACTTAAATTAAAATCCGATATTTTTTATATAAATGTATAATAATGGAGATTAAAAAAGGGTACGTTTTTTTGTTTTTTTGACAATTTTCACTTTATCAATTTGGTATAAACGGCATTAAATTTCATGTGTTTTCACAAATCTTTTCAAAAAAAAATCCGACCTAGCTTCAAGGGTGGAGGAATTAGTTTTTTAAATTCAAAAATTTCCTCACTAGTTAATTATTAATATTTTAAAATAAAATTTGCACCACCTACAGTTTAGTACATGTATGTTATGAAAAAAATGGATTGTTTTATTTTATGCTTTTATTTTTCATTTATATCAAGTTAAAATACATATATAGTTTTTTCAACTCTTGGACGGCTGAGTTATTCCATTTGTTTATGACAACCCCCACAGCACCGAAACTTTCCTAAAAATTTATTTAATATTTACTTGCAATATTCGGAATATCTAATTGCAATGTTTAGTAAAAATTGTGTAAAGATTTATATGTCCCGATTAAATAAGTGTGCTGTGGGGGAAAAAACGTACCCTTTTTTAATCTCCATTATTATACATTTATATAAAAAATATCGGATTTCCATTTATGTGGGATAAGAGTTTGACTCCTCTAGTATACTTTAAAAAAAAAGAAAAATTACATGTTTTTAGTTATCAAATGGAATTATGCATAAACTATTTATCTGATCGAGTTGAATTTTTTGGGATTTATTCAGTTTCGCAAGGAGAATATTCCTGCTGAATTATTAACAATGTTATTAAACAATTAAAAAAGTGCTATTTTTAATGGTTTAAATTCATTTGCAACTAAACTAATTAATATTTTTTAACGTACGACCAGTCATTTGAAAGCTATTTCCAAGCTCTACAACTTTCAATAACAATTTTTTCCTCTAAAATGTAATCCGTAGCGTCGGTCATCGAAAAACCACGTTTTCCAAACTTTGACGATTGTTTATACTATTTTTTGCAACTGATAATCGACAGCAAACTCTGGGGCTCTTATGTGGAGCCCCCAAACTGCAATAAACCACGGAGACTTTTTAGGTTGCATTTTTGTGCACTTTTACGACCCAACGACTGGCCTATGATTCCCAAAGATGATATTTAAAAATAATAATGAAAAATGAATTCGATAATTTTCGTTTTTTTGCGTTTTAAACCTTAAGTACCCCGTCTTGCCCCACTCTTCCCTATATATTAACCCTTAGATGAATGCATTTATTTATTCATTTAAATTGACCAAACTCGGTATAGGGGGGTTTTACGGGTCTCTGATTACAAATCTGAGGTTTATTTTAGAAAAATAAAAATGGTGGATCCAATTTCGGGTGCTTTGAAATGTAATTTAATGCATTCTGAACTAAATTTTTTTAATAAAAAAAAAATATTTTTTTGGAACTTGGATAAATTTTTGAGATGGGTATCCGTAAGGGCTATGAGCGAAGCCCCTACTGGTTCCCTCGTTAACGTAAAAAAAATTTGTTTAAAAAAAATTGAAAGTTTTCATAGAATTTTTAAAAAACATTTGTTTAATAATTAAATTTTTTTGGGAAATTTTATAAACTTAGTCGAATATTAAAAATCATCGAAATAAGAATTTTTTTGAAAATAATTCAAATTTTGACATGATTTTGCATCCTCGTGAGGAAGGTTTGTAGTCGTTAAATTTACAAAATTTTCAAATTTGCATCAAGATGAATCGATTGGTTAATATAAGGTATAAATTTTATGAGATTTTATAGAGTTAATGACAATAAAAGTTGAAAAATTCCCATTTTTTTCAAAAAATCAGTTCTTTCATCAACATTATATTGTTGTACAATAAAATTTTACTAATTTTTTCAAAAATCTTATTCTTTGCATTAAAACGGATCGATTGATATATATATATATATATATATATATATATAAAGTATATATTGTATTTGAATTTACGAAATTAATCACAATTAAAGACTAAAAATTCACACTTTTATTAGAAATTTATTTCCTTCTTATCGTAAAGACCCAACGGGCACACTTTCCTTTTTGATAACTTCTAGTTATCGATTTGAGTAGATGTTAACATTTTGATGCCTTTTAGTTATCGTGTACCACCTGGGGAGGAAGCAAAATGTTTATGTAATGAACATCTGGATATACAACTTGTATATTAAAATTTTTGAAAATATTTGAATTCTTGTTATGAATACTATTATTTATAAAATGGTAATTGAATTTTATTTAAATTCCTCAAAATAATTAAACTTTGTCTAAGATTATTGTTATTTATTTATAAATGTTATTGGAAATGTAGACCATAATTTTTTTTAGATTTTTTGAAAATAATTGAATTTCTGACAAGAGTTTAGGTAATTTAAATAATTTTAAATAATTGCATTCTTGTGATAAATATTAATATTTTTGAAAATAATTACAAACTCTTTAACAAAATAATATACGTAAAATTTTGTTTAATAATTTTCCATTTTTTTTACACAAATAAGAAAATCTCGTTTTTTGGCATTTGTTAAATAAAATCTTTTAATAAAAAACTTTTGGCTTAGCATAAAATGAAAAAATATTACATGATTTTGATTTGTTTATATCTATAATTTTTTATACTATTTACTACACCCAACAAGCCTCCGATATCTTCAAAAAAGGCTTTCCACTCTAATTCCTCTTCCTAATCAAAGGCAAAGGAACGTAAATGTCCATCTTGCTCAGGTCAGCATAACCTTTGGTCATGCAATAAATTTCTAGCTAAATCTCCATATGATCGTAGAGACGCTGCTCGTCGACTAAGACTATGTTTCCTTTGTCTTATTCCACATGATTTTCGATCCTGTACTTCTACTCGCTTATGCTCTAAATGTCGTGGGAGGCATAATACTTTGCTACACACTGAAACTAAGATAGTGGAAGTGTCAGTTGTCCCAGATATTGAGGGTAAAGCGAAAGCTGAAACCACACAAGACACTGAGGCTCAGAAAAGTGTTCAAACACTTACCGCAAATATCTCCACTCCCCAAAGTTCTGTTCTCCTCGCAACCGCTCAAATAATGATAACTGGTCCATCCGGGACCCAATGTAAGGTAAGAGCTTTATTGGATCAAGGTTCCGAATCATCATTCGTATCTGAATCTATCGCCCAATTATTGAATCTCAAGAGACAGAAAGCATAAGTCCAGCTTATCATGTTATCATTGCGTTCTATTCATAATCCTAAACGTACCTTCGAAACAACAGCATTAGTTCTTCCAAAACTTACATCGCGACTCCCTTCAAGAGAAATTATAAACATTGATTCTAATTCGTTCTCGGGATTTTCCTTAGCAGACCCTAACTTCCTTAAACCCGATTCAATAGATGTAATATTAGGCGCTGATCTCTACGGTCAACTATTAAAACCAGGTTTGCATCGTTTCAGCCCATCTAAACTTATAGCACAGGAAACAGCTCTAGGATGGATAATTTCCGGTCCCATACTAGTTAATTCATCCTCACATGCTATAACAGTATCTCAAACGCATTGCCTTAATACGCAATGTACCACAGATGAGAGTTTACAAAAATGTCTTCAGAAATTCTGGAAAGTAGAGGAGTTACCTCCCTACAAGTCGATGCTTAATTCAGAAGATGAAACTTGCGAACAATTGTTTCATACTACTCATAGTCGCGACCCTGACGGTAAATACGTAGTTTATGTCCCGCTTAAGTCTAAAATCCTTAATTTATCTGTCGAGACTCGAATGCAAGCCTTGAACTCTCTAAAACACACCCATAATAAGTTTAAACGAGACCTTGAATTGGCCACGGCTTATAAGGACTTCCTGAAAACTTACGAAGACTTAGGTCATATGGAGCAGGTTCCACTTTATGAATTAAAAAACTCTCAAGTGTGGAACATACCCCACCACGCTGTAATGCAAGAATCATTGTTAAAAAAGAAGCTTCGAGTAGTCTTTGACGCTTCACGTCGTACGTCAGAACGATTATGTCTTAACGATTTCTTAATGTCAGGACCCCCTCTACAAACAGATATTTCTTTGATACTACTAAATTGGCGTAAATACGAATATGTTTTTACTGCCGATATGGTAAAGATGTTTCGTCAGATTCGAATACATCCTGATCATCAAGATTTACAACGAATCTTATGGTCACCCAGTTCAGATGAACCCCTGGTAGAGTATCTATTAAAAACCGTAACGTATGGCACTGCCTGCGCTCCATTCTTGGCCATGCGAACGATGAGACAATTAGCATTAGACGAACAGACCCGTTTCCCCCTTGGAGCTAAATGTATCCAAGAAAATACTTACGTTGATGACATTTATGCAGGTAGCTCGAAACTGTCGGTGGCTATACAAAAACGGAACGAATTAATAAATATGCTACGTTCAACCGGAATTTATCTTGATAAACGGTCTGCCAATCATTTAGAACTGATTCCCTGTCTTTCTCAACAACAAAAGAATGACAACTCATTGGGTAAACTTATTAATTTAGACGAGACAGTTAAGACTTTAGGGATACAATGGAAGCCTGTCTTGGATGAATTCAGTTTCCAATTATCCAATCACTTTCCTTCAAATTTGAATACTAAAAGAGAAATCCTTTCCTCGATATCGCGTTTGTTTGATCCCCTTGGATGGCTTTCCCCTATCACTGTCTCCGCGAAAATACTCATGCAAGACCTATGGATCTTGAAATATAACTGGGATTCAGTTTTAACTCCTGAACTCCTCGAAAGGTGGTCCAATTATTGTGAATCACTCTCTGCAGTACCGAATATAACTATAAGCCGATGGTTAGGTAATTGCGATAATTCATGTTACGAACTCCATGCATTCTCTGACGCCTCAAACTGAGCATTTGCTGCCGTAGTTTATTTAAAGGTAAAATCTAAAAATGGGGAATCTCGTGTGTCCCGTTTGTATGCAAAGACTAAAATAAGTCCAGTTAAAACCATTAGCATTCCTAATCTAGAACTAATGGGAGCAACTGTATTAGTCAAATTAATAAATTATATTCAAAAGCTGGATTTTTTGCGAAACATTCCAGTATTTGCTTGGACTGACAGTCAAATAGTGATTTGTTGGTTACGCAAACACCCCTGTACTTGGAAAACCTTTGTAGCTAACCGCATGTCTTATATTCAAACAGAACTACCTTCTGCCGAATGGAGATATATATCTACCAAGGATAATCCCGCTGACCTCGCAACTAGAGGAATAAAACCATGTGAGTTAAAACAATCCGACTTATGGTGGCGCGGTCCCAGTTGGTTATCATCAAAAAATGAAGTTTGTCCTGATCAACCTAAAGTTTCTCAAATCCTACATACTGAAAGGCAGAGACCCAATAACGAGTTACTTCTTCAATTCTCTACCCTTACTCGCCTTATTCGCGTAACTGCTTTCTGTATTCGCTTCTTCAAAAATCTACAGAGGTAAAAAAATGGAGAATTACCGTGTAGGTCGTTTCTATCTAGTGAAGAATTGAACGACGCACGTCGTTCACTTATTCGCTTAGTCCAAGACGAAGCTTATAACGAAGAGATAAAATTACTTACCAACCCAGATAAAATTTCTTGTGCGTTACCTAAATCTAATGTTTTGCGAAAATTGAACCCCTTTATTGATGAGAAAGATGGAATATTACGAGTCGGTGGACGATTAATACATTCCTGACTTCTACGCGATGCTAAACACCCTCCCATTTTACCTCGCCAATCACCTTTAAGCCGACTCTTTGTTCAGTTTGCCCACCTATCTTCCCTTCACGGTGGAGCTACATTAACACTAGGTATTCTACAACAACATGTTTGGATACCTGGCAGCAAAAAACTCGTTAAAAACATAATTCGTTCCTGTACAGTTTGTCAGCACGTAAAACCACTACCATTCTACCAACTTATGGGTGACCTTCCTGCTGCGCGAGTCACCCCTTCCAGACCATTCACAACTACAGGCCTGGACTATGCTGGTCCCTTTTATATTCGTACGACTAAGGGTAGGGGACATCGATCTTATAAAGGCTACATTGCCCTCTTTATCTGCTTTTCTACCCGCGCTATCCACTTGGAAGTCGTTAGCGACTTGACCTCCGCAACCTTCTTAAGTGCGTTTCGTCGTTTCACTGGTAGGCGTGGAGTCCCTAAAAATGTTTACAGTGACAATGGTACAACGTTCCAAGGTGCTGAACGCGAATTAAGAGAAATGTTTGATGCCGGTTCTAATTTTTATGGCGAAATAGCTGCAGTTTTAGCAAATGAACAGATCACCTGGAGTTTCATTCCACCAAATGCACCACATTACGGTGGACTTTGGGAGGCGGGTGTTAAATCCACGAAACACCATCTTAAAAGAGTGTTAGGAGGTCATACTCTTAGCTTCGAAGAGTTCTCTACTCTACTCGTTCAAATAAAAGTCTGTCTCAACTCTCCACCATTACACCCAATGTCTAATGACCCTGAAGACATTAATGTTTTGACTCCTTCCCATTTCCTAATGGGTTCAGCTTCAGGACTTAAACCAGACTCAGAACTACAAAATATTCCAGAAAATCGCTTAAGTCGTTATCAACTGCTGCAAAGAATACAAAGCCATTTCTGGAAAAGGTGGTCTAGAGAATATCTTCATCATCTACAACAACGCTCCAAATGGAGAAATCCAACCAAAAATTTCGCAGTAGGTCAATTGGTTCTGGTTCATGATAATCGCTATCCACCCTCTAAATGGCCACTAGGCCGTGTAACAGAAACTCATTCTGGTGCTGATGGCTTGGTGCGAGTAGTTTCTGTAAAGACACCAACTGGTATTATTCGACGTCACATAACACGCTTGAGTCCGCTTATACTGCCCAACTAAAATTAAGATTTAGATCTTGTAAAGCAAAAAAAGGGGGGTATAGTTTCAATCTCTGTTTGGTATTAGTTTATGTCTGGTCGACGACGGTGGGCGGGATGTTTATGTGTAGATGTATATATATATATATTATATGGTTTGGATATTTTTAATGCGTTCTCTTTTCTTGATTAGATGTCCTGAGGGGCACAATAGCAGTTTGCCCTAGCAATGGTTTATTTACATTTCTTCTAATCACTATCTCTCTACCTGAGCTATTCTTCTCTCCCCTTATTGTTTCATATCTCTATCTCTCTTTCTTTCTTTCTTTATATCTTTCATCCCCTTTTATTCTCTCTTCCCTTCCTAATAATTTTGAGACGGAAACTGGTGGGGATGAGGATGGATTGAGCAGTTGGATGGAGAGAAAAGGGCGACAGTATTAATTCGAAAGTAGATGTGCTGTCATGAGAGGGGATTTACGCTGATGCTCATAATAAGGAAATTACCAAGGAAGAATAACAAATTATAAGTGTTGTGTTCTGCTGCTGCTTGACATTGCTCTTAAGAGCTGGGCTTCGGCTCTCTGCTGCTGAGTAGACTTCTAACCTTTCTTAAGGTAAGAAATTCTATATCTGTCCAAATGAGGTGATGAGGTAATACGGCTCTGCTGAGTTATCTAATTTACATTTAATCTAAGAAACGTTTGTTATGCCGTTTTATTTTACCTCAGCCATACTACATTTGTGAAGTATTTGACTGTACTATTCATCTTAATTTAAAAACAATAAATTCACACCTAAAAATAAATTTGAGTTCTCTTTATTGCAGTCACCGCAAATGCGTTTCCCATTCCTCTGATTTTATACTTTCAATTAAAATAAACAGACAGAAATATTTGAGACTTACAATTGTTTTGGTTAATATAAATAGTAAATTTTAATTTAAAATTTATTTGCAGCAGATTCATTGATAACTTTCAATAAAAATTATATTTAAAACACAACACTGCAAAAATAGGTGTCTTTTTTGATATCTTAAAATAAGATGTAAGATGGCAAAATGGTGTCTTACATCTTAAAATAAGATGTTTTCTAAAGCGTCTTACTGATATTTAAGATGCTTTATACGTTTTAGTAGTAATAAAGATATTTCTTCCATCTTAAAAAAGTAAGATACTTTTGTAAGTTCTTTAAAGTATCTTAAATTAAGATGTTTCTGTTGCAATAAGATGTTTAGCGATAAGTTACTTGAGAATAGTAAGATGCGCCATAAGTGTAAGTTACTAAAAATTAAGATACATAAAGTGTTTTCCATAAGAGCCCATAGTTAACCTCAAAACTTTTTGCCGCAAAAATACCACAGAAAATGTGTACGAAGATACTTTTAACATCTTAAATTAAGATGTTTCAAGTAACTGAAAAGTGTCTACCAAAACATCTTAGAAATGACTACCAAAACATCTTAAATTAAGATACTTCTTTTTGCAATGAAGTGAATAATTTTCATATTGAACAAGTAGTATGAAAACGTAGGTAATAAAGCTTTTCTTCAAAATTTTGAAGTTGGATCCTTCTGAACATGACATTTCCTGTATCGCCAACATGATTTTCATAAAGCACAAAACTGAAAGCAATAAATAGATTCTGCAAAAAATCAATTAAGCGAATTTAGCCTCTTTTACGGTATATATATATATATATATATATATATATATATATATATATATATATATATATATATATATATGAAGCAATTTTAAATTACGTGTACAATATAATTATGTAATATTTTAAATATTAATTACTTTCCTTGTGTATGATTTATTAAGATTCATACATATTCATTCAAAACTTAAAATGACGGAACAAATTAACAGTCAGTTTATCGATCAGGCATAACTTCTGAATTGTAGGCTATAGCTAAGAATTTTTTAAAAATATATTGTATCCCGCATTTTAATTATATGAATGTGTATGGTAGCAAAATAATGTAATGATTATTGAAAAATGTTGTAGATAGTCAAAGTTCACTGGAAAGTAAAAGATGTGCGCCACCCCCATCTCATCTTCTGAATGATCTGTCTGAATCAACAAATAGTGACAGTTTGGACGAATCAAAAAATAATGTTTCAAAAGTAAGTAGTTTTTAGTATTAATTGTTTAGTTTCCATTTACAGTTTCGGGATGATTCGAAAACAAAAGTAAAAGTCAGGGAATTTTATAAAAAATTAATTTCCCACTTAAAAATCACTAGAAATTTCTTAGAAAATTCCATGGATTACTATGCAGAACATGAAAGGTCACTAAAGTGAGGCAAATAATTTTTTATTGTTGTGAGTAAAAAGTATTTCGCAAAATTTAGAATTTCATTGGAAATTAAATTATAAATTATTTAATTTATTGTTACGAAATTCGGTGCTTTACATAAATGGCTTAAAATATTTTGATAGGAAACCCCAATTCTCTTGAAATTTTTTACGATCTTCTTGAGGGCTTTGAATATCCTTTCTTCACAAGTCCTAATCCCGTGAACTCCCTGCTGCGTTGTATATCCATATGACAAAAAGGTGTGTAATAAAGAAGATAATATTTTTCAGAAATACTTTCTATGCTTTTAATTTTATTGAGTTCTTTGTTTATAGAAATATGAGGAATAATGTTTCATTTTAGAAATATTAACCCTCACGGACTCGAGTTCGTTTTTCCGACTGTTCGCAGAAGCCAGGTCCGAGGAACCTGGTATTTTAATTCAATAGAAAATAAAAATTTGATAGTAATATTATTAATATTTTTTATATAACATATAATTACATCATTTTAAAAAAATTATTTAATAAAATAAAAAATATCCCGTTGAAAAAAAATGGCATGAAGTTTTAAATTGCTTAATTTTAAGCATTTGTGCCGCGGTGCAGTGCGCGACTCTGGTCCTTATTGAGCGTTCGCGCGCGTGTTATTGTTTCTGATCGCTGAAACGACTGCGCTTCTCAAACACAACATTTATGTTGGAAATAAATTTATTTTAACGTAATTTTTACATTCAATTTCTTTTAATGGAACATTTAATTAATTCTTTTTGTTGAATGGTAATTACAGATGTATTGCATAAATTGTTAAAATATTCTTCATTTTATTTGTCTTCATTTCAAGACAAATAAAATGCAACTTGAAAAATTAAAGTCGATCAATAAGTTTTTGAGAAATTCATTTTTCAATTAAATACGTTCAAAATTGTCAATAGTTAATAACATTGACAAAAATTTTTTTTTGCATAATCCTTTGGTAGTATGATTTCTTATATAAAATACTATTAAAATAACCACATTAGTACGAAAAAAAAATTTAAAGGTTTTGGGTGGCTCCTTTCAGGAATTCTGACTCTTATATTTCTTAGAGCGAAGATTGATATTTAAAATTTTTATTAGTCCATTAAAAAAAAACATACATCATAAAAATTTTTTAAATAAATATTATTTTTAATAAAAAAATTAAAATCTTTGTCATTATCAGAGAAACAATATTAAAGTGTCCAATTCTCATTGGAAGACAATTATTTTTCATTGTGAGTAAATATTTTAATGAAAGAACCATTTTATTTAAAAATAATTTTTATGAAACTTTAATTCAATGGAAATATCCTATGGCCGGTTTGCCCCACCGAAAACGGTCCAGTTTGCCCCACAGGCTCATTTTGAGAATAAATGTTCGTCAAAAAGAAACGCTTTGCAAATTCTTCAAAATTTTTGGTGGTAAATATTCCTGACGTATGTACCTTCAAAACCCAAGACCTAATATTTGGAAATATTACACGATTTCCTCAGAATTTTCTTAAGAAAAAATTCGGAAAAGTGTAGAAAAAACTAAAAAAAAACTTTTGCTCCCAGCGTTGCACAAACAAAAGTAAAAAATGTCAAATTGAAAAAATAAGGTATACTACACAAGGTTGTTTCAAATTTCTAAATAGTACTTTTGACAATTTCGCCATTTCGGAAATATTGAGGGGGGTCCGGTTTGCCCCACTCTCCCCTACTTTATTAATGATTATTTTTAAATTATTAATGAATATTTTTAATTTTCTTGGTAAAATTCTTCCCAAGAATTGAATTACTTTCATAAATAATACAACATTCTTTGGAGGAATTCAATTACTTTTATAAATATATTTTCAAAAATTCGAAAAATTCTTTGTTCAATTAAATTTTCTTAATTTTTGTATTCAAATTATTTAAAA